>JAVYIG010000157.1:0-600000 GCA_035222895.1 Strongylocentrotus droebachiensis | reverse complement strand
TTAAACTTTTGCGTGGGCTGTGATTTCCTCATATCATTTTTGGCTGGTATATTTTGTTTTTGTTTTTTGCTTTTGTTTTAAGATCAATCTTATTGTGCACGATGAAATGTGTGGACCAAATACATCACATGACGTGGCGAAGATCATATGCTCTGCGCCCTATCTAAAGGCTGTTACATTACATCATGTGTCCTTCCACAGTGATTTCTATGTAGCTCTTGCTAAAGAAGGAAACAAATCCAAAGTGAGTGAAAATACATATTGTAATAATGATGAAAATATTAGTAATACTAATATTATTTCTAATACTAATGATAATACTAATACTACTACTACGCCACTACTGCTACTATTAATAATGATAATAGAAATTATATTTACAATAGTGATGGTGGATTCTTATATAGCGCACATATCCATCATGCAGTGACTCACTGTTTGTTCAGATCCAGACTCACTGCCTTCATGGTGTCGAGTGTCCCACATGACATGATGACGGTATACAAAAGTTGTATAAAGAGGAACATGTGGATCTAGAAGCAAATGTAAATTAATGTAGTTAAACTTAACCTTCATGTTTAAGTTGTGTTTAAGACTCGCTAGATTTTACTCAGCATCCTGTTTTGTTTTTGTAGATAATTGTTTTGGATGAATGCAATTACTCTGATGAATATGCAGTGCACTAGTAAAAGTCGGTCCTATTCTTTTTCGAGGCATGATCTGTCGACAATTTGTCTGCGCCTACTACCCTGCATTATGTCATCAAGGGTCTGAAAAAAGCAGTATCAAAGTATATTTCAGATTCAATACTCACAAAACAAGGATGGAGATCTAGATCACAGTGTGCATATTTTAAGCACAGCTACAGGTACATACTCTACTTATACATTCATGTATAATGCATACTGTTAGTCATGAATGTTTTATATAGTATTTAGGCAATGTCAAAAATGTTTTTAATTAATTGACAAAGCGATAGTTCCTTCTTTGTTAGTTTAATTCTCCTAACACATATTCAGCTCTATTTACTAAAAAGCAATCATATGCATAATGTACGTTAAAAATAATGGGCATCAACCATGGTTCATGTAGAGATGATTGTGGCCCAGTGGATAAGTCTCTGAACAGTGAATCTTGAGGCTTGCATGGGGTTGGGATCCCTGCTATCCTAGCACTAATGTTGTTTAGTAAGACAATGAATCTACATTTTCCAGACTCGACCTAGATGAGGTACAGAGGGTAGCTGGTAGGATATATTCCTTGAACGCATCACTATGTATTATGTAGTAATTCAATGTACTAAGGCTGTACATGTTGGTCCTCCTGTTGTTTGAAACATGCTCTGTCAACAATTTTCTGTGCTTACTATCCTGCACTAACCATATTCTTAAAGGTATAGAACAGTTTTGGCAACGCCCCCCTCTCAAAAAATGAAATGGAAGCTCTAATTATTACCAATCATGTGAATGAATATGTTTTGACTAATACGTGATACAAATTTTGCCGGGAAACCGCCTACTAATTCATATAGTTGGTAAATTATTGTATATATCCGGACCAGATAGATATCGCACACGTGTCCCCTAGTCTCATATACATCTTTCTGTGTACAGTGCTTGTAACTTAACCAAGACTGGGCCAAATTTCCTATCATTTTGATGATTCCAGGACCTTGCAGTATCCACCAATACTTATATGCTAGATGATCAACCTTTTCTGATCAATTCCACAACGTTTCTTTCACAATGCAATCGCATGACCAGAACTGGTCTTTATCTTTCACTTTAACCCTGCACCAGAAAAAAATATGAAGAACTCAGCCTAAGCTTAATCCTAGTCCTCAAAATCCTATATATTTATCTAAAAAGCACCCAGTTATATTACAGTCATTCAATATAAACATGTACTCTGGTAATGTACTTGTATGAATCACTGGCTGCATACATGTAGGTCCAGACTGTCGTGCTTGAAGATGTTGGGTGTCAAACATCGGCCTCATCACATCATCTAGTAGAAGCTTTGTGTTCCATGCCGAACCTGACTGACTTGACACTACGTGGACAGGATTTCAAGGAAGAGTTCTATTCTACACTGAATGCAAAGGCTTCAACATTACAGGTATATATATATGTGTGTGTATGTACTCTATATCCATGCCATGATGAATTCATGTACTCATGTAGCGATAGAGATGAATTTTTGAGTTTTTGTGATATTTTAGCAAAAGTCAACATTTTCTCAATGTGTGTAATGTTTTATATGAAAATATAAGGAAGCCTTAGCAGATTTTTTTATGAGGACTAACTGGAGGTGTTTTGTGGGAAAAGAGTTTTGTACTGCTACTTAATATGTAGTAATACAATTTACTAAAGTACTCTAAAGACTAGTTAGATACAAATATGTTTGTTTGTAATTGTTATATTTCGTTAGTTAAAAGCCACTCATAAAGTTTGAATTATGTCACCATGGGTATGAAAACAGTATCAAAGTTTACTTCAGATTCAATACTCACTAAACAAGAATGAAAATCTAGATCACAGTGTACTTTATTTTAAGCACAGCCACTGGTATCCAATCTTCATAGACATTCATGTATAATGCATACTTTGAGTCATGAATGTTTTATAGCATTTAGGCAATGTCAACAATGTGTTTAAATAATTCTAAAAGAGATAGTTCCTTCTTTATTTATTTAATTCTCCTAACACATATACAGCTCTATTTACTAAAAGCAATCATATGAATCACTGGTTGTATACATGTAGGTCCAATCCGTCAAGCTCGTAGACATTAGGTGTCCAACATCAGCCTCTTCACATCATCTAGCAGAAGCTTTGTGTTTCATGCCGAACCTGGCTTACCTGACACTACATGGAAAGGATTTCAAGGAAGAGTTCTATCCTGCACTGAATGCAAAGGCTTCAACATTACAGGTATGTATGTGTGTATGTACTCTATATTCATGCCATGATGCATTCATGTTCACATGTAGTGATCAAGATGAATTTAAGGAGAAAAGATATTTTAGAAACAGTCAATATTTGCTCAATGTTTTTAATGCTTCATATGAAAATACATTGTAGCCTTAGCAGACAAAGGAACGTTATTATAAAGAGGGTCTTTCATGTGCAGTGTGTGATACAAAATTCAAATAACTTGAATTGAAAATATGATGTTCTGCAAAACAAATTAACATTTAAAGATTTGCCTCAGAAAAAGTAATTTGTTTTTTTGATGGAGACTTAACTGGAGGTGTTTAAGTAAGCATTTTTGCGGGAAGAAGAGTGTTGTGTTGCTACTTATGCAGTAATACAATTTTAGTATTAATAACTCTTAAGACTAGTAAATGCATAATACCTTGGGTAAGCCATTATTTTGTCGGATTTTTGACAAGTATTGCCTATCACATTTTAATCTTAATAGTCTAACAGCACGACTCCTTAAAGGCATCGTTTAACAATGTTAAATCTGAGCTGCATGGCACTACATTGTTATCAGAGTCTGTGATATGGTGTAATATTGAAGCCCTACACAAATTGCGCTTCAAAATGATCATGAAGTGCCTCAAAAAAGTAAAAAATCTTTCAGTGACCGGTTTTACCATACTCATTTCCCCCTATAAACTATAGTGTTATAAAACCGTTAGGAAAACAAATTCTGAAATTTCTAATTCCAATAATATATATCTTCATAGTCAGACAGGCTTGTAAAAGTCACGGGATTTCTGACTGACCTAAAGGTTTAAAATTATGATTTTTTTTTTAAAGAATCTGAGGCAAAGTTACCCATTCCCTCTAATATTAGAAGAAAAAAAAAACTTTTTAATTTCTTCTGAAATATTATCTTTGTTAACTCCCGCCTCTGCATGCTCACAAGTTTTGGTGTGTGGAAAATTTTCGTTTGGGGATGTGGTTCCCGCCCAAAATGATCAAGTCAAATCCGGGTTCGGCAAAACCCGTAATGACTCAGACCTAATGGATGCTACCACCAGTATTACTACAGTAAGACTACTACTCTTATTAATATTACAGTTTTCATGAAATTGCAATATTTATTATATCAATTTCTTTTGGGCAAAATTGTTCTTACTCTAGGTTTTTTTAATTCTCCATACTTCTTTTTGATTTTCTTTTTTGTCCATTTTGTTTATTGGATGTTACTGTAGCTCCTTAGTGTAAATTCCCCAAGAAAAAATATATGCCAGAATGAAATAGATCCACCTCCTAGTAACTGATACAAGGTTTACAAGCAATGTTGCCGTTATGTTACAGGGTTGTTTTCCTCAGATCAGGAAAAGAAACTTTAGATTCAATGGAGTTGCTCAAGATGGCTTGGACTCATTTCTTCACGCCCTCACAGTTTCACAAAGGTCAGTACAGTAAATGTAATTTTTGTTTTAAACTAAAATACAGATAACGGCATGTAGACTTTTCATGAGTGGTGCTACAGTCAAACTTATCTATAGCAACCACTCAAGGGAAACACAAATAGTAGCCGTTGTAGACAGGTTTGCGTTGGCAGCCATTTTGATTTTGAATATTTGACTGAGAGCACTCGCATGGCCTCTCGCAGACCCGCCAGTGCGCAAACAGTTTTTCTGTGGCTTTATAAGGGCTCAGTCGGGCAAAAACGAGGCAGAGAGCCGATCGATAAATCTAACAATGCAACTTTGTTTTTTGGTGTTTAAAAATTAAGCAAACAAAGAGTGGTACGGTTCTTAGTCAAAATACAAATACAAATGATTGAACATAATTTTCTTTCTTTGACATTGTCTGGCATTTTTTTAAAAACGCATATCAAAAATTATTTTAAAAAATAAACGTGAACGAGCCTGAAAATTTGATTGACAGACAGGCCTCGCCCACTCATCAGGCCTCTCGCAGGCTAGGCCAACGATGATATTTTTTAAACCTAACCTAGCCACCCTAGCGCTGCATATTAATAATTGAATATATGAATATTTGCATTGGTACGGAGTGGTGGAGATCAAAATTTAATCGGCCAGATTCTGGCCTAACCAGTATGTAGCAATTTTTGACAAAACGGGGAAACACCAGGAAATACTGGGAAATAATCCAAATAAATATTTTTAACAATAAATACCCTTAAAGGGATCGTTTAACAATGTTAAATCTGAGATACACGGCCCTACTTGTTATCAGTGTCTGTGATATGGTGTAATATTGAAGCCCTAAAAAAACGCGCTTCAAAATGTTCAAGAAGTTTTACCATACTCGTTTTCCCCAATAGAATGTAGTGTTATGAAAACCGTTTGGCAAACGGTTTTCAAAGTTTGTAATTCCAATCATAAATATCTTGATAATCAGACGGGCGATCGGCTTGTAAATGTCATGGGGTTCCTGACTGACCTAAATGTTTATAATTATCCCCTCGCCGACGAAGTCGGAGGGGATATAGAAACGCTGCCGTCCGTCCTTCCTTCCATCCGTGCGTCCGTCCGTAACAAATTTGGTTTCCGATCGATAACTTCAGTAATGTTTGACGGATTTTAATGAAATTCGATATGAAGGTACATGATATCAAAATACAGGGTAAGTTCGATTGTGGAGTATGTAGGTCAAAGTTCAAAGGTCATAGCTCATTAAATATGCGAAAAAATACACATCTGGTTTCCTATCGATAACTTAGTAATGTTTGACGGATTTTATTGAAATTTGATATGAAGGAACATGGTATCAAAACACAGCCTAAGTTCGATTTCCGAGTATGTAGGTCAAAGGTCATAGCTCATTAAATATGCAAATCTGGTTTCCGATCCATAACTTTAGTATTGTTTGACAGATTTTAATGAAATTTGATATGAAGGTTCTTGGTATCAAAACACATCCTAAGTTCGATTTTGGCGTATGTAGGTCAAAGGTCATAGCTCATTAAATATACAAATCTGGTTTCCATTCGATAACTTGGGTAATGTTTGACGAATGTTAATGAAAGTTGATATGAAGGTTCATGGTATCAAAACACAGCCTAAGTTAGATTTCGGAGTATGTAGGTCAAAGGTCATGGCTCATTAAATATGCAAATCTGGTTTCCATTCCATAACTTGAGTAATGTTTGACAAATTTTAATGAAATTTAATGTGAAGGTACATGGTATCAAAATACATGTACAGCCTAAGTACGATTTCTGAATATTTAGGTCAAAGGTGAAAGGTCATAGCCCATTAAATATGCAAAAACACCTACCGTAATCATATATGTGAAAATTTGGTTAACTTCTTTGCCTAGTAATATAATAGTTTAGTCCAATGGAGGTAACTTGATCTGACGTATATAGGCCATTTGTACCCTGCGAGGGGATGCTACGCTTTGCGTTGACTTGTTCTTCTTAAAATGCTTGATTTTCTATAATTTTGTTTAAAGGGCTGAGGTACATGTTGTGCTTTGTATACTTTTGTATGCCACTTGGATTTTGAGGAAGGGGGAGGGGGGGCTTATGGGCCACCGTGCCTCCTTAACCCTAGTCTGCCAATGATATAGAGGTCCCTCTCTTGTATTAATGTGCATCTTCATCAAAGATTCTTGGTGTTTATCTCAAGAACGGATTGATTGATTCCCGCCAAACTTGGGTCTTGTATGTATCTTACAGAGCCAATGAACTGATTAGATTTTGGGGTCACGAGATCCAAGGTCAAAGGTCACAGGGCTCATTATGAATGCAAAAATAGCTTGCGATCGCGTTATCTCAAGAACCGATTGATGGATTCCTGCCAAACTCAGGTCATGTATGTATCTTGCAGAGCCCATGAGCTGATTAGATTTTGGGGTCACGAGGTCGAAGGTCAAAGGTCACAAGGCTAATTTTATATGCAAAAATAGCTTGTGATCGCATCTCAAGAACCGATTGATGGATTCCTACCAAACTTGGGTCATGTATGTATCTTGCAGAGCCAATGAAATGATTAGATTTTGGGGTCACGAGGTCGAAGTTCAAAGGTCACAGGGCTCATTATGTATCCACAAATAGCTTGTGATCGCATTATCTTGAGAACCAATAGACAGATTACTATCAAACTCAAGACATGTATATGTATCTTGCAGAGCCAATCAACGGATTAGGTTTTAGAGTCATCAGGTCAAAAGTCATGGGTCTCATTAAGGATACCTATAAATAGCTTGTGCGTGCATTATCATTAAAACCGACAGATGGATTACAATCAAACTTGAATTTTAAAAATTGTTTCTGTTTTGGTTTGTAAAATTGCTCTATGGCGGAGGCATCATTTTCGACTGCACGCAGTCGAAGTTCCATCTAGATTATACCGAGGGTCAGGTTTAACTGTATTAGTGGAATTTTGGTAATAATAACATTTTGTGTCCTTCACAAGAAGTCTGAAACACATATCATTTTAGATAGTGATCAACAGTAATTTAAGGATATTCCCTTGTGTGGCTGGCATTATCCCGTTTTTGCTAAATATTGTTGTTGCAATAAATTTGAACATACATTTGTAATATACATGTGCTCATTTGATACAAAACTGCTTTTACTTACCATTCATTTTTACTTATTTTATCACCTTAAAATGAGAGAATTTTCTGTCATGTTTAAAGAAAAGGTACATATATATATAATATTCAAACCCTTAGAGGCAGGATACACGAAATTTAGCTTTATGTTATTCATGCATGCTAGCACCCATCTGCCAGCCATGCAATGGTTTTTCAAGGTATACATTTACTAGTCAAAGAAATGTGGAGAAACTTGGAGGAAAATTTAGAGTTTTTTTCATGTAATCACTGTCGAGAAGGTGAGTGCTTTAGCAAGTCTCTTCATGATGTAATATTGTAGAGTTTCATAATTTAATCACTGTTGAGTCGTACGTGGGTCTTACTCTTGTTGAAGTGTCCACAAATCTGCTGACCCTCTACTCTGAGGCAATGGAGCATTGCTGTGTGGCAAGCGTCAGGTACACTGTTGCTGTCCAAACTGCTCGCACCAAGGTTGTTAGAAAAAGACTGGCATACCATTGTTCCCATGGCACAGGAGGGTCTCTCTGTGCTCCCCAAAATGGTGGAGGAGTTGCTAGGTTGATACTCCACATCTTCGTCACCAACACAAGAATCAAAATGATAACAAAGGACTACGAGTTTAATGGTGATGTGTATGTTTTATTCACAGCCAAGAATCGAGATGGCTGTGCCTCGACACAACAGAAGGTAAGTGTAAATCAACAACTAAAGTGTCAGATGTAGGGAGTCCGAGAGGGAATAGAAAACGTTTAATTCGAAAGTGACACAAAACGAAAAGACCTCTTAATTCTCCCTCAAAATATCAGCCGTCTTACTTGTTAGCAATTTGCCAACCTGCAGAATAAATAGTGCATGACTGCAGCCTCCAGGAATTCTGTCATTTTATTTTATCATTGTCACACACTCACCGCTCCCATATTTTTGTCCGTATGTGCACATGGGTTGTATGATCTTGGCCCTGTCATCCCTTGACGATTTAGACAGCGTATGCCGACGTATGTCAAATTAAGCGAATAAGCTGGTGTACGTTGAATAAATTATGGGTAAGTTTTGTATAAGTTAAGAGCACGTTGGTCGTTGAAAATTGTTGTGCATGCACCAATTTTTAGACTTATGCCGGCGTATGGCTCATACGTCCCGCATACGCAGGTCATAAGTTGTATGTAAGTTATGCGATCGTTGACACACTTTCACACACATCACTTGTAAGTTACTCAAGATAATGTCTAGCGTGCCTAAAAATTGTTTCTAACCTATGAATCACATGCTTTGAAACTATGTCAAACTTATATCCAACTCATATTGATGTATGTAGACGTATTTGACGTATTCTGGATGACCACAGACGTGTTTCTAAGAAAAGGCTACCTTATAATGGCGTATACGGTATTGGAAGCGTTCTTCAAAGTTTTCTTCAACGTGACGCTGCTGTTGATACTGCGATGTCTAGTGCAGTTATGATTTGAATTGTCGAGCGGCAGCCTTTTTATAGGCTACTACACGTGATCGTCAGCGATACACTGCCTCGCGATATGCATAAGTTAGACTATTGTTGGGCAAAAGTTGTGAAGTATTTGTTGGTATAAGTTATTTATAAGTTATCAAAACGTTCTATATAAGTTACTATTACGTTGTGTATACATCCGACTCGTTATGAATACGCTATGTATACGCCCAAAATTGAAGAAAAAACACCCATAGTTCAGCGTATGCCAGCGTTTTAGTGAAATTTTGATACGTCGGCACACTCTGGCTAAATCGTCAAGGTGTGACAGGGCCATTAGGATGAAGATGATGATGATTATTGTAGTGGTGGTCATGATGATGGCGATGCTGGTGGTGATATGGTAGTGATGATGGTGATGGTGATCATCATACAGATCTTGAAAACATACTATAGTCTTGTAGATTAAGCAATCTTTTAAATTTGAGAAAAGGAATTAAAAAACAACAACATATTATCAACCTCTATATTTTAGATGGCAACCAAATCCACCGGGAGTTTCTGACAAACAGTCCTAAAGAACTTACCCTCCAAGATGATGAAGCAGTAATATCATGCGGCATCAGATTCTCGCCTTCTGGAGCCAAGCTCAGCAGACCTGTCAAGGTCACATTGGACCATAATGCACATTTCTCCAATCCAAGAGATGCAGAAATCGTCTTCTACACGCGTAACAAAGGTCAGTAGGATTTGAAAATAATAAGATAAATGTTTATATTGTGCTTAAAGGTGATACAAAGTTTTGGTATGGGGTCATGAATTTGGTTCAAATGAACATATTGGAAGTATATGCGATTTTACAATATTCAATGATCGTTGTCGGGGTTGAAATCAAATCTAGAATGATAAAATTGTAAATAAACTCTTTACCGGTATGTTGTACTGCTCCCTCTCAAGACTGATATTACTTTAGCTTTAAAATAATGTTTCTTGACTACAATCGACCAATTTGCTATTCCCGTTTGGAAATTATATATCACAACTGCATATTCTGAGATTGTCATGGTCGCAGCTACCATGGAATGGCCTTAGGCGCTATTCAAAATAATTGAAATTTACCAGGAGCACCAGTAAATTTTTGATTTTTCAATTTCTCGAAAGCAGAAGTGTTTTACGGGCTAGAATTTCTAGTGCTTTTCACAGGAGCATTCCAATATATCAACATTTCAAAGAATTACAATCCATCCAATTTCAACATTTCCCCACACTTTGCATTACCTTTAATGTACTATATTACCCCTGGATATTACTCTGATATTTAAGATAAAGACCAGTTATGGTCATGCGATTGCATTGTGAAAGAAACATTGTGGAACCACTCAGAAAAGGTTGATCATCTAGCATATAAGTATTGATGTGTACTGCAAGGTTCTGGAATCATCAAAATGATAAGAAATTTGGCCCAGTCTTGGTAAAGTTACAAGCACTGTACACAGAAAGATGTATATGGGACTACTGACACGTGCGCGATATCTATCAGGTCCAAATAGATTTATAATTTACCATATATATGAATTAGAAGGCGGTTTCTCAGCAAAATTTGTATCATCACGTATTAGTCAAAACATATTCTTTCTCATGATTGGTAATAAGAGCTTCCATTTTATTTTTTGGGAGGGGGGCGTTTCCAAAACTGGTCTTTACCTTTAAAAGAGTGCACTGATAAGTAATTTGAGGAATTTCGTCCTCCCGGCATCCATTTTCATCACCTAGGTAGAATGGGATATGCAGATTAATGTATTGCAAAAGGAAATAAGTGCCATATGGCAGGACTCCAACCAAAAACCAAACATGATCCATTCACCGTCCGGCGATGTATCTACTAGACCACATCACCTCTAGCAGTGACCCTGACATGTTCTCTTTGACAATTGCTCTGGGCTTTATTTCTTCAAAGGTATAGGCTAGGATTATAGGGCTGCAAGGGGTTTCAGGTTAGGTCTAGAATTAGGGTTAGATATAGTGTGGGCAGGGACCAGAGTTGAAGTTAAGGATTCAGTCAGTGTAGGAAATCAATGCAAAGGGATTGTCACAGGAGTAAGTATCATATAACCTTTACCGCAGCTAAACTTTCCTTTTCATCTAAATGTATTTCACTCTAAAAATATAACAATGAATGTAAGTAATAGTATCGTGAAACCTCAAAATAGGTAAATACATGTCACTTTCAGCTTCCTTTGATTTGATTTAATTCAGTGGGCGTACTGATAACTAATTTATGGACCAGTGGATTATCCAGGGGGGGGGCACATCCTGCAAAACGGGAATAGGTGCAAGGACGGAAAGAGTACAGTTACAATGGGCTGATGACCTTGGTTCGTTTTCATTGTAAAAGTTGATGCAGAGATATCTATCTGCTGACTCACAATAATTGTTAGATGATATATATTTACACTATATAGATTTAATAATAAGTTTTCATTTGTCAAAAATGTGCAAGTTAAACAAATATTGCAGTTATAAATCTTGTTTTTATAGACTCAAAATCTTTTGAAAGAATTCTTGCATCCCCTGACGGTTACCCACGTTGTGACGTCAGAGCAAAAGACTTGGATTTCTACGTAGATCATTTCTGCGATTGGTGGATTGCGGCTAAAAAAACTCGGAACGTTCTTGGAATGAGGGTCTACTGCACGCCATACCTGTATGTAGAGCCACCTGTCAGGAAAGAGTTCACCAACTTTGTGCTTCTCTGCATCTATGACGATCTCCAGGGTGTTATTGACGTGAGACAGAGATTAGGGCGTTGGGATGGGGGGTAGGTTTGGGAATCAAAAATGTTACCAAGAAGCCAACAGAAATTGTAACATTTGTTGGCAGATATTCTACAGTATTTTGGAACAGGCAAAAAAGATAATTGAATAAGAGAATGAAAATGACGCTATAATTTTGTCCCTCCTAAAGTTCTCTGATGAAAAGAAAGAAACCAAAGTCAACACAATTTGAATTTCACTTTGCAGTCTGAATTAGTGGCTGTGGGCACAAATAAGGACACGTTCTTTTATATACTCAATTTTTCCCCTGGATTCACCACTGAAATTTTAAAAAGAATAATATTGTTGTAACATCACGGATATCTCCAATTCCGTTTAACTGCCAGTCAAAACCGGACGGTTTTCGGTTAGACGATTTATTTATTTATTTTTTTTAATTTGTGTTTTAATTGGAAAATCAAAATAAATCACATTATTAACAAATAATGTACATAATTAGAAACAAAATCACTGGACAAAAACGAAGACTTTACTGTCGAGCATGCTTTGGAACAATGACTGGGTTTCACTTTGTTTATGAAGCCATAGTAGGCACGTGTATTCATGTTTATAGCTCACGACCTTGATATTGCAAAGGTCAGGATTTGGGATTTAAATGGCATCAGTGAAGTATTGTGCATGCATTTCAAGGCTGGGAACTTAGTTTTACTTCTCAAATCTTGCAATTGATTGTTATCGTGTAGCAATTCAACATTCAACAGTCAGGGCTGACTTATGATGACTATATAATGTCGCCCAAACTTGTTTTTGTTCAGTAATTTTTTTTTCTAATTATGTACATTATTTGTTGATAATGTGATTTCTTTAAAAAAAAATAAAAAAAATTGAAAAGAAAACCCATTTTTTTTTATTTTTTAAAACAAAAACGGGAAAACGAAACTGTCTAATTGAAAACGGATAGTGCCATGGACGGTCGGATACCGGACGGTTAAACTTTTGACTACAGCACATGTATAGATAAAAAATATAAAAATTGGTAAGGGTATGAATAATTTAGTTGTTATCTGCTTTATATATTTACATAGAGAGAGAGAGAGATCTTCTTGACCTATATAATTTGTTTTTTACTCCAACAGAAAATAGAAAAAGAAATGGAAAAGTACAGACTGCTCTTTCAGCCCCAGCAAATGTTCCTAGAATGGAAGAGTGGAGATATCGATATCAAGTTCTTCGAAGGCCCAAAGGAACATGAAAAGGAAATTGAAGAGAAGGTATGTTCTGTATTTGAGAGTTAGAGGTGAGGATAAATAAGTTTTAAGGATCTCATTTGATGTATTGCCATTTTTAACCCCCCCCCTCCCTGTGGCATGGACACTTTATACAGACACACACACACGCACAAACACACCAGCACAAAAGTGCTCCTACGCACATTTTTTGTTTTGTGAGTTTTTTATTGTTTAATTCAATATTGCATGCACTCACACCAAACACATACCCTTTCTGTTAAGTCTGTTTTGCTTTTAATTTAAACAAAAAGGGAGGGTCTCCCTTTGCCATGATTTTTTTGAGAACATTATTAAGTTGAATACTCAACTGTCATATCTTTTGTTATGTGCTGTGTATTTCAAGTACCGGTACCAGGTATCTACTCATTACATTTCTGCTTAATTTCATTATTTTGATACTAAAATGATTTCGTGAATTCTTATGATCTATTTCTATTTAAAGCGCATAGGGACATGCTATCCTGTAATGTGTTATGCGCTATAAAAGAACTGAGTATTATTATTATTATTAAATTATATTTTCATAAAAGTGTGTAATCCACAAACTTTGCCTGCTTTAAATCAAAGAACTAATAAAATTTGATTAAAGAGGGACAGTAGACAGGGCAGTTCAATCCCTTTCGCCCTATTGTTCCTCTCTATCTTTCTCTCGCCTCCATATTTTTAATTCCTGTTTCTTTATGCATGATAATGCAATACCGTATATAGACAATTTGAAAATGATCATTTTATTTGAGGGCATGGTGTAGTTTTAACTAGATGTTGTTTTTTAATGGAAATGAATTTGAAAATGAACTAATTTCCTTGAAATCCTTCTTCTTTAATAATAGAGACTAGGTATAAAGGATATCAGCCTTCTTGATAGGAAAGATTTCTACTTTGAAGTGAAGCCACTTGAGTCGGGGACAAGCCAAAAGCTTCTCAAATTCACCTTGAATCAAAAAGAGTCTCTCTCTGACCCTACTTCAATGAAATTTTGCATGCCATATGATGGTAAGTATATGCTCTGTTTAAATCTTTGTGTACCGTTATCATAATTATTATCATCATTATCGTCATCATTATTGTTCTTATTATTATTGTTATGATTATTATTATCATTATCATCATGATTAATATTATTATTATTGCTCATGACTGGAATCTTGATTAATATTATTATTGCTGCTTGTAAGTATCGGCTTGCATGGTGATGTAGATCTACAGTAGGCTTGCGGGCGCACCATGTGAGAGAGAGAGGGGGAGGATTGAGGGGTCCTGAAAAGGACTCTCGGTAATCTTTCTTGAGAGTGTGTAGTCCTGAAAACGACTGTTGGTATAGTCTTGAGAAAGACTGTTGGTTATCTTTCTCAGCTTATAGTTCTAAAGAGAACTATAGCGCTTGGAGAGGATGAGTGGTGGGAGTGGCTCGACGTTTCGAACAGGTTGACTCTCCGTCGTCAGGAGTGGATAATAGCTGGCGTGCGTGAGCTTCAGTCACCGGGGTGCGGACTTTGGGGGAAAAATTATTATTATTATTATTGCTCATGCCTGGAATCTTGATTTCCTGTATAACTGATTGGGATGTGCAGGTGTCAACCTGTACCCGGTTTTCCCTAGCCTATTTAATACAGAGATATATAATATGAAACCTATATAGTATCTTAAAAACAATAAGAAATAAATATCAGGAGATATATTTCTTTTCCTATATGTTGTACTACAAAAAAATAATAGTTAGAATATTCTGGGTATATATATTGTTAAATACATCTACAATGTCTCTAAGTGCATTACAGAAATATTATTACCCATGTCATCGAATTTGGACTTTAATTAAGACCAGCCTAAATCTGATTAAATATTGTCCTTTCTTGACATAAACCATAATGGACTTGGCTTTTTATGAATTTACAATCTTCTATCTGTTCATCTTTTCTCTTTATTTGAAATAAAGATATGAGAACAACAAGAACAACAGCAGAAGCACAAGCAGCAGGGGTATCAACGCTATCACAGTATGTAACTAATCTAGTTTTCTCACAATGTAATCTCAAGATCAGTACTAAACTATATGTATATAATGATACACACAATTTGTTATGAACAAGGGAAATTCGTTTTTTCTTCTCTCTTTTTAAAAGTCTTTTTAGTATGCTATTGGATTTCTCTTGTTATGGCAGAGTAGTTAAGTTATCAACATTTCCAAAAGTGATCCTTAAATTTATAAATAGAGTTAGAAATAGGTGTAATAAGGGTATTTTTTGTGCAAAAGAGCAAGAAAGTTCACAAAAAATGTCATTTCCCCCCATGATGTGAGCAACCATGTGAATGTGTATGTACATGTGTTCATGAAAGTAGACCTATTTGAAAGGGAACTACCTTGTGATAGTGTTACATTTAGAGGCCATTTCGTACCCGTTTTTATTTCCAAAATTTATGTAAAATAGGGAGTCATTTTTTACTTCACCATTACATTCATGGATTAATAGTAATAATAATAATAAAAATAATAATAATAATATAATAATAACGAATAACCTAGTACATGGATAATGTCAACATATGACAAGGATATTAATAATAATAATGATGATGATAATAATAGTAATAATAATAATAACTAGATGGAATTCGACTGCGCGCAGTCGAAAATGATGCCTCCGTCATAGAGCAATTTTACAAACCGAAATGGAAGAAATTTTTCAAATTCAAGTTCAATTGTAATCAATTAACATGTTCTCAGAATATCGTGATTACAAGCAATTTCTCATATACATATACGACCCTTTGATCTTTGACCTCATGACCCTAAAATCTACTCAGTTCATTGGCTCTGCAAGATGTCGTGAGTTAAATAGTAATCCATCTGTCAGTTCTAATGAGAATGCGTCCACAAGCTATTTTTGCATACATAATGAGCCCATGACCTTTGATCTTATGAACCAAGAATCTACTCAGTTCATTGGCTCTGCAAGATACATAAATGATCTAAGTTTGGCAGGAATCCATCAATCTGTTCTAATGATAATACGATCACAAGCTATTTTTGCATACGTAATGAGCCGCATGACCTTGACCTTTACCTCATGACCGCAAAATCTAATCAGTTCATCAGCTCTGCAAGTAACATACATGACCTAAGTTTGGCAGGAATCCATCAATCGGTTCTTGAGATAAGGCGATCACGAGCTGTTTTTGCATACATAATGTGACCTTTGACCTTTGACCTCGTGACCCCAAAATCTAATCAGTTCATCGGCTCTGCAAGATACATACATGACCAAAGTTTGGCAGGAATCCATCAATCGGTTCTTCAGATAACGCGATCACAAGCTGTTTTTGCATACATAATGAGCCCTGTGACCTTTGACTTCGTGACCCCAAAATCTAATCAGTTCATCGGCTCTGCAAGATACATACATGACCAAAGTTTGGCAGGAATTCATTAATCGGTTCTTCAGATAACGCGATCACGAGAACGGGACGTACGTACAGACGTACGTACGGACGGACAACCCGAAACCATAATGCCTCCGGCTACTTCGTAACGGAGGCATAAAAATGATAATAGTATACAAATAGTGAATGGTCATGAGTGCAATGGTACATGATTTTGCTCGAGGTGAAAGATAAGAGACGCTATATTCAACGAGGCGCAGCCGAGTTGAATATAGCGTCTCATCTTTCACGGAATGCAAAATATTGCACGAATAAAGACCATTCACTATTTGTTTTATTCAACACCTCGGACGTTAACGGGCCTAAAACAGTTTTCCTAGGCCTAAATCTCAGCGATTTTTGTTTGTTTTCAATTTATGAAATTGCTGATAGTGAGCGCGCTATTAAGCAGGCAGCAAACCACGCGTGTACCATGCGCCGCGCGTACAAACCTTTATGTTTATTGGAGACAAATGCTCATGTACCCTTTACAACTCTTTTCATGTATGTTTACCAAAGAAGAAGAAAAAAACAGTCAGTCACTCAATAGTGTCTGACAGTGAAGTCTATCAAGTAAACGGGTTTCCTTGCATAATTTGAATATGAGGACACTGCTAACGTTTAAATTTCACAGATAGGACATACATGACATATTCATAATTCCTGCAAAGTTCTACAGAATTTGGGCTGCAAAAGGGACATAGTACCTTTAAGTAGAATTGGTTTATTAAGACAAGAAGAAGTGGACTACATAAGTAAACATAATTGTGGACTAGGGGTCTTCTCTTACCCAAACAAATAGATTTATCAACACGAACTGCACAATTTGGAGAAGAAAAAAAATCTCTAATAGACCTAGAATCTAGATCTATATTAAAAGAATTAATAGGGGTCAGGCGCGTAAGCAGGGGGGGGGGGGGGGTTGGGGTTAAACCCCCCCCCCCTTGAGTTTTTTTTTATGTGTATGTTTTTCTGGAAACCCCCCCCCCCCCCTTTTTTGAGTGTTGATTTTTTGTTAAATAAAATTATTTTTAAAAAATCCTAATGGATGACCTAAAAAAAGATGACACTCCCCCCCCCCCCCCAAAAAAAAAGTCCTCTTACCCCCTCCCCCCCCCCCTGCTTATTCAGCGGCTGGCTGAGTCGTTGCGAAGTTTTGGGCCCGATTTCAAAATGTTAAACCCTCCCCCCCCCCCCCCCCCCTTGAAAAAATCTTGCGTACGCCACTGATAGCTAGGGTCTAGATCTAGATCTAGTAGGCCTTAGGTCTAGACCGAAAGCTTCAGTCTCTATAATCGTCGGTTGTTCCACTGAGACTACGTCTGGCTCCACTAGACCTCCGGTTATAGAGGTCTAGTGGAGCCAGACGTAGTCTCAGTGGAACAACCGACGATTATAGAGACTGAAGCTTTCGGTCTAGCCTAGGTCTAGACTCTAGTATAATGACAACTTGACAAGCACGCTGGACCCACACAAAATCTAAATATTAAATAAACAAATCCTAGTGTTGATGTTTTTTAAATATATTTTATTAATAAGTTTCAGGTTTAGATCTACATCTAAATGAATAGGATTTGGAGTTGTTTGATTATCAATGGTCACAGATAATTTTGGTCTAAATAAAGTTGACACGCACCGCGTATGCAACTGAGCGAATGGATGGCACCGATATTGATAAGTAAAGCCATCAGAGTCCACATCTACTAAAGATTTTAACAAGAATTAATCCACTTGGATTATCAAAAAAATCATGCTTCGTAGATTATTTTAAGGTGTAACGTTAAATCTAGATTTAAATTAAATCGGTGATTGGTGAATTAGATTCATGATGACGATCAAATCTCAAATAAAACTTGATTAGAAAGTTTGATCTTGATGCAAATGAGCACCGAAATTCCCCGGGGTGGGCCTGCCGGAACCCCGGAGCCCTAACTGGAGTACTAGGGTGAAATGACGGCAAACCGCAGTCAAACTACTTCATGACGATGAAAATCAAAGTGCAATTTCAAGAGCAATATTTTACTAGTCTTTTCCCCAAAAATCTGTTGAGAACTGTCTCCAAATGTAACGAAATTACCGTACATCACGAAGACTATTGCAGCTTTTTCAAAATTGATGACTAAATTCACTTAATCTACTCATATTTCAATCAATTACTCACCCATTCTCAATGAACTAACTCTTCTCAGTTTGTGCGAGTGTAGTAGCGTCGCACAGTGGGCCAGAATCGCCTCAAAGTGTGCCAAAATTCAAAATTGGCGAATGTGAATTTTTATATTTTTTGTATTCGCTTGTGGAAGAAAACATTCTAAAGAATATTTTTCCACCCATATTTTAATATTTAGCGAGTTTTAAAAGTGTCATATACCCCTGCGAACATGGGAAAATCTATATGTTGCTCCAAAAATTATAAAAGTGGCAACTTTACAATAGGTGTTGAGAATTTATGAAGGGAAAAGCCCCGGGAAAAGCAATCAACTTGATACTGCGTGCACTTCTTGCCTATTGGTAACCCAATTAGAAAATACAATGACCAAATTTATGGAAGCTTGATTTTGGGAAAAATGAGCATTAAATTTCACCAAAAAAAGAAAAATTTGCAATTTTTTATAAAAGTAGCATGTTTATTAGGATTCCGGCCGATTCCCGCAGTGATGTTAATCTCAAAATGTCCGCCCAAACCTGAGCTTTCCATGTATGGTATTTCTTTTTGCGAGAATTTGCTACACTGCATGTGCAGCGCAGGCGCTTTTCCTCCCCACGTCCATCGATTATTATTAGGCATAATCGGTACACATTTGTATTGTTTCGTTTACGCACAGCCGATTCAACGCTCGTCCGCGTAACCATGGCAACGCACAGTGGGCCAGGGAGGAACCAAAGTGCGCCAAAACTCATTTTTGGTGATTTATTTCTCTTCAATTCTCTTCTTGACCAGTTGAACTGTAATACATTGAGGAATACCTCAGTAAAATATTTAATTCCGGAAAGCACAACTAGGGAATAAATTTACTCGTTCAAACAGCAAAATCCTACATATTCACAGTTTTAGTGCAAAAGTGACTTATTTTATAAATCTTTCAATTTAACATGAAGTTCTTAAGTTATTGATATGAAATTGCTCTCACATATTCCTGATAGTTTATTTCGTTGCATGAAGTGGTTAAAATGTATAGAAACACAATCTTCATGATATATTAAAGGTTAATTCACTGAAAAATTGACTAATTATCCATGTTTTTTATAAATCCAGAGGAAACGTTTAGATTTCCGCAGAGTTCCGCTTATATTTTAATACCACCATTTTGTCTGATGTCTAAGCTTTAAGTTGATACCAAATTTGGCTGCCCGATCTTGCCCGTTGTCATGTTAGGCCGATGAAAGTTGATCTCATGGTTCTCGTCAGGCATTGTTGAGATTTTGATAAGGGATTTAGATCAACTTTCATCTTTCATCTGACTTTGATTTCATGTTCTCGCGGGCATATTTGGAATTTGAATGAGGGATTTTGATCCAAATTCATCTTTCATATACAAACCAATAGAACTTGTCGAGGGTATCGAGTCTTGTACATTATACATGTAACGCTCTTACACCAATATCATACTCCAATGACTATTTCTTCCAAATTTTCTGTGATATTTGGGTTTCTGTGACACCATCTTCATTTCATTTCATTTTCATTTATACTGTCTCGTTTCTGACTTAAACTTAAGGCCCTGTTTTATTATACTGGTATTAAATTATGAACTTGATGATATAGCGATATAGCCTACATCTTTCTTTGTTCGTTTTCAGTCTGCTTCTTATTACAGGCGCGGATCTACGGGGGGGTTTAGGGGGTTTAAACCCCCCTTGGGCGGCCCAAAAAAAAAAAAAACGCTGGAGAGAAACCCTTTCAAGTGCAAATATTGTGAGAAGATATTCAACTCATCTGGTAACTTAACCAAACACATGATAACTCTGGATATAACTGTGTATTAAACTGTTACTTGATTTAAAAAGACGTTATCATGCACTGCTTTTTATGGTCTCCATTGTGTTAATAGATGCCAGGAAAACATCACTTACGGGGTTCAAATAAACACCCCAAAAAAAATCGGCTCGCCGCTTCGCGGCTCGTGGACGATGCTTCGCATCGTCATTATTTTGGTCAAACCCCCCCCCCCCTTAGCAAAAAGCTAGATCCGCCCCTGTATTATTTGTTCTTCTGCTCTTTCTTCTTGCTTGTTCTTCTTCTTCTATCTTCTCACAGGTACTTTCCTTCATATTCTTTTATTGTAAGTAGGTATCTTAACTTTCTTCTAATTATTATCTGACAATTCTTTTACCATTTCACCTCATTAAACTTAGCACTTTTGTATTGTACTCTCCTACACTCTTACCCAGTACCTTTCAAATGTCAAGGTTTCATCAAAATTATCTACACAAACTATCTTCCACTTGACAAGCAGTCTGCTGCCCTGAGTCACACAAAGTGAAAGAATCATTTTGACTGACATTGCGGCCAAAAGCGATCGATAAATAGTACAGATGAATTGCTGTCCTGAGCTAGTATATTGGGCAACGTACACAATGCACTGAACAGTTTAATACCCGTTAGCTCCCACCCGGTACGGTAGCAGGAAGCCGGAGTACGGCGTGAGGCAAAACATTCGCCCCGTGTCTAGCCGCAGACTATTCCTGGCCTACGCGATAGGCAGCTAAAGGAGCGGGCGGCATATTATGCCGCCCGCTACTTTAGACCAATCAGCGATCGACTTGGCAGACATCGCCTTGGACGCGTGTCACATGGGCCACGCGCGGCAGCCAATCGAAAATATTGTTGATTTTTTGAGGCGGCAATTTCATATCTGGACTTTTTGACGCGGGAATTTCGTCAGCGATGAGTGTTGAACTTTTTTGGTGCGCGAGCAAAATTTGATGCGGGCGCTGACGAGAACCATGAGATCAACTTTCATCGGCCTTAGAGCCGATTCCCCTTGCCACATTGTCCCGAAAAATATGTTTGTTTTTAGTCCGCGGCTGAATCATGAAGGATTCGCGGTCAAAAATCACGGCGCTTGGGGGCGCGTGACACTTGTTCTGACACCGCGGACCAAAATAAACACATTTTCGGGGCAATGTTGCAAAGAAAACGGCTCTAACATAATAACGGGCACAATCGGGCAGCCAAATCTGGTATCAACTTAAAGCTTAGATATCAGAGAAAATGTTGGTAATACCATTTAAGCGGAAATCCCTGGACATCCAAACATTTCCTATGGATTTATAGAAAATAAATCCCCAGAAATTAGTTTTGGCACACTTTGGTTCCTCCCTGGCCCACTGTGCGTCGTGCATAAATCTGCATAATTAAAGTGACGCAATGAGGTCAAATACATTATCCGGTTTCTTAAACGATACTATCGATAAAATACATATTCATGAGGCTCATATCCAATCAAAGAGCCGCCTCGGGGGCTTATTTTGTCTTCAAATGATCCAAAAGAGGCGGAGCCTAATCCCATTCGTCTGCATGGTTTCCGCGCGTGCTGCTTTCCGTCTAGTAATTATATTTAAACGTCTTTGGTTTATTGTTACGCGGAGTGCAATTTCGTTTGATCCTTTCGCACCATTGCACTCTGACGTCACTTAGCTCACCATATACTTTGTACATCGTTAGTGACGTCAGAGTGCAATGGTGCGAAAGGATCAAACGAAATTGCACTCGGCGTCAATGATGCCGTTCAATGGTACTTTTAGCGCATGTCATGTGATCAAGAATTGACCAATCAGGTTGCAAGAATCTTAGTAGGCGTTGTATAATGGATTTTAGTGTAGCATTCCTGTCTGTCAAACTTGACATCCATGGTGCTCCACACTTACACCCATAAATATAAAGTGACACCATCAGGTTGCAAAGAATTGTATTATTCGTTCTTTCATTCCTCAGGACTGATCTGGTATCAGATGTACACAATCCAAGGACATTTTCACCCTCAGACTACCCTCAACAGCATGTTGGCAATACATCAGACACTGTATATCAAGGTAGCAGCAGTTGGAGCAAGCCTCGCAAGAAGAAAGCTCCTTGTACTCGGTCAAGAGTTCCACAGGATGATCCTGAAATTCCAGAGAAGCAAGCAAAGTATGAAGTCTAGTTGCTATGGTATCAGTAGAGTAAGACAGTGTCCCACTGATAACACTTCATCTTGACTTTGTGTATGCATGATACAGGGCTCCACACTAACTTTTTTTTATACAGTCTGTATGCATAGCCCTGGGTTAAAATTTCCGAATCATGCTAGCAAACATGTGAATGAGTACATACCTGTGTTCGAGAAATTAGGCTACTTTGTGTGGGTTCTAGGACAAAAAACCCCTAGACAATCGACCCCAGTCAATTACCAGTCAGGCAATTCCCCCCCCCCCTCCTTCCCAGGCAACAACCGGCCCCCAACGACAATTACCCCCCAGAAAATTAAGGTACACATCCCCTTTAATGAACATGGAGGGGTGTAATTTTCCAGGGGGATGATTGTCCAAAGCACTCAGTGTGAATGTGTGCTCAATAAGCAAAACTTAGTGTTACACATTTAAAGGCGTTTTAATTTGTACACTTTTTTATTTTCAATGAGGCATATTTTGTTGTGAATGTGTGCTCAATAAGCAAAACTTAGTGTTACACATTTAAAGGCGTTTTAATTTGTACACTTTTTTATTTTCAATGAGGCATATTTTGTTGAAATTTTGTTGGTCTGATTTTAGGTAAAATAGGGCGTTATTTTTTACTGCACTATAACAATCATGGATTGATATAATAACAATTTGATAACAACTACATTGATAATTATATTGATGATCATACCTTATGATAATGACATTAATAACAATAATAATGAAAAGAATGATAATAATAATAATGATAATAATTATTATAATAGTGGATTTTAGAGTAGCATTCATGTCACTCGTTGCACTCCACGGGTGGTGCTCCACACTGACGCCCATAAATATAAAGTGACACCATCAGGTTGCAAAGATTGTATTAATCATTCTTTCATTCCTCAGGACTGATCTGGAATCAGAAGGAAGCAGAAAGCAGAGCAGGCCTCTCAAGAGGAAAGCTCCTTGTACTCGGTCAAGAGCTCCACAGGATGATCCTGAAATTTCAGAGAAGCAAGCAAAGTACGAAGTCTAGTTGCTATGGTATTGGTAGAGTAAGACAGTGTCCCACTGATAACACTTCATCTTGACTTTGTGTATGCATGATACAGGGCTCCACACTAACTTATGATGTTAGCAAACATATGTGAATGAGTACATACCTGTGTTCAAGAAAGTAGGCTACTTTGTGTGGGTTCTAGGACAAAACCCCCCTAGACAATCATCCCCCAGCCAATTACCAGTCAGGCAATTCCCCCCCCCCCCCCCCTCCTTCCCAGGCAACAACCACCCCCCAACGACAATTACCCCCCAGAAAATTAAGGTACACATCCCCTTTAATGAACATGGAGGGGGTGTAATTTTCCAGGGGGATGATTGTCCAAAGCACGCAGTGTGAATGTGTGCTCAATAAGCAAAACTTAGTGTTACACATTTAAAGGCGTTTTAATTTGTACACTTTTTTATTTTCAATGAGGCATATTTTGTTGAAATTTTGTTGGTCTGATTTTATGTAAAATAGGGCGTTATTTTTTACTGCACTATAACAATCATGGATTGATATAATAACAATGTGATAACTACATTGATAATTATATTGATGATCATACCTTATGATAATGACATTAATAACAATAATAATGATAAGAATGATAATAATAATAATGATAATAATTATTATAATAGTGGATTTTAGAGTAGCATTCATGTCACTCGTTGCACTCCACGGGTGGTGCTCCACACTGACGCCCATAAATATAAAGTGACACCATCAGGTTGCAAAGATTGTATTAATCATTCTTTCATTCCTCAGGACTGATCTGGAATCAGAAGGAAGCAGAAAGCAGAGCAGGCCTCTCAAGAGGAAAGCTCCTTGTACTCGGTCAAGAGCTCCACAGGATGATCCTGAAATTTCAGAGAAGCAAGCAAAGTACGAAGTCTAGTTGCTATGGTATTGGTAGAGTAAGACAGTGTCCCAATGATAACACTTCATCTTGACTTTGTGTATGCATGATACAGGGCTCCACACTAACTTATGATGTTAGCAAACATATGTGAATGAGTACATACCTGTGTTCAAGAAAGTAGGCTACTTTGTGTGGGTTCTAGGACAAAACCCCCCTAGACAATCATCTCCCAGCCAATTACCAGTCAGGCAATTCCCCCCCCCCCTCCTTCCCAGGCAACAACCACCCCCCAACGACAATTACCCCCCAGAAAATTAAGGTACACATCCCCTTTAATGAACATGGAGGGGGTGTAATTTTCCAGGGGGATGATTGTCCAAAGCACGCAGTGTGAATGTGTGCTCAATAAGCAAAACTTAGTGTTACACATTTAAAGGCGTTTTAATTTGTACACTTTTTTATTTTCAATGAGGCATATTTTGTTGAAATTTTGTTGGTCTGATTTTATGTAAAATAGGGCGTTATTTTTTACTGCACTATAACAATCATGGATTGATATAATAACAATGTGATAACAACTACATTGATAATTATATTGATGATCATACCTTATGATAATGACATTAATAACAATAATAATGATAAGAATGATAATAATAATAATGATAATAATTATTATAATAGTGGATTTTAGAGTAGCATTCATGTCACTCGTTGCACTCCACGGGTGGTGCTCCACACTGACGCCCATAAATATAAAGTGACACCATCAGGTTGCAAAGATTGTATTAATCATTCTTTCATTCATCAGGACTGATCTGGAATCAGAAGGAAGCAGAAAGCAGAGCAGGCCTCTCAAGAGGAAAGCTCCTTGTACTCGGTCAAGAGCTCCACAGGATGATCCTGAAATTTCAGAGAAGCAAGCAAAGTACGAAGTCTAGTTGCTATGGTATTGGTAGAGTAAGACAGTGTCCCAATGATAACACTTCATCTTGACTTTGTGTATGCATGATACAGGGCTCCACACTAACTTATGATGTTCGCAAACATATGTGAATGAGTACATACCTGTGTTCGAGAAAGTAGGCTACTTTGTGTGGGTTCTAGGACAAAAAAACCCTAGACAATCATCCCCCAGCCGATTACCAGTCAGGCAATTCCCCCCCCCCCTCCTTCCCAGGCAACAACCACCCCCCAACGACAATTACCCCCCAGAAAATTAAGGTACACATCCCCTTTAATGAACATGGAGGGGGTGTAATTTTCCAGGGGGATGATTGTCCAAAGCACGCAGTGTGAATGTGTGCTCAATAAGCAAAACTTAGTGTTACACATTTAAAGGCGTTTTAATTTGTACACTTTTTTATTTTCAATGAGGCATATTTTGTTGAAATTTTGTTGGTCTGATTTTATGTAAAATAGGGCGTTATTTTTTACTGCAGTATAACAATCATGGAATGATATAATAACAATGTGATAAAAACTACATTGATAATTATATTGATGATCATACCTTATGATAATGACATTAATAACAATAATAATAATGATAATAATTATTATAATAGTGGATTTTAGAGTAGCATTCATGTCACTCGTTGCACTCCACGGGTGGTGCTCCACACTTACGCCCATAAATATAAAGTGACACCATCAGGTTGCAAAGATTGTATTAATCATTCTTTCATTCCTCAGGACTGATCTGAAATCAGAAGGAAGCAGAAAGCAGAGCAGGCCTCTCAAGAGGAAAGCTCCTTGTACTCGGTCAAGAGCTCCACAGGATGATCCTGAAATTCCAGAGAAGCAATCAAAGTATGAAGTCTAGTTACTCTGGTATTGGTAGAGTAAGACAGTGTCCCACTGATAACACTTCATCTTGACTTTGTGTATGCATGATACAGGGCTCCACACTAAAAAAAAATATACAGTCTGTATGCATATGAGCCCTAGGTTAAAACTTCCAAATGATGTTAGCAAACATATGTGAATGAGTGTGTTCATGAAAGTAGGCTACTTTGTGTGGATTCTAGTACAAACCCCCCCCCTAGACAATCACCCCCCAGCCAATTACCAGTCGGACAAGTACCCCCCCCCCGGACAATTATCCCCCAAATCCCCCACCCCCAGACGACAACCACCCCCTAACGACAATTACCCCCCGAAAAAAATTATTTTCAATGAGGCATATTTTGTAGAAAAATTGTTGTCTTATTTTATGTAAAATAGGGGGTTATTTTTTACTCCACTATAACAATCATGGATTATTATAATAACAATGTAATAATAACTGCTTATATTGATAATAACAACTTATGATAGTGACATTAATAACAATGATAATGATGATAATAATAATAATGAGAATAATGATCATTATATACCTCACTTAAGTAATCCAGCCATCTGATTGGTCGAAATTGCATTCATAAACTTCAACTGTTCCTGTAAAATTCCCGGTAACCATGGTTAAAACAGTTCAAAATCCCAATAACCATGGTTATTAAAAAAATAGGTCAGTCTCCATGGTTACCCCATAGGTTTACATGTTAAAAAATGGTTTGAGCGATCGAAGATACCGTACGTGTGCTAAAAATTGGTCGGTATTTTCATACAAGACAAGACAATTCCAAACAAGACAAAAATGGCTCAAGAATCTCTCCCAAGATTTCAACTTATCAAATGCAAGACTCGCTGACAGCAAGAACAACAAAAAGGGTACGTGAAATTATCCATAAACATGTTCGTTTAGTTGCTGAAAAAGCATAGACGTATAGACTGTAGACGAAATAGATCTAGTTGTCAAGGTGATCGCGCACCCGATGTTGTGTGTTAAAATTATTTCCATAGAGATTGTACGCAATGCATTCCCTATGCAGTCTACGTGCATTCCGCGACCATGCAAAAAAGGTCAAGTTTTTTTTTCAATTCGAGATTCAAACCTTTATAATCTGTTGTGATCCTGAAGGTGATACTCAATAAGTGAGGTGTCATATGAAAGCGCAGGTTCTTCTCCATATTCCCCACAGGGCCGGCCCACCCACAAAATTGTAAAAATATCTTGCTTAGACTAGAATCTAGATCTAGTCTACTCTCAAAGATACGAAAATAGATCCAGTTGTCAGGGTGTCTGATCGCGCACCCGATGCATGTTGTGTGTTAAGGTCAAGTTTTTTTTTCAATTCGAGATTCAAACCTTTATAATCTGTTGTGATCCTGAAGGTGATACTCAATAAGTGAGGTGTCATATGAAAGCGCAGGTTCTTCTCCATATTCCCCACAGGGCCGGCCCACCCCCAAAATGTAAAAATATCTTGCTTAGACTAGAATCTAGATCTAGTCTACTCTCAAAGATACACTCATAAAAAACAACCGTGCAGATAAACTAGAGAAAGGCCAAGGTGGCGTCATTAGTTGACTCTTTTGTTTTCGGCATATAAAAGTATTAATGACTGCTTTAATATTCGAGAAATAGTTGTTTTTATACGCTCTCGGGAAGGTTACAATTGGGCTATTGCCCTCGGCACGCCTCGGTCAATAGCACAATTCTAACCTTCCCTTGAGCGTATAAAAACAACTATTTCTCTCAAAGCAGTCATTAATACTATATAATAACTATGAGAATAGTGGATTCTAGTGTAGTAGTCATGTCCATCAAACTTGACACCCATGGCATCCACACTGACACCCATAAATATAAAGTGACACCATTAATCCTTCTTTCATTTATCAGGATTGATCTGGAGTCAGATGGAAGACTTGACACACTGTCGAAACATGTGCATCATAAGACTTACATAGCGCTATGCAAACATCTTGGCATTGAATACAACGAAGCTGACAACATCCGAGCCATGTTCAACATGGACTACCACAGAGCTACGAGGCATTGCTTAGCACAGTGGAAGACAAGGACAGGTGGTGATATGGCCCAGCTTGAGAAAATCCTTGTGGATGCAGAGCTTGTAGATTTAGTGAAGTATATAAAGTAATCATGCAAACCTAGCTTCCAACGGTTGCAATGCGAACTCTTTAGCCCGTATTCTAGTCCATCTTTAACGTGACACTGTGTTTAGGCTTTTCTTCAAAATCGCAGCTTTAAAGAACTGTGAAATTACGCCTGGCTGAACTGCTCCCCAGGGAGTGGAGAATATGGATACATTGTGTGCAGGCAAACCTGAAATTGATGACCAAAGTAATGACATTTCTTGAAGCACTTAGAGACATCATACATGTATATGTTTCAAGCGCCATATAAACCTAGAATATTAGTATTAATAACGAGGTCTAATTTTTTATCTTTTTTAAAGACCCAGGGTCAGGTTTAACTGTTCATGTAATAGTGGAATACAGAATTTGGTTATTAGAAAAATGTTGTGTCCTTCACAAGAAGCCTGAAACACGTATCATTTTAAATAGTTCAGTTATTTAAGGATATTTCCTTGTGAGGCTGGCAGATGGATGTATTCTCATTATCCCTCTTTTGCTAAATTTGGAAGTGCCTAAAGCATATTGTTCTTAGCAATAAAATACCATAACTTCAAACGTACATCTATGTGCATATTTGATACGAAACTACTTGTACTTACCATCCACTTTCACTTATTTTATGACTTTGAATTATTGGTTAATATGAGGAGAAATCTCTGTCATGTTTGAATAGGAGGTACATGTATAACTTACATGTAGAGCAATTAACCCTTAGAAGCGGGTTACAAGAAGTTTTGCTTTGATGTTATTCACGCATGCTAACACCCTTCTACCAGCCACTCAACGATTTCTGAAGGTGTTTATACATTTGGTAGTCAAAGAATTAGGGAGAAATTTTAGAGTTTCATAATTTCATCACTGTTGAGAAAGTGAGTGCTTTAATCACAATCTCTTCATCAATATCACAGGTCTCTTCATCAATATATATGTATTCTCCCTCAGTCTATCCCCACTCATCATTCTCCTATTTATTACCTCATTTTCCTTTCAACGGCAGTCTCAGTATAAAACGGGTATGAGAAAACATTCCATATCAGGTAATAGATGCTGCAAACTGATTATTTTCTGAAATATACTGATCAACGTGTTAATCTCAAGCACAATTTTATCAATTGTATAAGTATGTTTTGCCGTAATCTTATTGGAATTACATACTTATATTCATCTTGAGGCTCACTCATGTATGACGAGGCTAAGCCACAGCAGTTTTTATGACGAAAGTGTGGCTTTTTACCACGCCATATCTATTTGTACAGAATATAGTGTATATATGTATATACTTACGATAATAATTTTGTGGCTTTTTACCACGCCATATATATTTGTACAGAATATAGTGTATATATGTATATACTTACGATAATAATTGTGTAACTTTTTACCACGCCATATCTATTTGTACAGAATGTACCGGTAGTGTATATATGTATATACTTACGATAATATTATTTTGTGGCTCTTTCCCATGCCATATCTACTTTTACAGAATATAGTGTATATATGTACCGGTATATAATTATGATATAAGTACAGTGTGTATATGAAAGATCATTCCAGTTGATCAATTATAATAAGGTAAGGACAAAATTATGTTAATGCTGTAATAATATGATTCTTCTATTTTTTATATTTTTAAATTGATGCTGCATGTACAAACAGGCTATAAAGGGATTAGTGCCAGTCCATATTTCACACACTACTACATGAAAAGAAAGAAGGCATAAACCTTCTGTTTACCAGTATTTATGCAATGGCTGCATGATATTGTTCAACATGTTTTAGTTACTTCATTGTACAGTACTATTATATTACAACATTACAACAAATATAATTGATTAGAATGTTTAATCAGAAACCAATGTTTAATCTAATGTGCCTTTAGTATTTTAAAATTACACTTTTATCTTGATATTGAGGATTATATTTTTTCTTGCATCTTGTTTAAGTTATCTGTTGTATACCGGTATTCATTTCACTCCTTTAACTTTCTCTTTTTTCCTTCCCTTTTTCTCTGTTTCTATCCTCTCGTTCTCTTTCACTCTCTCTTTCTCTATCTATCTCCATCTCTCTCTCTTATCTATCTATCTATCTCTCTCCTCTCACACACACGCTTTTCTTCTCTCTTCATGTCTCCCTTTTTAAAATATCTTTTCTTCCCCTTTTGTTTCTCGTTGCTCTCCCTCTCTCCTTCATCATTGTTGGATGTTTTCTTTTCCCTCTATCGTCATATTTTACCTTTTTAAAAATTTAATTCAACATGTGTTATTGATTTTAATGCCCATTTCTTGATCATTCTATGCAGTTGCTTTTATTATATTCATGATACTCTAATAAGCCTTTTTATTGTCAATGTTTGAATGTACATTTTGATATAACAATGTACTGCAATTGTAAACTTACGCGATTCAGGAAGTATTTGAATAAACCATTTTTAATGAATGAATGAATGTACTACATTAACAATCGACTCTAAAAATGGTCTTCAATTTTGGCTCTTTCTGTACATATTCCACTTCCTAACATTTCGAATCAAAGGATGATCAAAAAATACTAATGCGACTGCGTCTTCTATATGCCTCCACCCTAAAACTCAGTATAGGAAATGGATGGAATTATTTGTGATATACAATGAAAACAAAAGCCTATAATCAAATGTCAACTATAAATGATCTTGATCTTCTAGCACCAAAATATTTTTTTAAATAGTAATAGTACTGTCTCCAAGTTAAGATATTACAATAGCAAGGCTAAAAACCTTTGATTTCAGAAATTGACCTCTGTGACCTTCGACCTACTTATACTGTTTTCCTATGGTGATACATACTATCACAAAGTGTGAGGTTAATGACTCTAATGGTTCTTAAAATATTGCTATAACAAGGATAAAACCTGTAGTTTCATAAATGGGCCTCTATGATTCAATTCAATTAATTCAATTCAAATTCATTTCATTTCCCGCAAAATATAAACAAAGTTACCGGTAAATACATTTTTTTCATACATAATACATTTTTTTCTGTTAACTATACAAATACACTTTGCACATAATAGAATTATTACAAGAAATTATTAATTTCTGAGGAAATGGGGGGAATCCACTAAAAAGCAGTGCTTGTAGTTTGTGGATCCCCCAGAAAAAATAGATCTTTGACCATTGACCTTCTCCAATATTCCAATGATGATACATACTATCACATAGTCTGTATCTCATATCTCTAGTGGTTCTTGCTATATCGCAATAACAAGGCTAAAACGTGTAATTTCAGAAATTGTCCTCTGTGACCTCTGACCTGTTCACCCTAAATCTAATCAAATCATCTATCGTTGTGTCTGAATACCTCGAATGGTTCTTTAAAAAGAGATACTGAACAGCTATAATATGAGATGAGCTACATTTACATAATTAAAATCATCATAATAATAATAGCAATAATGAAAATGCGGGAAGGACGCGGACAACCGTAAAACATAATGCCTCCGACACCATCTTCAGTACGTGGGCAGCTCGAGGCATAAAATGTCTTTTAAAAGGAGACACTGAACTGCTATAATATGAGATGAGCTACATATACATAATAACAATCATCATAATAATAATAAAAGGAATAATAAAAACGATAGTGATATGAATAATAATGATAACAATTTAATAATACAAGTAATTACTGGACCTCGAAACTGCATCCAAAGTGGATACAAAGTGCTCAGTCTAAGAACATATTAAGAATTGCAGAGATTTCAGATGTGTTTTGAAGAGGTCAAGTGAAGGGCTTTCTTCAGAAATGCAGGGAGTTTTTGTTCCTCGGGCACGGGGCAGTGGATTGAGGGATTCGAGCCAGCCTGCTTTGGGGATTTGAACATGTACAGTATCTGGACATCACTACGATTAGGCACAAATTCTATTAAAAAAATCATTATTTTCCCCTTTCAAATCTTGCATTTCCTCAGTCAATTTTATTGTCTATTATTTTGAAATGTCTGCTTCTTCATCCCTTATGTCAGATGGGGAAAAATTAAGATGATGGAAGTTCATACAGTTGATACACATATAGATGAATTTACAATAAATATTACTTTTAATCCCCGACAATAGGTCAAGACTAAATCTTTACCTATGCTGTCTTTTATTTAAAAGAAGGAAAACAAACCCAAGTAATCTTATCAGTTTGTAATATACTTACAGAGATGAAAAAAGGGCACTTCTGAGAATTGAAATGGGGCATCTGTCGAAGGCAAAGAGTTCCTATCAGATTTTAAAAGGGGCACTTATCCGAAGGAAATATGATACTTGTTAGAAAGGAAAAGGGGCATATGTCAAAATAAAAGGGGCACTTATCACAGGTATAAAAAAGTGGCATTTAAGAGAAAGGTACGTAAGGGGTTCTTATTACAAAGGGAAAAGGGCACTTATCAGAAAGAAAAAGTTCATTTTTAAAAAAGGTAAAGGGGCACGAGTCGAAGTATATAAAAAAAAAAAGGGGGGAGACAATATCAAAGGTGAAAAGAAGAATTTTTCGCTGAAAACAGACACTCGCCAAATATGAAAAGGGGCACTTATGAGAATGGAAAAGGGGCACCTGTCAAAATATAAGGGGAACTTATCACGGGTGAACAGCTACGGGCACTCGTCACAAAAGAAAAGGAGCACTTATCAGAAGGGGAAGGGGGCAATTATTACACATGAAAAGGGGCACTTTTCAAAGTAAAACGTGTAACTGTCAGATGTGAAAAGGGTACTTCTAAGAGGTGGTAAAAGGGGCAGGGCCGTAGCCAGAGTTTGATGTTGGGGGGGGGGGGCACATACATGTAATCGATCGACGTCCTGGGGAGGGGTCTAAAAAAGTTCAACCGATCTTGGAGAAAAAATGGGGGGCGGCACGTGCCCCCCCCCCCCCCCCCGTGGCTACATGCCTGAAAAGGGGCACTTATCAGAGGTAAAAAGGGTTACTAATGAGAATGGATTCCCCCCCCCCATCCTAAAAATATCTTGAAGATATTTTGGGAAGTTCCTATAATAAGCCTATATGACAACTATCGACGTTATTAATTTGAGAAAATCTCATCAACCCTCATTTCCAATAATCTCCGCGAGAGCGAGTGCTGAGAACAAGCCCCAGCTCGATCCGGGCCCGGGGGGCTAATTTTTAAAAAATTCGCGCCGGGGGGGGGGGGGGGTACTCACATATTAAGACATACGGGGATGTGCCTCTCTAATTGGTAACTTTTTCACACAAAATCCCTAAGCATTTCTCATAAAAGTGTTGATGTTGTTGAAAAAAGTATTAATTTCGATTTACGTGAAATACATAGCTGGCTTAATTTGCTGTAATAAACTCAGACGTAACGTTGACAAAACCATTTGTATGTATTTGGAACTGGTACAATGTTATCGAAATGTAATATCTTTAATGTAAATATATGTGGTAAACGTATTGTTCAAAGTAATCTGTGAAATATCTTGGAATGCATCTTGATACCAAGTTACAATGGAATATTCATATTGACGAAATGTGTAGAAAAATAAGTGAAGTTGTAAGTTTTTTTTAGCTCGTCTTCGACATTTTGTATCAGAATCCAATCTGAAGATGGTATATAGTTCAATTATTCTTCCACTTTTTGATTATGCAGATATTGTTTATGATTCGGCAAGCAAGAAACACACTGACCGCCTCCCCCCAAAAATGAAAATTAATCCTTTTAACCAAGTTTCAAATAACGATATTCATGTTAAATTAGGGTGGAAATTTTTCCATTCAAGACGTAAATTGCATTTAAATATAATGGTCTATAGATCCCTGAACAATTTGGCTCCTCCTTATTTAGAGGATAGTCCTTTAAATACTGTAACTATCCATATTCTCTACGGTCACAAGGAAATATTGAACTACCCAAACCAAAGAGTGAATGCCCGGTGCAAACACCTGAAAAACGTACAGCACCCGAAAAACACCAGAAAATTTTGAAAATGTTGTCTTTTTTCGAGAAATATGCCCCCAAATGACCCCTTAGTGGGTATGGGCTTCGAGGCTTGAGTGGCACACCCCGTCCAAAACAAAACTGAGTATCCCCCACATCCCCCCGGGGATCGGGGCCCCAGCTATAGTCATGTAAAACTGAAAGTCACCTTTTATTCTTCAATAATTAGGCTATCATACCTAATTCTATAATGAAGAATATACTATAACTAGGAAAAAAAGATCACATAAAAACTGGCAGAAAATAAGTGCATGAACGCCGGTACTGGATTAAAACAAATGTTAATTGTATGTTCTCATTCAGCTGTTCAACTCATTTCTATGCTGCACCCGCATATCGGCAACATTATGCCAAAACATTTTAGGGGGATTCCCCATGAGGTCATCATATAAGCGCGCGCCCGACAGCGCAGCACGAGCTAGGTGTAGCATTCGGTAGCATTATATGGATGTCAATCCGAATTTCGCAGTCATTGCGTCGTATTTTCAGCTAATTTCTCACTAATGACGAGGAATCTTGATTTGCATCATCCAAGCTGCCCAAGCTGTAGACAGAAATGACACTTTCGTGAAATATTTAGGAAACCACTCGCTCCAATCCGATCCGCACAGTATTATAGCGCTTCATATTGCGTCACATGCATTTGATTTGTGTCCTTCGATCTTCCCACCAAGTACCACTCTGCTGTACACACACAAGCCTGTGCATGTTAATGTATGTGCATGCGGACGAACACAGTGGTTTCCCATACCAAGATATAACCACAGAAAATTATCATCTGGTAAGTATGGGATATCTATCCTACAACTAACATTTGTCTAACTTCTATGAGGATTAAGGCTATTTTGCTCTTTTTTGTTGACGCATCATTCTCATAAATCGTAATTTCCTAGATCTAGACCTCGATCACACATGACTAGGACTCCGAAGTAGGGAGGCCAATGCCCGGGCGTAAGGCTTCTACGCCTACGATTTGTGCGCTCGTCGTCCAAGTCAGAAAATTACCAGAAGAAAAAAAAAGGGGGAAAAAAAGAAAACAAATATCTATGGAATAAAATGTATAACAAATACACAATTACACACTCCACAACATACCTATAAATAATCACGGATCTGTAATGGTCTTTCACCATTTGTTGACGATCTTGCAGATTTTGATGTATTTTGATCCAATAATTGCGCTAGCAGACGAAAATAACGGACGCACAAGAGAAACTAGACGGGTCCTAGATAGGCAAATTCATGCAAAAAAATATATTCAAAAAATTGACTTGAAAACACATCAGACAATTAGTCTGAACCGAATCAGGAGCAAATTTGAAGAAATTATATTTTTAAATGTTGTAAAACCAAAGATATAAGAAGAAAACTGACCAAGTATCTGTACTAAAAATCGTACACGTAAAATTGGTCGTAGACATTCGACAGCTGAAAATGATGCGCACGGTTGCATTACGTGCGTTCTCGAATCCAAAATCGTACTTCACAAACACACTCTCGCCATACCGCGAATGGTCCGTCGTGGGGAGCTAGCCGGCTGAGAGTTTGCCACCGATACCAACGCAGCTTCGGAGCTCCGCAGCGCGCAATTTTAGCGGGACTCGGAAAGGTTTGCGGTGGGAAGGCAGCGGCCTAGCTTTTTGCCCAAACAACGCTAGATCGGCTGCTGGCAAAATGAAAATATCTACGATCGAGAACATCGTCGGTTTCTTAACTTTTTAGTGAGATAATTCTGAATTCTAATCGAGACTATATAATAAATTAAATCAACAAAGAAACCTCGGTAGAACTCTTATAACTATACAAAAGCTTGTTTATTTCTTCATTTGACATTTTGTTTTCGACCATTTTTTCGTGCGCGAGTCAATGGAAACTATGTATTACCAAACTTTCAACACGCAAGGAACGGGGAACACTCGCGGACCTCGCAACAAATTCATTGCAAAAAAAAATTTCAAGGGTGATTTTGAAGCAGTGTAGAATATTGGCGCTGCAATGCGCAGAAATATACTTGAAAGAAACTTAATAAATCATACCTGAATTTTCAGAAAATCGTATTTGTATTAGTGTACCTAGATGTGACTTGTTTATAAATCAGATTTTATGAAGATTTGTCGGGAAAAAATGTCATTTTTTTCTGTTTGGTGGTCATTTCTAGGCTAATATTTCAAAAGTTGCATCAGTAATGGGCCCGATGTTTCTCTTTTCGCATGTTATTTCTACATAGATTTAACATAGGATGGTTAAGGGTAAGACCAGATAACATTATAAAAAAGATATATCCTTCCACCCTCCCATATCCAAGATTTGGGCTGATTATTGCCGACCCACCGCAGCAAGGCCATTCAGATTTTCGTACGAGCGCGAAGCGCCCTCTAGTGCCCCATGAATGTGCCTATCCTAGAGGGCGATGAGGTTAGCTCACTAAAATCCTTCTCAATGACTGAAGGTAGCGCCTAAAAATATGGAATCAATTTAATATCAAAGACATATGAACAAATTTCGGGCATCTGCTAAACGCGGACTCGCTCCGCGGTCTACAACACGTGAAATCTTCTTTGAAAATGCGCTAAGTGTGCAAAGAAATGCTCCTACAATGAAAAGAAACTTTGATTTCACATCAGATCGGGTGGAAATCACATATTCAATTACTGTTCTTTCCATTGAAACCAATTTCGAAGTGATTTGTTCACTGGAAATTAGGGCCTTTTCGTCTTCAAAAGGGAACAACAATCATTTACTTTGTGAATTCTCTATGGAGGTCACGTGAAAATTCGTCTTTTTCACTGGGGTTGTGTACTTCAAGGAGCTAATGCTCGTAACTGCGACTTGTTATTGGGCCAGATCGGGCGCCAAAACAGAGGATATGTAATCCCCTATCGTCTGATGTTAAACATAATTTGATTGGTTGTCGAGAAATTAGGGCCAATTTCAATCCAATGAACAGCAGTCTTATGAATTTACTCACTTGACCTCTATAATGTGTGCGAGTGCGTAAGCGAAGTTATTACACAGCGGACAATGGGGCCTCCGCACCGTGCTTCCAGCCGTGCGTATTTCTACCACCAGATTTGACTCGGCTCCGGCGATGGAAAAAGACACATTTTACGTTGATTTCAGCAATTTAATGAAGGGAATTTAGATATTATGTGTCAAAAATAGTGGGTTTGTTATGTAGACTTCTTGGTTAGTACTTTACTAAATGTAGCTGGATCCAGAAAGTAATAAAACACCACATATCTTTGCTTGAGGTTCAGGAGTTTATTAGTGTAACTAAAACATCATGCTTATGCTGTGCATGCTAGTGGTCAAGTGCAACTCTCCACTCTCACATGTACAGTACATAAGGCAGTGTATGAGGGTTGAATGTGTGCATGGCTAATTACTCATTACATACATCACACACTCTGTGTGCCAAGAGTACTGTGTTAGAGAGTGCTCTCATGGTTGCTTCTGAATGAAATGTGCATGCAGCTGTTTAACAATGAGCACATACATTGTAAGTTACTGGGTATGTTCAAATTAGGAATGCTGCATAACTTCAGCTCATAACATTACATCTCCCTTTCTTCAAAATAAACAATACAAGTTTTTACTCTAAACAGTTAAAAACTTTTCATCCTCTCATCCCGTCCATCTTTGCTTCCTGTTTTACTTACAAGTACATATTAGCACTTGACAAATGTCTTGAAAATAAATTCTGTTCAATCTTTCCCCTACTCCCCATTTAAACAAATTTAAAAAAAACTAGAATCCTCAAAAGAGTGAGGATGATACCTATCAACTGGTTTTACACATCCAGTATACAAGTTGTGAAACAAAAATGATGGGCTTTTCACTAGGAAAGGGTTACCTTAATCATCAGCATAAATACAGTTATTAATACTGCTTTCCTCATTATTCTTTAAAACTATATCATTTCCTAACGACTGGTTTGTCACATTGTATACCAAACTGTCTAAATCAATGAAAATCCTTTAGCATTCATGAAGATTAAAACAAATAAAAACTACTTCTGTTTAGTTTACAGTGCACAGATAATTCATGTGACTTGGGTATTTTTGTATGTTTGTAATACCACTTTCAAATGATGTCAATGTGTAACATATTCGCACAATTAAGATTTACCTTACATTTGATGCATTTATCTCTTTTCCTGTGTGGGTTTACACACTAATAGACAATATATTTAGTTGTATGAAAACAATGGAACAATATATTGTACTGAAATAAATAGCACAACAAAACAAAAACATATATATAGATATATACTTTCTTCGCGACTAAGAAGGGAGAGGTTCCAGAACTTCACCTTCAATCACAGGTCTTTACCACCCGTGTCCCTACATTGATGTTGAACTTGGTCGACATCTGAATGTCAACTGAGTCATTATTGTCTTAAAAGTTCAAGTTCAGTCTGAATTTCTGCTTCTTCATCAGTTACATCTCAAAATCATCGTACTTTTTAGGGCGTTGAGTGTTTCGCGATGAACGTTGTCTTCGAGGTGGAGTCTCCTCCCGTCCTGGGCTTCGAGGTGGAGCCTCCTCCCGTCCTGGGCTACGTTGAGGCTCGGGGAACGCACGATGTGGAGTGCTCAACTGGTCATCGTGGTCAGTGGATGATGCACCTTCATCACCTGGGCCATTGCTATCAACACCCCCGGGAACCTCAGTTGTAGACTGGTCGGTATGGTCAGGTCTTATGTGCTGCCTGTTTCTTCGTAGGTAACGTCCCTCAGGGCTTTGGAGAATGTAGGAGCGCTGTCCCTCAGCCCTGGTATCAACCGTCGCAGGACACCACCGTCTGGACACTGGGTCGCGATATCTTACATCTTGCCCAAGGTAAAGTTCTGGCAAGTCAGCTCTTCTGGCATGTTTGTCAAAATAGAACTTTTGACTATTCTGTCTTTCCTGCAGCTGATTGTAGATGTCATCAGCATCTGGCTGTGTTCTCTGCAACTTGACCAATTATGCGGCAGCAGGACGATCTTTTACAAAACAGGTGTGTAGGGATTAGATTATATCTCTCACGAGACACTGGACTCTTTAATTTTCCTGAAATTTAGCAAATTAATGGCACTCAGAACTCACTACATGAGCAGATCTAAATATTCATGGTCGATCTGCTGGTGAAGGAATCGCGTATTCATACTGCAGGGTGATCCCGCCCATCTTGGACGGAGGGATGACCAACCAAAAAATTACTTTTTTTTTTACGAGGGCTCTTTTCAGATTTTCCTTTAAAAAAATAGCCCCCCTTAATTATTTTGCGGTGGCTATTTTGGAGCTCAGGGGGGCTTTTTTTTTTAAAGGTTGTATTTTTTTAAAACACTGTTTTACCTAATTAAATTACAAGCAAAGGCAAATATAGATACAATTGTAGCGTACATACATGTATGTCATGTAGAGTATTGCAGACATTCAGATACCCATGATTTATTCACTTTGTGTTAAACGTGTGGCTTTATGATTTTTTTATACATGTAACTAAAACTTGTCAAAAGGAAAAAGGAGTGTTTTGTTTAACTGTTCGTTTTTCATATCCTAAGAAAATATTATCACTGACACGCAGGCTAGGAATTAATTTTTTTATGGGGGCTACTTTTCCCCATTGCCTAAAAAAAACTAAGGCTTTTGTAAGGGGCTACTTTCTTAAATATTGTAAGCTGTAACAATAAGTTGTGTTTTTCCTTAGCCATCATAATACTAGCAACCAAATTGGTAGGTAATATGTTATTTAGTCTTTTTTTCTGTCCCAAATTTAATTGTTATCATGGACAATGCAATCCCATTAAAAAAAAAAAGTAGACTAGACTAGACCCTAACTCAAATTGTGTTATTTATAACCATAAAATGTGAGTAAATATTTTTACTGTTGTCCTACATACCGATGTATTTGTTATGCCGAAACATGCAAAATCATGGCCTTTTTTTTTTTTTTATAGACTCTAATTCTAAAGGCCAAGCCAAAGCTAGTTTCATTTCGTAGACAGAAATTGATGCCATCACTCATGACAATTGGGCCTGGCATCGATCGTATATAAATAATTTAATTTAATTAAAAAGTTGTAAGAAAAATTCTGAGGAGTAGGAACATCCTTTATATATTTATTTACGGTTTTTTTATAACAAAATTCAATTTCTGTCTACGAAACTTGCTTTATACCGATTTTACAGGAAAAAATCCAGCATTGATTTTGCACGTTTCGTTATAACAAATATATCAGTATGTGGGACAACAGTAAAAAATATACTCGCATTTAATGGTTTTAACTTGTAAATAACACAATTTTAGACGGAATAACATTTTTTTAATGGGATTGCATTGTCCATGATAAAAATTAGGGCCAGAAAAAAGACTAAATAAACATATTACGTACCAATTTGGTCGCTAGCAGTTCAGCTCTCGTCACTTGCAAATACTTATTTGCTTCATACTAGGAGCGTGCGGGCGCGCGTTTGAGCTGAGCTAGTTCGTTTCTGTGTATTGTGAACATGTGCGAACTGCGTATGCATTCATGCTGTGCACGAAACTACTCTGTATTTCCATCAGGACCGGTGGCCTGTCCGGCCGCCCGGAGCTTAGGCGCAGGCGGATACCGCTGTAGATCTAGCTACAGTAGGTACGACCGCCGATCCGCTGCAACTCACAAAACTTTTAAAATGTTGATGGAAGTTTCTAGTTTTGGAGTTGGTAGTCGGAACGGAGATTTCACTCAGACACATCAATAAATTGACTTATTAATTCCTATGGAATATCAATTCATGGCGGGGGCGATTTTTCAAGATATATTGATTTTTTTTCGCCCTCGTCTTGATTTTTACCGTGGCGATTTCAGAGGTTTAGGGGGCGAATCGCCCGTCGCCACCGTGTATTTTTTTCGTTGGGGATGACAATGGACTTACATTGTGATGTGCATCTGTATCTACTTGACATACATATATATATTTTCCAGATTTGTTTTCATTTTTTGGAAGAAGAAGAGGGGAGAGAGAAACAGAGAGAAAGAGAGGGAGAGTGTTGACAAGTCACTTACGCACAGCGGTGTTGACATTCACACTCTCACCAGTTTTATACGATAAACCCCTATTTCATAAAAATCGACGAGTCCGGTACCTTGGTGTTACGCTCTAGTGCACTCGAACGTTCGTCGTCTGTGTTGGAGGTACACAAAATGACTCATTGATCTTTTGGCCGAATGTGGGTCAAATTTGTTCATATGCTTTTGATGGGTGTTTCCATTTACTGTACCACTTCTTTCTGACCTACCTGACACACTTTAATCTGACACACTTTTTTCCTATTCATTTTCTACACAGAGGCATTTTCAAGAGCCGTGATCTGTGATTGGCTTTTTTGCTATTAAATATTCATGATTATGCAAATTATTAAGATTGCGCACACAGTTCATATCCTTTGTTTTGGTCTTGCGAAAAATACGATCAACTTTTCAAAAAGTTCCTGAAAATGACACTTTGAGCGAGAAAATTTTATAATGAGTCAGCTTTGTAATTTCTGAGGTATGCATGTTGATTTGGTAATATTGAAATTTTATGAAACGGACGTATATTTGTACTCAGGACCATGTTTTGAGGGGGTAACGGGGTTGATTTTCCCCCAATGAAGGTGATCGCAGCACGACTGCTAGCCACGGGTGTCGGGCCGCAGCCGCTCTGCGGCCCGGTCAGCTGATCGACCTGCTGGGGCCTAATCATGCAACATGTGTCTGCCTAATATGCAGTCCTATATATTATATAGGACTTGTTTAATTGTAGCATCATAATTACAAGTTCAGCCGTAGGTCTAGGCCTACATTAGAAGAAGTTGTACAGTGTTTCTGCACATGGTAATGTAGGCCTAGAGCTACGGCTGAACTTCTAATTCTGATGCTACAAACAAGTCCTATGCAGACACATGTTGCATGATTAGGACCCAGCAGGTCGATCAGCTGACCGGGCCGCGGAGCGGCTGCGGCCCGACAGCCGTGGCTAGCAGTCGTGCAGTAACATGATGGCTGCGATCACCTTCATTGGAGGAAAAAACAACCCCGTTACCCCCTCAAAACATGGTCCTGAGAACAAATATTTGTCCGTTTCATAACATTTCAATATTACCAAATCCAGAAATTACAAAGCTGACTCATTATAAAATTTTCTCGCTCAAAGTGTCATTTTCAGGAACTTTTTGAAAAGTTGATCGTCTTTTTCGCAAGACCAAAATAAAGGATATGAACTGTGCGCGCGATCTTAATAATTTGCATAATCATGAATATTTACTAGCAAAAAAGCCAATCACAGATCATGGCTCTTGAAAATGCCTCTGTGTAGAAAATGAATAGGAAAAAAGTGTGTCAGGTAGGTCAGAAAGAAGTGGTACAGTAAATGGAAACACCCCCATTCCAGCTTCATTTTTTGTTCTTCTTCCTGATTGTACAGTGTACATGTGTATGCAGGGACTTGATAAAAATGATAGAGAGTTTAGCATGGACTGGACATACAGAATTTTGACACACAGCTAAAATTCTATAAACATGATTAGTTAAAAGGGCTTTAAACTAATGACCTGTACATACGACATCATTCACACACAGAAATTTTGTTGCGATCGTTAATCGTTTCGTGATTAACTACTGCTCTTAAAATGCGCAGTAGTGTCATACTGTCATTGCGCATTGAAGGTCAGGTCATATCAAACAGAGCGCTCGCTCCATCCAGTTTAAACACGTTTAAACACGAAAAACCGTTCACACACAAAATGTCAAGCTCTCTAGATACGAACTTCGTATCTGCAGCCTGCTTTTAGGGGCGTATGAATCGCGACTTCGTATCTATCCCAACATCGTATAAACGATGTTCACACAGGGAAAAATTTCTATAAACATGTTTAAAACTGTTGAGTTAAACACGTTTATAAATACTAATCATCTCTAGATACGAAGAATTTCAGCTGTGTGTGAAAAGGCTGATAGTACTGTACATGTAGGTCCATGCTTGGACATGGGGTCATGAGGTTAAGCCTCTGGCCAAATACCAATGTCCTTCACAAGGCCACTTCCCAGTCACTGTAGGACATCACTGAAACTACTACATGCTGGCACTACATGTACAGTACATTTACAATGCAGCCTAAACCAAGAAGTTACTAGCTACATGTAGTAACTTCTTGCCTAAACTAACTCCACTAATGTATGGAAGGGGAAAGAGTGGTTGTCATAAATAACTTAAGGAAGTCCAACTCGACATCAAGTTGATTTGAATATGAACAAGGGAAACGCTCTCGGCGGTCTCGCCTGCATAACGCAATTCAATATGATAAACCAGAACGTCAATGACGTACATTGTAGTGCTCATCCGCATCTCGCAACAACAAATATCGTGGTACACTTTTGAACTGGTCAAAAAATAAAAATGTGATGCCCTTGAAGGGACATAATTTCATTTCATTTGCATAAAGTACCATAAATAATCAATGGAGCAAAATCTCAAAATTCTGTGTAGAATTTTAGTGTTCCAAATTTAGCTCTACCAGATAAGGCGGGTGTTTCCATTTACTGTACCACTTCTTTCTGACCTACCTGACACACTTTAATCTGACACACTTTTTTCCTATTCATTTTCTACACAGAGGCATTTTCAAGAGCCATGATCTGTGATTGGCTTTTTTGCTAGTGAATATTCATGATTATGCAAATTATTAAGATCGCAAGCACAGTTCATATCCTTTGTTTTGGTCTTGCGAAAAATACGATCAACTTTTCAAAAAGTTCCTGAAAATGACACTTTGAGCGAGAAATTTTTATAATGAGTCAGCTTTGTAATTTCTGAGGTATGCATGTTGATTTGGTAATATTGAAATGTTATGAAACGGACGTATATTTGTTCTCAGGACCATGTTTTGAGGGGGTAACGGGGTTGATTTTTCCCCCAATGACGGTGATCGCAGCTATATGTTACTGCACGACTGCTAGCCACGGCTGTCGGGCCGGAGCCACTCCGCGTCACGGTCAGCTGATCGACCTGCTGGGGCCTAATCATGCAACATGTGTCTGCACAGGACTTGTTTGTAGCGTCAGAATTAGAAGTTCAGCCGTAGGTCTAGGCCTACATTAGTATAAGTTGTACAGTGTTTCTGCACATGGTAATGTAGGCCTGTAGAGCTACGGCTGAACTTCTAATTCTGATGCTACAAACAAGTCGTGTGCAGACACACGTTGCATGATTAGGCCCCAGCAGGTCGATCAGCTGACCGTGGCGCGGAGCGGCTCCGGCCCGACAGCCGTGGATAGCAGTCGTGCAGTAACATATAGCTGCGAACACCGTCATCAGGTCATTGGGGGAAAAATCAACCCCGCTACCCCCTCAAAACATGGTCCTGAGAACAAATATACGTCCGTTTCATAACATTTCAATATTACCAAATCAACATGCATACCTCAGAAATTACAAAGCTGACTCATTATAAAAATTTCTCGCTCAAAGTGTCATTTTCAGGAACTTTTTGAAAAGTTGATCGTATTTTTCGCAAGACCAAAACAAAGGATATGAACTGTGCTTGCGATCTTAATAATTTGCATAATCATGAATATTCACTAGCAAAAAAGCCAATCACAGATCATGGCTCTTGAAAATGCCTCTGTGTAGAAAATGAATAGGAAAAAAGTGTGTCAGATTAAAGTGTGTCAGGTAGGTCAGAAAGAAGTGGTACAGTAAATGGAAACACCCGCTTTTGATAGAGATTAACATATCAGTTGTGCACAAATGTCACTTTTAACAACTAGAAAATATAACGGAAAAGGATTATATCTTTTTAATTGCAGATTTTTACAAACTGCACAATCAAAGGTAGATAGAGTACGATGTTTTTGTCAATCTTGCGTTGGTTTGAGCCCCATAGCTAGAGCCATCTCAAATTGGGGAGCAAAACTGTGAACAAAGACGTCATTGTTCCAGCCCAAAATAGAAGTCTTGCGACATCATAATATGAATATGTATGAGGTCCGGTCTCATCGCGCGCAAAACAAATTTGACGTAGTCTCACACATAGTACCTTTTTCTCAGCACTAGACACCAGTGTCGTGCAGTAATGTATGAGAAGTGTAAAAAAAGACATTTCAGTAAAAAAAAAAAAAGTCTACGTGAGCAGTCTATACTCCAATTGAGAAGTGTAATGAATGCCATGATTTGAACGTGTGTGTTTTAGTGTATGATATCATCATGGTTAGTGAGAGAGAGAGAGAGAGAGAGGGAGAGAAATATCTCCGTCAGTACACGTCTATCAATGCGTGCAGTCCTATTGACTATGGTTGATTCCGTATTGTGTTCGCTGCAACTGTTGGATTTATCGATCGTATTGTGTTCGCTGCAACTGTTGGATTTTGCAGTGTCAGATTGATCTTTACTCATGAGGAAATAATTGGAATACATATCAAAACTAAGGTAGGCCTATTTATTTATTTCAATCATTTTCTTAATTTACAATGAGTGGTTTTCGAGCTTTCTCTCATTATGGCATGGCTAGCATGGCTCTATTGCGGCTTGCATGCAATTACCGTACCTCTACCTGGACGGCCTGTAGTACTGTGTCGGTGTGTGCGACTAATTCAAGGCTAGCCGGTGATGATGAATGTACTTTCGCGCGAAGTTTTGAACTTGTTGTCCGGGCAATGACCATGATGACACGCCCATTCCCTCGGGCCTGTCTAATTCTCGACGTAATTTTTGGGACCATGAAATTGATTGTTTCAAGGCTCTTGCGTACGGCCAAGCGTAGAAGGAAGGGAGTGCTTAAAAGCTGGATATCTCCTATTTTATTAGTGAAAGTAAATGCTTTCTTTTAATCTTTGTTTTATTTTAAACAAATTTGTAATTAAAAAGTTAGATTTGGGCATTGGCCTCCCTATCCGAAGGAGCATCACTATCCTGGCTGTGTATTAAAAGCTGTGCTATATTCACAACATTTCAAACACCACTGTACAAAACTCAACTGATTTCACTCAAAATCGGTTCATTGCATGATGACACCTAGGGTCTATATAATTATATAGACTAGCAGTAAAATACATTTTATTCAACTTACTGATGTTAAAAAGAATAATTTAAAAGTTCAAATTGTAATGTAAGTCTAGTAGATTCTACTGTCAAACTTTGCTTACAGCCGCATCGGCATGATTGTGTACAGTCTATGCAATATTGTGTGGTGTGTGTATTTGTATAGGTCTAATAATACCTGCCTCACAGCAAGCAGTGCTAGAGGTACGCATTAGCATTGACTCTGTGGCTGCAGCGAGGTCGATAAAATAAATCAAAAGTCTGAACAAAGGCTTCTACGGGAATTTGTATCTTTAATTGGAGTAATCATGTCGTTCCAGTAAATTCCGTGAAAACTGTTGATAAATCACAGATAAAGAATAATAAATATAAGTACATCATAGCATCATCAATATAGCAATAAACAGTCTTTTTGAGAAACTCATTAAATAATGTACATTGTGTCACGATCTTTATAACTCATTAAATAACCCCAGTCACTATTCTAGTCCATATGTATTAAATGGCTTTACATAAATACAAATCACACTACAAGTGTCTCAACTAGACTTCACTATATCTTGAATAAACGATGAACTAAACAATTATAAATTCTGAATCTCTACTTAGTGCTTCAGCACTCTCATAATATATCATCAAATTATTTAACAATATCTTCACTATCATCATTGTTCTTCAAATCAAATCAAATGTACATATTAAACCAGCATGGACTTGCATGTCTTACACTACATACTAACATCAACATATCTCAGTATGAAGTACAAAATACACACACTAATTTACACTTTATGTTTCAACAATTCATAGAAATAGATTCAATATACAACAAAACTAACCTCTTTGCCTGACATAATGACAAAACTATGACTGAAATCCCCATGATGCGCTGGCAAAAAGGGGATCCTTAGACCTCAACACAACCATGTTCTTGTAGCCTTCTGAGTGTTTGATATCAAGTGGTTATCAATAGGTGGCGCTATATTAGGCACCTTGCCTGAGGAAGTGCTATTACAAATATATGTGTGTTCATGTCATGCATCAATAATACAAAAACAAATGACTTGGGTGATAACTTAATTAAGTGCAACTGTCACAACAGACTCTCTTAGACCGAAAGCTTCAGTCTCTATAATCGTCGGTTGTTCCACTGAGACTACGTCTGGCTCCACTAGACCTCCGGTTATAGAGACTGAATGACCGCCTATGCCATCGTATGTTGAAGATATCACGGCTAGATTTCAGCCGTTAGGCCCCTCCCACAAACATGACAAACTTGCCACGGCCGTATTGTTATGCCCCCAAAATCCCCAAAAATGTCATTTTACCTCGTGCATATCCAATTTTAAATTAGGCCTAGCCCTAGGCTATAATACATCGGTTCCACTTACTAACTTGATTGAAATAATCCGTTTAATGGTCCCTTTTAAGGAAATTATGGTTCAAAATCGACATCCATGTTGAAAATCTTGCAAGCCGTGTTAAACTCTCGCTGCCGTCAATCTCATCCCTTCTAGTCTACGCCGAAGGCAAAATGATTATGAAGGAAAAACTGTGCGCCATCTACACGTTCGTAATGGCGTTATCACAGTTTTTCCTTCATAATCATTTTGCCTTCGGCGTAGACTAGAAGGGATGAGATTGACGGCAGCGAGAGTTTAACGGTAGCATACATGTATATTGGCACGAGCTTTAGTGGAGTCATGAATATTCATTAGTCCCTACGTCACAGACGTGCGTCGTGCGTAGTGTGTCATATACACACGTACTAGTACACGAGTACGTTTGTAAGTATTAGTACATGTACGTTGCTCCGGAATGAAGAGAATCACTATAAAGGACGAATTACTCCGTGAAGCAAAGCACGAACAGAGAATTGAAAGCAACTACACTCCCTAATTATAATCTAGCTAGTTTTGTAATAACATATAGTTATTTTTTTCATAATAGTTTATTCTTTCGTGGCTTCATACTAAGGAACTTTCAAAAAAGACGATTCGTAGATAAATGAAAAAAAAAGAAAACATGTGCACCCAGCAGTTCAAAGCAGTTCCTACCTACCTAGGCCTACCAAATGTTACTTGCATGTTGCTTAAATAGTTTGATAGTTGACAGCCACAATATTTAGTAAAATAATAGGCGTTTCATGTATTTTAATACTGGTAAGTTGCTCGATAACATCACTCAGTATGATTTGATTCGATATACTCATTAATGAAACCATAAAGGCTATATAGTCTCAAACATACCTTCACCATTAAACCGAGTGCCAACACCATCAAACCATGCGCCAAATTTAGTAATTTTCTTTTGTGTATCGAAAGACCGAGGTCCCCGGGTTTATTTAGGAAGATGGAAATTTGATACTATAATGTTCGATAAAATCGGTCAGTATATGATTTGATTCGAGTATCTCATTAATGAAACCATCTAAAGGCTATATAGTCTCAAACAAAAACCTGCACCATTAAACCGAGTGCCAACACCATTAAACCATGCGCCAAATTTAGTAATCTTCTTTTGTGTATCGAAAGACCGAGGTTTCACGGGTCTATTAAGAAAATGGAAATTTAGGGTAGGTTGTTTGATAACATCACTCAGTATGATTTGATCCAATATATATATATATATCTCATTAATGAAACCATGTAAAGGCTATAATTTGTATAGTCTAAAACAAACCTACACCATTAAACCGAGTGCCAGCACCATTAAGCAATGACCCAAATTTAGTCATACATTCTGTGTATCTAAAGAGAGGTTTTCAATGTTTATTTAGGAAAATGAAAATTCAATACTGGTAAATTGCTCAATAACATCACTAAGTCTGATTCGATTCGATATATATCTCATTAATGAAACCATCTAAAGGCTTTATAGTCTCAAACAATTCACCATTAAACCGAGTGCCAACCCATTAAACCATGCTCCATATTTAGTAATCTTCTTTTGCGTATCGAAAGACCGAGGTTTCACGGGTCTATTTAGGAAAATGGAAATTTAATACTGGTAACATGCTCGATAACACCACTAAGTCTGATTTGATTCGATATATCATTGATGAAACCATCTAAAGGCTTTATAGTGTCAAACAAACCTACACCATTAAACCGAGTGCCAAGACCATTAAACCGTGCGCCAAATTTAGTAATCTTCTTTTGTGTATCGAAAGACCGAGGTTTCACGGGTTTATTTAGAAAAATGGAAATTTAATACTGGTAAGATGTTCGATAACATCACTAAGTCTGATTTGATAAGATATAATATCTCATTAATGAATCCATCTAAAGGCTATATTAGTCTCAAAGACTCAAACAAATCAACACCATTAAACCGAACGCCAACACCATTAAACTATGTGCCAAATTTAGTAATCTTCTTTTGTGTATCGAAAGACCGAGGTCCCCGGGTTTATTTAGGAAGATGGAAATTTGATACTATAATGTTCGATAAAATCGGTCAGTATATGATTTGATTCGATATGTATCTCATTAATGAAACCATCTAAAGGCTTTATAGTCTCAAACAAACCTGCACCATTAAACCGAGTGCCAACACCATTAAACCATGCGCCAAATTTAGTAATTTTCTTTTGTGTATCGAAAGACCGAGGTTTCACGGGTTTATTTAGGAAGATGGAAATTTAATACTGGTAAGATGCTCGACAACACCACTAAGTCTGATTTGATTCGATATATATCTCATTAATGAAACCATCTAAAGGCTATATAGTCTCAAACAAACCTGCACCATTAAACCGAGTGCCAACACCATTAAACCATGTGCCAAATTTAGTAATCTTGTTTTGTGTATCGAAAGACCGAGGTTTCCCGGGTTTATTTAGGAAAATGGACATGAGGGTCGCTATTCATAATGCGGAATGAGGGTTTCTATTTATAAGGGTCATTATCATTCATAAGGCCTTACAAAAAAAGATGTTGTATTGCCCTTTAGCCAATTTTTTTTTTCCTCCCGCTTTGGGCTGATATTTCTCAATTTTGTAATTATTTTTTATTTTGTATTCATTAAACATTTTTTCTCTAAAAACATCCCACGGCTGTGGCGCTGATGCGGGGGGGGGGGGGGACGCCACGTGACCCCGAATTTGTGTAGAAAACATTTATTGAAAACATATTGAAAACGTACATTTCTGAACAAAAAAAAGAAAGAAAAAAAGGCGTGCCCCAAAAATGTATGTGAGCCATCATCCCGGTCCCCAGCCCCCCGCCACCCCGCCCCCCGCCCCCCTTAATCAGTCCGACCACGCTGCGCCATTCGGCCCACACTCCCCACAGTATTCCCCTGGTACAAGTATATATTACCGACAATTCTCGTCCAATTAATTCATAGATGGCTAGCCTGTCTATATTTCAAGGAGGGAGGGGCGGTGGGGATGTGGCAGCGTTGCCATCAAGGGGCTGATCCAGGCGCGGATCCAAAAGTTGATTACTAAATTTAGCGCATGGTTTAATGGTGTTGGCACTCGGTTAAATGGTGCAGGTTTGTTTGAGACTAGGATGCCTTTGCATGGTTTCATTAATGAGATATATCTCGGATCAAATCAGACTTAGTGATGTTATCGAGCATCTTACCAGTATTAAATTTCCATTTTCCTAAATAGACCCGTGAAACCTCGGTCTTTCGATACACAAAAGAAGATTACTAAATTTGGCGCATGGTTTAATGGTGTTGGCACTCGGTTTAATGGTGCAGGTTTGTTTGAGACTATAAAGCCTTTAGATGGTTTCATTCATGAGATATATATCGAATCAAATCATATACTGACCGATTTTATCAAACATTATAGTATCAAATTTCCATTTTCCTAAATAGACCCGTGAAACCTCGGTCTTTCGATACACAAAAGAAGATTACTAAATTTGGCGCACGGTTTAATGGTGTTGGCACTCGGTTTAATGGTGTTGGTTTGCTTGAGACTATATAGCCTTTAGATGTTTTCATTAATGAGATATATATCGAATCAAATCATATACTGACCGATTTTATCGAACATTATAGTATCAAATTTCCATTTTCCTAAATAGACCCGTGAAACCTCGGTCTTTCGATACACAAAAGAAGATTATAAATTTGGCACATGGTTTAATGGTGTTGGCACTCGGTTTAATGGTGCAGGTTTGTTTGAGACTATATAGCCTTTAGATGGTTTCATTAATGAGATATATATCGAATCAAATCACAGTTAGTGATGTTATCGAGCATCTTACCAGTATTAAATTCCATTTTCCTAAATAGACCTGTGAAACCTCGGTCTTTCGATACACAAAAGAAGATTATAAATTTGGCACATGGTTTAATGGTGTTGGCACTCGGTTTAATGGTGCAGGTTCGTTTGAGACTATATAGCCCTTAGATGGTTTCATTAATGAGATATATATCGAATCAAATCAGACTTAGTGATGTTATCGAGCATCTTACCAGTATTAAATTCCAATTTCCTAAATAAACCCGTGAAACCTCGGTCTTTCGATACACAAAAGAAGATTACTAAATTTGGCGCATGGTTTAATGGTGTTGGCACTCGGTTTAATGGTGCAGGTTTGTTTGAGACTAGGATGCCTTTGCATGGTTTCATTAATGAGATATATCTCGGATCAAATCAGACTTAGTGATGTTATCGAGCATCTTACCAGTATTAAATTTCCATTTTCCTAAATAGACCCGTGAAACCTCGGTCTTTCTATACACAAAAGAAGATTACTAAATTTGGCGCATGGTTTAATGGTGTTGGCACTCGGTTTAATGGTGCAGGTTTGTTTGAGACTATAAAGCCTTTAGATGGTTTCATTAATGAGATATATATCGAATCAAATCATATACTGACCGATTTTATCAAACATTATAGTATCAAATTTCCATTTTCCTAAATAGACCCGTGAAACCTCGGTCTTTCGATACACAAAAGAAGATTACTAAATTTGGCGCACGGTTTAATGGTGTCGGCACTCGGTTTAATGGTGTTGGTTTGTTTGAGACTATATAGCCTTTAGATGGTTTCAATAATGAGATATATATCGAATGAAATCATATACTGACCGATTTTATCAAACATTATAGTATCAAATTTCCATTTTCCTAAATAGACCCGTGAAACCTCAGTCTTTCGATACACAAAAGAAGATTACTAAATTTGGCGCACGGTTTAATGGTGTCGGCACTCGGTTTAATGGTAATGGTTTGTTTGAGACTATAAAGCCTTTAGATGGTTTCATTAATGAGATATATATCGAATCAAATCACAGTTAGTGATGTTATCGAGCATCTTACCAGTATTAAATTCCATTTTCCTAAATAGACCCGTGAAACCTCGGTCTTTCGATACACAAAAGAAGATTATAAATTTGGCACATGGTTTAATGGTGTTGGCACTCGGTTTAATGGTGCAGGTTCGTTTGAGACTATATAGCCTTTAGATGGTTTCATTAATGAGATATATATCGAATCAAATCAGACTTAGTGATGTTATCGAGCATCTTACCAGTATTAAATTCCATTTTCCTAAATAGACCCGTGAAACCTCGGTCTTTCGATACACAAAAGAAGATTACTAAATTTGGCGCATGGTTTAATGGTGTTGGCACTCGGTTTAATGGTGTTTGTTTGTTTGAGACTAGAATGCCTTTTCATGGTTTCATTAATGATATATATCTCGGATCAAATCATACTGAACGATGTTATCGAACATTTTACCAGTATTAAATTTCCATTTTCCTAAATAAACCAACACACAGAATGGTATACTGAATATGATGCCTGGCTTGATGGCGGTCGGACCCTGTTTAATGGTGTAAGTCTTTGAACCACACAGTTTTGAGTATAACATGGGGGGGGGAGGGGGTCTGCTCTTGATCTGCATTTTAGCTGTCTTAAAAATTTAACAAAATGTGATCACTAATAAATTTTGAAATATCTGCAGTACATGAATAGTCTATTATTTCACAAATTGTTGTGTACAAAACGTGTAGGAAATTAATTACCATATCTCAATACGATACCACATTGTTACTTTACCCAACTATATATTCGTACGAATTATTAAAAATTACAGTTGAGTACTTTTTTTTGTCCATTATATTTAGGTTTGTCATTTGTTTACTATTGTTTAATCATGAAATAAGATAATATCTTTTTAGAAATCTGCAATTTTCTCTGAAAATTTCTATGGTAGCATATATTTATAATGCTTGATTTATGCTCAAAATTTCGTTATACATTGGCCACCATCACCCTTCCTGTGGTGGAGCAAGTTGTGAATGAAAATGACAAGTCTATCTGTCACACATATTATGTGACATCGGCACTGAAAGATTTAAGTGAGGATACACAAGAAAATAACAACCCTCATATCAGGGTATCAATAGGCAATTATGCCTTACAAACTTCACAAATTGTAGGCCCGGATTAAGGGCTATTTTTTTGCCACACGCGACATAGGCCTGCACTCTCATTGACCACTGTTCAAAATGAATATTTATATAGTAGTGGATTTCGGCCCAAGTTTGACATCCTCTTCTTGAGGGAAGTTAAAATAATGAAAAAAATAAAACGAGTTCTACCATCTAATCCCAATCCAGACATTGTGTACAATATCTGGCTGTCAACTATCGAAATTTAAGCAACATGCAAGTAAATATTTAGTAGGTAGGTATAGGCAAGTAAATATTTAGTAGGTAGGTATAGGTAGGCCTAAGTACATTGGACTGCTGGGTGCCCCTGCACTGTAAAAAATAATTTGTTCATTGGTAATTTTTACGTATTTTTTCCATGTAGAATTTACTTGTAAACATTAGTTTTGCCACTTACGCACTAAATTTAAGTCTTGCTAACTCAAACTTTCAATTTAGTAGAACATACGTGGAATATTTAAGTAAAATCAAATACATAAGAACTTTAAGTAATTTCAGCTTGTATTCATTTAGTAATTTTAACTCAAAATCAGAAATTATACGTATTACTCAAACAATTTATGTTGATTATTCTTATCTTTTTAAAGTAAGGACCGATGCAGTGCGTAATAGAAATATTTACATAATTTATGAATATTCATTAAGACCAAATTAAACTCTTTTTTAAATAAAACAATTCTTTTTTGTGGTTGAATGAAATTTTAAGGACTTTAAAACATTTACTAATTCATTTAACATGGCTAAGCAAAGACAAGACAATTTTTAATTGTTACCCAGTTCAAAACAAATCAAAACTTGATATTTCAGGAAATTGTCAACCAATTTTCCTTTTAAGATGCTACGATCAAGTATATATAAAATTTGGAGCCTTTCAATATGTGTCAAATTGAAGCGTATGTAATAGTTTGTGATGGTGGTAGATATATATATACGGTTAAATCTTAAATAGAAGTAGTGTTAGTGATTAGTGATTAATCTTAAATAGAAGTAGTGAATGATTAGTGGATGTTACTTGTTAGATTAGATGGGTACCAAATCGTGCAATATGTAATCCTATCATAGCTTTTTTTTAATTATATAAAATGATTACAATACTTAAATTATTTATGTTAATGTAACTCGATTTAACTGAGTAAAAATTTATTCAGCAAAATAAGTAAATTCTACTTATGATGCCGTAGGTAATATTTACTTAATAAAAATAAGGCAATTCTTTTCCTCAATTTTATTGAGTTATTTCGACTATTATTTTTTTACAGAGTGGGTGCACATGTTTTCTTTCTTATTTTTTCTTCAAATCATCTTTTTGAAAGTTCTTTGGTATGAAGCCGGAAAGAATAAACTAGTAATGAAAATAATCACTTAGTTATTACAAAACTAGCTAGATTAGGGAGTGTATGCCGTTCCGAGGACCTTATTTATATTGCTGTTTTCAATTCTCTGTTTGTACTTGGCTTCATGGAGTAATTCGTCCTTTAAATAGTGATTCTCTTCATTCCGCAGCAAATGTACAATAATTGTAGATACTTACGAACGTACTCGTGTACTGTCTAGTACATGTGTATTATGACACACTACGCACGCCGCACGTCTGTGACGTAGAAACTAATGAATATTCATGACTCCACTAAAGCTCGTGCCAATATATGCTACCGAGTTTAACACGGCTTGCAAGATTTTCAACATGGATGTCGATTTTGACCCATAATTTCCTTAAAAGGGACCATTAAACGGATTATTTCAATCAAGTTAGTAAGTGGAACCGATGTATTATAGCCTAGGCCTAATTTAAAATTGGATATGCACGAGGTAAAATGACATTTTGGGGGATTTTGGGGGCATAACAATACGGCCGTGGCAAGTTTGTCATGTTTGTGGGAGGGGCCTAACGGCTGAAATCTAGCCGTGATATCTTCAACATACGATGGCATAGGCGGTCATTCAGTCTCTATAACCGGAGGTCTAGTGGAGCCAGACGTAGTCTCAGTGGAACAACCGACGATTATAGAGACTGAAGCTTTCGGTCCATGACTCTCTATGCTTTGCTGGAGTGACCTAGAATCTGGAAGAATTAGGTCTTGGAAGATGGAAGAATGCTGCTGAGCTGAGCTGCTCAGTGAAGTCCGACCACCCCCCCCCCCCCCCCAGGCTCGTAGTACACAAAAATCTGGCCCGTATTGACTTTACACACCGGACTTAGGGGGGTGTTTTTCGAAAGGAGGGAACATGCATACGCGTAGGCTACCCTAAATAACACTGAGTGGGGGGGGGGGGTGGGAGTCGGACTTCCAGTTACGACTCCCGCCCTTCTTATATCTTATAAATGTTTGTGTATTTGACTTTGCTTTGTATTGTTTTCTACTGATGATGATCTGTTGTTTACTTATATTTCTATGGAGGCGTGGCATATTTAAAGATAAAGACCAGTTATGGTCATGCGATTGCATTGTGAAAAAAACGTTGTAGAATCGATTAGAAAAGGTTGATCATCTAGCACATAAGTATTGGTGTGTACTGCACTGCAAGGTTCTGGAATCATCAAAATTATAAGAAATTTGGCCCAGTCTTGGTAAAGTTACAAGCACTGTACACAGAAAGATGTATATGGGACTACGCGACACGTGCGTTATATCTATCAGGTCCAAATAGATATAATAATTTACCAAATATATCAATTTGTAGGCGGTTTCCCAGCAAAACTTGAATGATCACGTATTAGTAAAAACATTCTTTCACATTATTGGTAACAAGAGCTTCCATTTAATTTTTTGAGAGGGGGGCGTTTCCTAAACTGGTCTTTACCTTAAAGCAAAAACTTGGGGGGGGGGGGCAGAAAAAAAAATCATAAATTCAAAAAAATGAACCCCCCCCCCCCCCCCCCCCCCCCCCCCCCCCCCCCCCCCCCGCCCCTCGGAATATCATGAACGTGGCAACAATTTTAGTACCGGTATCCTTGATCTGACAGTGGGCTAGCTACCACCAATTTAAACTGGAAGAAATAGCAGGTACATTACTACATTCTGAAATCTGAATCAGAAAGAAACCTCATCTGCTGTAGAATTAAAGCCAACAATCTTCACAAGATGTAGGGAGACAAAACTAATAGCCAAAAGAAAAGAAAAATTCAATGGGAAACTTTGTAAATAACTGAAATTTTCAGGGTTATTCTAGAGCTCCAAGTTAGAGGCACTGCACACACACAATCATAATGGCTCTTCCAACTCCTTGGTTCTACCTAATAACACGGAATGTATGCAATTTGCAATCTGACTATTGAAATATAATTATTTGTAAGAGGTGAATGGAATAATTTTTAATGAGGCACTTAAAAAAGATTTGTGCTTTAAATTTGATTACATAATACAAAAATGGCCTATTGGTTTCTCTGCTGACTCATGCCACTCCAGTGTGGCTGTCGTGGCCAATTGTCATTGTGACATGATTGAATACAAAAAATGTGAGGTAACCAAAGCCAAGGCTTTTCCATTATGTAATTATTAAGAAAAGGGATGGACGAAAACAAGAAATGCATAGGGCCTATTGATAAAGGAAATAGGCTATTCTGCCTTGCCAGAGAGGAGACCAAAAATTAAAAAAGGAGCATCCATCAAGATTCCTGTGCTATAACACACCTCACTTCAGGATATTATGTGACTGGCAAGTGGCAGCCCATCTCTAAGTCATGTATGTCGATGCGGTCACTTTCTTCTTCCAAACTGCTTAGTTTATCTCATGCGAGATCTCTGCATATAGTGCAGTACAGGATCGATGCTCATTTCGCACTGAAAGAAACCTGGGCGCCTTGATTGACAACTACAGAATTTTTTGTTTTAATCATTGTTTCCTGCCCAAATAAAACATTTATTGAATATGAACCCTGCGAGTCACATTGGCTGGTCCCAGTCATTATCTCCAAAGGCAATCTTAAGTAGGCGGCATCAAAAAGGTTTACGACGTTGAAAGCTAAAAAAACACCTTGCCTTATTATATGATTCCATCTGTTTTATTTACATAATGTATATATCTGAATATTGTTTTCAGGTTTTGTCACCCATGTCTTATCACCATTTTCCAGAGGACTACACTTCTGTCGAATGACAAGGATCTTACACTATGGATGGATTTTGCCTTCTCTTTCTGCTCCTGATCCTCTTGATGAGATCTGGTGATGTTGAAACCAATCCAGGTCCTAACACTGCAGAAAGGTATGCATACATATACTAGTAACCTTCGGGAGACGGAAGATGATAAAGTTGAGTTCAGGTCAAGCAATTGTATAACAAAAGAAACTGCGTAGAAGCGATTGTAAAGGTTGATCATTTAGTGCATGTACTCTGAGGGTTTGGAGTTGTCAAAATCATAATTTTGCCCAGAAAAAAGTCACATGCACTGGACACAGAAATGTGCATATAGGACTACACAAACATGTGGCATGAAATTGTATTCCAAATACTTTTGTCATATTTCAAATATGAGGGCATTTGAAGAGCCATCTTTTTCAGGGAACTTTTTTTTTCTATGTTACTCTAACTAACATTCAAAGAATGAACAAGCTCCCAAGTTATTTTCACCTTTCCCGGAACTCAACTTTCTCATTAACGTGACACTTGGTGTATCATATTATCAAACAAATGTAGTGATTACAAAATATGCATATAGACTATGCGTGATACAGAAAATAATTATGATAATAACCATCATCATCGATTCTATATAGTATTGTATAGTATTGTATATTATCATTATTATTAGAAGGAGTAATCTTTTTCTTCTTTTTACTATCATCTTCATCATTATCATCATCGTCATTATTGTATTTACTGCTATACTCTGCTTCTATTTGAACAATTACCCTTGCCTGCAGTTTAGGGCAATATGTTTCAAACGTTAATATCTTAGGCAATATATTCTGATATCCTCAAGCCGTTATAATGCAAGTTGGGGGCACATAATACAAATTGTTTAGTGTCACATAATAGCTTCTCAGCCAATAGGATGTTCTCTATTAAACTAGTATCCTATTATTCATTTTACAGTGCTGTCAGTGAAATGGAGTACCTGAAGCTGGCCATGAATATACCTCCATCTTACTACGAGGATGTAGGGATATCTCTAGGGTTCCCCTATGCTCAACTACAGGCAATCCTGGTTCAGAAGTCGAATAGCCATACCAATGCGTTACTGGATGTCCTTATGAAATGGAATGTCAAGCAGCAACCTCCACACTCAAACATACGACAGCTTTTGGCAGACAAACTACGAGAGATTGACTTGGGTAGACTATCGGACAGATTGCTCAATGAGCCTGTATTTCCAATCAGCACAGGTAAGCAGAAATACTAATTCTTGATACACCAGAAGATGTAGAAAACCGAAAGTAAATGTCAAATTTTCTCAGGCCCCATGCATGTTTTTATAATTCACTCATGTTACTTTTAAAGCCTAGAATTTTTCTGGACACCAATGTACATGACCAATGTACATGTAGGACATTTAGTTGGAGTGACAGTAGAATTAAACAAAATCAAAGTATGCTGGCTTTCTTTATGTGCACATGTTCTATAAAAATATTATATCATTTTTCATCATTCCATCATGATAAGTGTAATTATGCATCTTATGTTTGCAGGTTATCTGATGGTATGTCCCACTTTTTTGTTATCGCAATATCTCGAGCTATTTTACCTAGAAACAATAAAAGAAAATGTTGTAACTACATGTGGTATGCGTCGCCGTAGGTAAATTTATTCCATTGATGCATCTACAAGTACATGTACATGCATACCGGTACCACAAATTACTTAGATTTTAAAAACCCTTAAAATTGAATATAGTCATATAAATTCTGACAAACATGTGGGACTTTGAGTACATGCACCTAGTCGTATGTCACAATATTAGCCTCAGACCTTTTCAATCATTTCAGGTGTACCTTGTAAAGATCAAACTATGTCTATACCTATGTCATGTAAATATGGATTATCTATGTATTTTTAGGAGGGCCATCAAGACTGCTCGAATCACAGACCAAACCTCCTGCAGCTGAATTTCAGACCAAGTCACTTTCTCCTGAACTGGTTCAGCAGGGTACAAAGGATTACAAGCCCATTAACAGGTCAGCTCTCTGTAATTATGATGATGATAATGATAATAATCATCATCATTATCATCAATTCTAGTCATATTAACGATGTAAACATTATTATTATTATTATCGTTAAAAGTAGTAGTAATCCTTTTCTTCTTATATTATTATCATTACTATCACCATCACTATCATAACCATCGCTCTCATCACAATTATTACTGCCAGACTCTGCTTTATAATGATTACCCTTGCCAGAACAATACCGCCCTTGTCTGTAATTTGGGGCAATATGTTTCAAATGTTAATATCATAGGCAATATATTCTGATATCCCCGGACCGCTATATTGCAAGTTGGAGCATATACAAATTGTTTAGTGTCACGTAATAGCTTCTCAGCTAATAGGCTGTTCTTTACTAATATCCAACTATACCCAACTGATTTATTATTCATTTTACAGTACTATCAGTGACATAGAGTTCCTGAAGCTGGCCCAGGATATCCCCCAAACTCAATACATGGCTGTAGGGATATCTCTAGGGTTCTCCTTTGCTCAACTACAGGCAATCCGTAGTGAGAATTTGAAGAACTACACCAATGTCTTAATGGATATGTTTATGAAATGGAATGTCAAGCATCAACCTCCACACTCAAACAAACGACAGCTTTTGGCAGACAAACTACGAGGGATTGACTTGGGTGGCTGTTCAGACAGATTGCTTGATGAATCTCTATTTTCAATCAGCACAGGTAAACAGAAATACTAATTCTTGCTACATCAGAAGACAGAGAAAACCATGCATATATAAAAGTGTATTAAGTTTTTACCATAGAGATAGCAGTGAGTGTTCTGTGTTCTATGCATTTGCAACAATTTTCAGAAGTGTCAAATGTTCTCAGGCCCAATGCATGTTTTTATAATTTACTCATGTTACTTTTAAAGCCTAGAAGTTTTCTGGACACCAATGTAGGACATCTAGTTGGCGTGACAGCAAAATTATTTTAAAAAAATCAAATTATGTCTGCTTTCTTTATGTGCAGAATTTCTACAGAAATCTTATATTCTTTTGCATAATTCCATCATGATATTATCATCACATCATCACATCATATTATTATGACACTTACAGTGTCATTACGCAATTTATGTTTGCGCGTCAGCTGACAGTGCGTCTCGCTTTCTCGTTAATGCGATATCTCAGACTGTCTTAGCTGGAAACCTAAAGGTAAAACCTTGTAACTACGTGTGGTATATATGCATCACTGTAGGAAAAATTATTGCAGTGATGCATCTACAAGTACATGCATACCACAAATTACTTAGATTTTAAAACCCCCTGAAAATGGAATGAAGTCATATAAATTCAGACAAACATGTAAGCCTTTGAGTACATGCACCTCGTCGTATGTCACAATGTTAGCCTCTTGGCCCGTATTCCATTCAAAACTTAAGTACAAAATTGAAACTTTTTACCGGTACTTATTATTTGGCTTAGATCAAATACTTAGCCAATTTTAGTATTCAATTCAAACTTTTGGCTAAGTATATTGTACCCTAAATTTAAGACAACTCCCTACCAGACTTATAAGCCAATTATTTGGAGGCCTTGATTGGCTGGCAGGCATATGGTTTTCTTACGCAGTATCATAACCTGCGCCATATTATATTAGCGTTTATTTATTGCGCATATCTTTTGAAAGACCGTACGTGTGATGTTACAATGCTTATCAGTAAGTATTTTACTTAGATTTTGTCTCCGGTAAGTAAAAGTCTAAAATGCGATTTGAATACGAGATAAGTAAACTTCTTAGCTTAGCCATTTACTTAGTAGATTTCTTATCTAGTGTAAGTATTGAATTGAATACCGGCCCAGGTCTTTACAATCCTTTCAGATGTACCTTATAAAAATCAAACTATGTTTACCTATATCATGTTAATATGGATTATCTATGTATTTTTAGGAGGGCCATCAAGACTTTCAGAATCACAGACAAAACCTCCTTCAGCTGAAACTCAAACCAAACCATTTTCTCCTGAACTGGTTAAGCAGCGTGCAAAGGATTTCAAGTCCAGGTACAGGTCAACTGTAATTATGATGATTCTGATAATGATTCTGATGAAGATTCTGATTCTGACGACGATGATGATGACAATGATAATAATAGTAATCATTATCATCATCATCAATAATTCTAGTTATAATAATGATATACACATTATCATTATTATTAATAATAAAAGTAGTAGGGATCCTTTTCTTCTTTATTATTATTATTACTATCACTATCATTATCGCATCATAATTGTATTTACTGCCAGACTCTGCTTTATTTGGAATGATTACCCTTGCCAGAAAAATACCACCCTCATCTGCAATTCGATAGCTTGATAGCTTCTCAGCCAAACAGATGTTCTCTAACTAATATCCTATTATTCCCAATTGATTTATTATTCATTTTACAGTACTGTCAGTGAAATGGAGTTCCTGAAGCTGGCCCAAAATATTGCACCACCTTACTACCAGGCTGTAGGGATATCTCTTGGGATCCCCTATGAACAGCTATGGGCAATCCTAAATGAAAATTTGGAGAACTATACCAATGCCTTAATGGATGTGTTTATGAAATGGAATGCCATGCAGCATCCTCTACACTCAAACAAACGACAGCTTTTGGCAGACAAACTACAAGAGATTGACTTGGGTGGCTTTTCAGACAGATTGCTCGATGAATCTCTATTTCCAATCAGCACAGGTAAACAGAAATACTAATTATTGCTACATCAGAAGACAGAGAAAACCATGCATATATAAAAGTGTATTAAGTTTTTACCATAGAGATAGTGAGTGTTCTGTGTTCTATACATTTGCCACAATTTTCAGAAGTGTCAAATGTTCTCAGGCCCAATGCATGTTTTTATAATTTACTCATGTTACTTTTAAAGCCAAGAAGTTTTCTGGACACCAATGTAGGACATCTAGTTGGCGTGACAGCAAAATTATTTTTAAAAAATCAAATTATGTCCGCTTTCTTTATGTGCAAAATTTCTACAGAAATATTATATTCTTTTGCATAATTCCATCATGATATATTATCATCACATCACATCATCACATCATATTATTATGACACTTACAGTGTCATTATGCATCTTATGTTTGCGCGTCAGCTGACGGTGCGTCTCGCTTTCTCGTTAATGCGATATCTCAGACTGTCTTAGCTGGAAACCTAACAGTAAAACCTTGTACCTACGTGTGGTATATATGCATCACTGTAGGAAAAATTATTGCAGTGATGCATCTACAATTACATGCATACCACAAATTACTTCGATTTTAAAACTCCCTGAAAATTGAATGAAGTCATATAAATTTAGACAAACATGTAAGCCTTTGAGTACATGCACCTCGTTCTTTGTCACAATATTAGCCTCTGGGCCCGTATTCCATTCAAAATGTAAGTACAAAATTGAAACTTTTTACTTAGTATTTGGCTTAGATCAAATACTTAGCCAATTTTGGTATTCAATTCAAACTTTTGGTTAAGTATTTATTGTACCCTAAATTTAAGACAACTCCCTGCCAGACTTATAAGCCAATTATTTGGAGGCCTTGATTGGCTGGCAGGCATATGGTTTTCTTACGCAGTATCATAACCTGCGCCAAATTATATTAGCGCGTATTTATTGCGCATTTCTTTTGAAGGACCGTACGTGTGATGTTACAATGCTTATCAGTAAGTATTTTATTTAGATTTTGTCTCCGGTAAGTAAAAGTCTAAAATGCAATTTGAATACGAGATTAGTAAACTTCTTAGCATAGCCATTTACTTAGTAGATTTCTTAGCTAGTGTAAGTATTGAATTGAATACCGGCCCAGGCCTTTACAATCCTTTCAGATGTACCTTATAAAAATCAAACTATGTTTACCTATATCATGTTAATATGGATTATCTATGTATTTTTAGGAGGGCCATCAAGACTTTCAGAATCACAGACAAAACCTCCTTCAGCTGAAACTCAAACCAAACCATTTTCTCCTGAACTGGTTAAGCAGCGTGCAAAGGATTTCAAGTCCAGGTACAGGTCAACTGTAATTATGATGATTCTGATGATGATTCTGATGAAGATTCTGATTCTGACGACGATGATGATGACAATGATAATAATAGTAATCATCATCATCATCAATAATTCTAGTTATAATAATGATATACAGTTTTTATACACATTATTATTATTATTAATAATAAAAGTAGTAGGGATCCTTTTCTTCTTTATTATTATTATTACTATCACTATCATTATCGCCATCATAATTGTATTTACTGCCAGACTCTGCTTTATTTGGAATGATTACCCTTGCCAGAAAAATACCACCCTCATCTGCAATTTGATAGCTTCTCAGCCAAACAGATGTTCTCTAAATAATATCCTATTATTCCCAATTGATTAATTATTCATTTTACAGTACTGTCAGTGAAATGGAGTTCCTGAAGCTTGCCCAGGATATCCCTCCATCTTACTACAACGCTGTAGGGATATCTCTCAGGTTCTCCTATGCTCAACTACAGGAAATCCGTAGAGAGAATTTGAAGAACTACACCAATGCCTTAATCGATGTGTTTATGAAATGGAATGCCATGCAGCATCCTCCACACTCAAACAAACGACAGCTTCTGGCAGACAAACTACGAGAGATTGACTTGGGTAGCCTCTCAGACAGATTGCTCGATGAATCTCTATTTCCAATCAGCACAGGTAAACAGAAATACTAATTCTTGCTAATTAAGACAGAGAAAACCATGCATATATAAAAGTGTATTAAGTTTTTACCATAGAGATAGAGTGTTCTGTGTTCTATACATTTGCCACAATTTTCAGAAGTGTCAAATGTTCTCAGGCCCAATGCATGTTTTTATAATTTACTCATGTTACTTTTAAAGCCTAGAAGTTTTCTGGACACCAATGTAGGACATCTAGTTGGCGTGACAGCAAAATTATTTTAAAAAATCAAATTATGTCTGCTTTCTTTATGTGCAAAATTTCTACAGAAATATTATATTCTTTTGCATAATTCCATCATGATATTATCATCACATCATCACATCATATTATTATGACACTTACAGTGTCATTATGCATCTTATGTTTGCGCGTCAGCTGACAGTGCGTCTCGCTTTCTCGTTAATGCGATATCTCAGACTGTCTTAGCTGAAAACCTAAAAGTAAAACCTTGTAACTACGTGTGGTATATATGCATCACTGTAGGAAAAATTATTGCAGTGATGCATCTACAAGTACATGCATACCACAAATTACTTAGATTTTAAAACCCCCTGAAAATGGAATGAAGTCATATAAATTCAGACAAACATGTAAGCCTTTGAGTACATGCACCTCGTCGTATGTCACAATGTTAGCCTCTTGGCCCGTATTCCATTCAAAACTTAAGTACAAAATTGAAACTTTTTACCGTATTTGCCGGCGTAAAGGCCGCAGTATTGTTGGAAGAGAAAATATCAAAAAATCGGGGTGCAGCCTTTATGACGAAAGAGTAAACAAAAAAAAAACAATGAAAGTCAAAACCAACACAAATTTGCACGTATGGGACTAGAAACGGTAAAATAACAATACCACTATGGTACAGGACATTAACAAACATCTTACCGACAATTTTATCTTGCATTGTTGACATGAAGACGAAAATAACTTCCTAAAACAACATTTGCAGATATATATCTTGATCTAAGTTTGTGCTAATGCATTGCAAAAGTAAGGGAAGGGACCGTTTAACGGACCTGCCGCGAAGCATCCATCCAAAGTCGCCATTTTGTTTTTCCATTTCATGCCATTTCGCATTACACCGCACATTGTGGTAGGGTATATCGGACACAAAATCTGCCTGCGATCACTTTTTTAGCTAAACTTCCGGTAAATTATAAGAATATTGATGAATTTGGTATCAGTTTGTAAAAAAAAAATAGTGTTTTAAGAGAAAATTACGATTATTTTGTTTTGTCCGTTTGTTTTTTTTTCCCTTTTTTTTTTTTCTTGTTTTTTTTTTTTTTTTTCCCTCTTTGAAATGTCAAAGTTGGGGTGCGGCCTATGCGGCAGTGCGGCCTTATCGCCGGCAAATACGGTACTTATTATTTGGCTTAGATCAAATATTTAGCCAATTTTAGTATTCAATTCAAACTTTTGGCTAAGTATATTGTACCCTAAATTTAAGACAACTCCCTACCACACTTATAAGCCAATTATTTGGAGGCCTTGATTGGCTGGCAGGCATATGGTTTTCTTACGCAGTATCATAACCTGCGCTATATTATATTAGCGTGTATTTATTGCGCATATCTTTTGAAAGACCGTACGTGTGATGTTACAATGCTTATCAGTAAGTATTTTATTTAGATTTTGTCTCCGGTATAAGTAAAAGTCTAAAATGCGATTTGAATACGAGATAAGTAAACTTCTTAGCTTAGCCATTTACTTAGTAGATTTCTTATCTAGTGTAAGTATTGAATTGAATACCGGCCCAGGCCTTTACAATCCTTTCAGATGTACCTTATAAAAATCAAACTATGTTTACCTATATCATGTTAATATGGATTATCTATGTATTTTTAGGAGGGCCATCAAGACTTTCAGAATCACAGACAAAACCTCCTTCAGCTGAAACTCAAACCAAACCATTTTCTCCTGAACTGGTTAAGCAGCGTGCAAAGGATTTCAAGTCCAGGTACAGGTCAACTGTAATTATGATGATTCTGATAATGATTCTGATGAAGATTCTGATTCTGATGACGATGATGATGACAATGATAATAATAGTAACCATTATCATCATCAATAATTCTAGTTATAATAATGATATAAACATTATTATTATTAATAATAAAAGTAGTAGGGATCCTTTTCTTCTTTATTATTATTATTACTATCACTATCATTATCGCCATCATAATTGTATTTACTGCCAGACTCTGCTTTATTTGGAATGATTACCCTTGCCAGAAAAATACCACCCTCATCTGCAATTCGATAGCTTGATAGCTTCTCAGCCAAACAGATGTTCTCTTACTAATGTCCTATTATTCCCAATTGATTTATTATTCATTTTACAGTACTGTCAGTGAAATGGAGTTCCTGAAGCTGGCCCAAAATATTGCACCACCTTACTACCAGGCTGTAGGGATATCTCTTGGGATCCCCTATGATCAGCTACGGGCAATCCTAAATGAGAATTTGGAGAACTATACCAATGCCTTAATGGATGTGTTTATGAAATGGAATGCCATGCAGCATCCTCTACACTCAAACAAACGACAGCTTTTGGCAGACAAACTACAAGAGATTGACTTGGGTAGCCTCTCAGACAGATTGCTCGATGAATCTCTATTTCCAATCAGCACAGGTAAACAGAAATACTAATTCTTGCTACATCAGAAGACAGAGAAAACCATGCATATATAAAAGTGTATTAAGTTTTTACCATAGAGATAGTGAGTGTTCTGTGTTCTATACATTTGCCACAATTTTCAGAAGTGTCAAATGTTCTCAGGCCCAATGCATGTTTTTATAATTTACTCATGTTACTTTTAAAGCCTAGAAGTTTTCTGGACACCAATGTAGGACATCTAGTTGGCGTGACAGCAAAATTATTTTAAAAAATCAAATTATGTCTGCTTTCTTTATGTGCAAAATTTCTACAGAAATATTATATTCTTTTGCATAATTCCATCATGATATATTATCATCACATCACATCATCACATCATATTATTATGACACTTACAGTGTCATTATGCATCTTATGTTTGCGCGTCAGCTGACGGTGCGTCTCGCTTTCTCGTTAATGCGATATCTCAGACTGTCTTAGCTGGAAACCTAACAGTAAAACCTTGTACCTACGTGTGGTATATATGCATCACTGTAGGAAAAATTATTGCAGTGATGCATCTACAAGTACATGCATACCACAAATTACTTAGATTTTAAAACCCCCTGAAAATGGAATGAAGTCATATAAATTCAGACAAACATGTAAGCCTTTGAGTACATGCACCTCGTCGTATGTCACAATGTTAGCCTCTTGGCCCGTATTCCATTCAAAACTTAAGTACAAAATTGAAACTTTTTACCGTATTTGCCGGCGTAAAGGCCGCAGTATTGTTGGAAGAGAAAATATCAAAAAATCGGGGTGCAGCCTTTATGACGAAAGAGTAAACAAAAAAAAAACAATGAAAGTCAAAACCAACACAAATTTGCACGTATGGGACTAGAAACGGTAAAATAACAATACCACTATGGTACAGGACATTAACAAACATCTTACCGACAATTTTATCTTGCATTGTTGACATGAAGACGAAAATAACTTCCTAAAACAACATTTGCAGATATATATCTTGATCTAAGTTTGTGCTAATGCATTGCAAAAGTAAGGGAAGGGACCGTTTAACGGACCTGCCGCGAAGCATCCATCCAAAGTCGCCATTTTGTTTTTCCATTTCATGCCATTTCGCATTACACCGCACATTGTGGTAGGGTATATCGGACACAAAATCTGCCTGCGATCACTTTTTTAGCTAAACTTCCGGTAAATTATAAGAATATTGATGAATTTGGTATCAGTTTGTAAAAAAAAAATAGTGTTTTAAGAGAAAATTACGATTATTTTGTTTTGTCCGTTTGTTTTTTTTTCCCTTTTTTTTTTTTCTTGTTTTTTTTTTTTTTTTTCCCTCTTTGAAATGTCAAAGTTGGGGTGCGGCCTATGCGGCAGTGCGGCCTTATCGCCGGCAAATACGGTACTTATTATTTGGCTTAGATCAAATATTTAGCCAATTTTAGTATTCAATTCAAACTTTTGGCTAAGTATATTGTACCCTAAATTTAAGACAACTCCCTACCAGACTTATAAGCCAATTATTTGGAGGCCTTGATTGGCTGGCAGGCATATGGTTTTCTTACGCAGTATCATAACCTGCGCTATATTATATTAGCGTGTATTTATTGCGCATATCTTTTGAAAGACCGTACGTGTGATGTTACAATGCTTATCAGTAAGTATTTTATTTAGATTTTGTCTCCGGTATAAGTAAAAGTCTAAAATGCGATTTGAATACGAGATAAGTAAACTTCTTAGCTTAGCCATTTACTTAGTAGATTTCTTATCTAGTGTAAGTATTGAATTGAATACCGGCCCAGGCCTTTACAATCCTTTCAGATGTACCTTATAAAAATCAAACTATGTTTACCTATATCATGTTAATATGGATTATCTATGTATTTTTAGGAGGGCCATCAAGACTTTCAGAATCACAGACAAAACCTCCTTCAGCTGAAACTCAAACCAAACCATTTTCTCCTGAACTGGTTAAGCAGCGTGCAAAGGATTTCAAGTCCAGGTACAGGTCAACTGTAATTATGATGATTCTGATAATGATTCTGATGAAGATTCTGATTCTGATGACGATGATGATGACAATGATAATAATAGTAACCATTATCATCATCAATAATTCTAGTTATAATAATGATATAAACATTATTATTATTAATAATAAAAGTAGTAGGGATCCTTTTCTTCTTTATTATTATTATTACTATCACTATCATTATCGCCATCATAATTGTATTTACTGCCAGACTCTGCTTTATTTGGAATGATTACCCTTGCCAGAAAAATACCACCCTCATCTGCAATTCGATAGCTTGATAGCTTCTCAGCCAAACAGATGTTCTCTTACTAATGTCCTATTATTCCCAATTGATTTATTATTCATTTTACAGTACTGTCAGTGAAATGGAGTTCCTGAAGCTGGCCCAAAATATTGCACCACCTTACTACCAGGCTGTAGGGATATCTCTTGGGATCCCCTATGATCAGCTACGGGCAATCCTAAATGAGAATTTGGAGAACTATACCAATGCCTTAATGGATGTGTTTATGAAATGGAATGCCATGCAGCATCCTCTACACTCAAACAAACGACAGCTTTTGGCAGACAAACTACAAGAGATTGACTTGGGTAGCCTCTCAGACAGATTGCTCGATGAATCTCTATTTCCAATCAGCACAGGTAAACAGAAATACTAATTCTTGCTACATCAGAAGACAGAGAAAACCATGCATATATAAAAGTGTATTAAGTTTTTACCATAGAGATAGTGAGTGTTCTGTGTTCTATACATTTGCCACAATTTTCAGAAGTGTCAAATGTTCTCAGGCCCAATGCATGTTTTTATAATTTACTCATGTTACTTTTAAAGCCTAGAAGTTTTCTGGACACCAATGTAGGACATCTAGTTGGCGTGACAGCAAAATTATTTTAAAAAATCAAATTATGTCTGCTTTCTTTATGTGCAAAATTTCTACAGAAATATTATATTCTTTTGCATAATTCCATCATGAAATATTATCATCACATCCAAGCCTTTTATTAACCGGGCGCCGGGCGATTTTTACCCCACGGTCCCTGACTTTTGGCGCCCGGTAAGACGGGGAAAATGAGTACCGGGCGCCGGTCCATTTTTATTTCTGGCGCCCGGTCTGGGAGAATTAACATTTTCTGTTTCATAAACTTCCACATGTCTAGCACTAAATGTTCACAAATGTGACAAAAACTTACTTGATACGAGTTAAACGTAGACTGAATGAACCCTAACAAATCATTATATAATGAGATTCCTATTTAAAATCGCCCAGAAACAATTGCAGCACTAAATACGAGCGGCCGCTATCTCCTACTCCTAGCGGAGTACGGAGCACACAATACAGGGGATGTAGACCACTCAAAGACGAGCGCATTTCCCCAGGCCATGCATACACACACAAATGACATCAGTGCTGTACTGCACTACACACACAGTGTCAGTACAAGAAAGTCTCGATGTAACTTCCAAAAATCCATCCCAAAAGTCAAATTTTGCTGCCAAAAATGCGGAATCGGAGCCATATTTCCAAAGCTCACGGGGGTTTAGCCCAGTTTTAAGAAACAGTTTCATCAAAAAAGCGCTAAAAATCAAGAAATCAGCGATTTTGTTGCCAGTTTTTTTGCCTATCGCATGCCCTGTTGTTGTGTTGTGTTTTGGTTTATTGGCGATTAGTCAGTAATTTGACTATTGTCACCAAAATACTTTACGGCACGTGTTATATCTCTCATTTTTTAATTTAAAAAAAAAAAAATATATATTTAAGTTCGTTTTATATTTATTTATCTTTTAAGATAGTATCGAAAAATAATATCGTAAGCAAAACATTCATGGGCTTTGTTAGTGTTTCTTAACAGTACGTGCAGATTATTTGTTATATCACTTACACACCATACGTAAATGTATAGATAGTACATACAAGCCTCTATATTCAATAATCTTATCATACCATTTATCATTGTTGTTACTTTTTCTTATTTTATTTTCTTAATACATTATGTTATTATATTTTTAATGTACTGAGTGTAATTTAGCATATTTATAATATTGTATTATGGTTACTTTTCTTATTTTATTTTCTTATTACATTAGTCTATGTTATTATATTTTTAATGTACTGAGTATAATTTACATATTATAATATTGTATTATGTTTTACTGTTCTTATTTATTTTTATTTATCTTATTACATTATGTTATTATATTTAATGTACTGAGTGTAATTTAGCATATTTATAATATTGTATTATGTTTTATTGTTCATCAAGGGAGGTATTACTTCCTGATAGGGAACCGTTTCGTTCTGTGAACGAAACGAACAATAGCTTTTTGTATAATGGACTCACTCTTTTTTAAATATTCCATAATTTTTTCCGGTTGGGATTCATTTATTTCAGTTAAAAACATAGCCCTTTCTATAATATAGTTAGGGCAATGTACTAAAAAGTGTATTACAGTTTCTATTTCACTGGGGCATCTATTACAGAAACCAGTAGCATGAATTTTCAATCTGAGGAGATCCTGGTTAAGTCCAATGACTCCAAAACGGAGTCGATGGATAATTGTTGAATGTTGTCTCTCTAATGAACATATATATTGTTTATTAACATCTTTTTGAAATGTTTTTAAATACGAGTTGGTTTTGTTCCACCTTTCTTGCCAAATGAGTTTGGAACTTGTGATAATTAAGCTTTTCATTTCTGACATATTTAGATTATTATTGACTTCTATTTTCTTAACTAATGCGGCCTTTGCGTGGAAATCCGCCATCTCGTTCCCTTTTATTCCACAATGTCCAGGTATCCACTCTACATATATATCAACTCCTTTACTCTTTAAGTGAGTAGTCATGGTGAGAATTTCCAGAATAAAAGATTCGTCCTTCTGTTGTTGTAATGCAATAAGTGCACTCAGTGAATCACTAAAAATAACAACCCCTACATAGATATCTAATTCATCTACCCATCTGAGAGCAAGAATGATGGCAGCCAATTCAGCCCTGTACGAAGAGGTAAAATTTGCTAACCTTTTGCTCCGATGTACAGAATAGTAAGGGACGTAAAAAGCAGCTGCAGAGGTCCCTCTTTCAGGTACTTTTGATCCATCGGTGTATATATGTAATTGTGTCGCCCATTTAGTATGTATGATTTCCAGGCTGCTTTGTTTTTGTTGTGTAGGATGATCTGTTTTCTTTATTCGAGTACTTAATTCCGTTGACACTGCCGGAGGGTAGAATAACCATGGTGGAAATGGGGAGGTTGTTATCGTTTCTATTCGTTTTCCCAGCTTGCTTTGTATTCTATATCCAAAAGGTTTGTTTACGTTTTTCCCCTTCAAGTATTCAAAATGCCAACATGGTTCAATGCTTTTCAACAACGGATGATTCGCCCATCTTTCGATGTTTTGTCGATATTTACTTGAAAGCATTTGTCTTCTTATATCCAAAGGCATTTCCCCCATTTCCACCTGTAGTGATTCTAAGGAGGTTAAAGGCAGACCACCTGCGCATATCCTCAGTGCTTGGTATTGGACAGAGTCAATGGCTTTTTTGGTGGTAGCAGCTGCACTGTCATACGCCTCACATCCGTAATCAAAAAGAGATCTTATAAGTGCTCTGTACACCATAATAAGTGATTTCGAGGAGCTTCCCCAGTTTGTTCCAGTTAGACATCTTAAGATATTTAATTTTCTTTTACTTCTCGTGATTACATTTTCGATATGTGGTTGCCAAGTTAACCTTTTATCAAATATAACCCCTAAAAAGCGATGAGATTTTTCGTACATTAGCACATTTCCATTCAGTTCTATATCAGGCGGTATAGCGGCATTCCAGCTTTTCGTAAAAAATACGGGCACTGTTTTGACAGGTGAGAGTCGAAACCCCCACTCTTCAAACCAACAAATTAAAAGATTCAAATATTTCTGTATTTTTTCAGTAATATGTACAATGTTCCTGCCTGATATCCATATTGCGCAGTCATCTGCATACATAGATATTCTTACATCTTGGTCTGTAGGTATATCACCCATCATTATATTATATAAAAGAGGACTTAAAACACTCCCTTGTGGTAACCCGTTATGCGTTTTATAAATTTTAGATGCTGTATTTCCAATTCGAACTTGAAAAGTTCGTGCTGTTAGATAATTTTCTATATACCTCAGCATGTTCCCTTCTATTCCATTTTTTGCTAATTTAAAAACCAGACCCTTTATCCAAACTGTGTCGAACGCTTTCTCTACATCCAAGAAAACTGCTATTACATGTTCGTTACTGTTTATACTCTTTTGGATGTCATTTTCTAATTGGACAATATTGTCCGTCACACTACGACCTTTCCTGAATCCACTTAAAAAATTGGGTAATAATTCATGCTTTTCAACATACCATTGCAGTCTATTTTTTATCATGCGTTCAATAATCTTGGCAAAGCATGATGTTAAAGAAATCGGTCTATAAGATGATGTATTTCTAGGATCTTTTCCTTGTTTAAGAATAGGGATTATTAAAGAATGTTTTAGTTGAATTGGAATTTCCCCGGTTTTCCATATTAAGTTAATTATATTCAGCATGATTTCCTTGATTGCTTTTGGCATATTTTCATAAACAACATATGGTATTTTATCTTTTCCTGGGGCAGTCCTTTTTCGGGATTGCACTGCCTTTTCCAATTCTGTTATAACAAAAATTTCATTTATAACATGATCTACATTTAAAATATGAATGTCATTATTTGGTGACTTCGGTAATTCCTTATTAGTATCCCTGTCTTTTATTCCTATTTTTTGAAAGTAATTTCCAAAGGCATTTGCTTTTTCCTGATCGGAGACAACATCTTTACTATTTACAATCAATGTTGACATATTTTTTGTTTTTGTTATTGGTACACCGTTCAGCCTTTTTATACAAGCCCAGATCTTAGATTCTGGCATATACCGATCAAGCTTCGTGCAAAATGCTCGCCAGTAATTTCGTTCTGCTTGGCGGAGCACACGCTGTGCTTCTGCTTTCTTTTTTAAGTACTCATCTACCTTTTCAAAAGTTATTTTCCGTGACATCTTATTACACATTCTATTTCTCTCTTTAATTTTCTCTGTACATTCTTTGGTCCACCAAGGCACCGGATTTTTAGAGACATTTCTCCTTTTCGGTACAGTTTCTTTTATACACAGTTTTAAATATTTCATGAAATTATCATATATTTCCTGTATATCATTATTTATAAATATGAGATCATTTGTAATCATCTCTTCACATTTCTTAGCAAATTTTTTCAAATTTATATGTTTAAAGGAGATAAAATCATCTGCACTTCTTATTGAAGCATCTTTATATTCAGAGCTTTTCCCGTCTAAAGTTGTTTGGATATTTATTGGAAAGTGATCACTTCCAAAAAGGCTTTCCATGACTCTCCACGTACTTCTACATGCCAGTGAAGGAGTGGTTATACATAAATCTAAGCATGACAGTTTTCCTGTTCGTGGATCCAGTCTGGTTCCTTCGCCATCATTCAAAACAGTTAGATTATGATGATTCACGAATTGTTCTATCACTTGTCCATTCTTGTCTGTTTTGTCACTTCCCCACATGGTACCATGAGCATTAAAATCGCCTACTATAATAACTTTATCATTTTTATTCACGTTTTTTAATAGCACATTCATAGAATATTCATTCAATTTCTTACAAGGATTATAAAAGTTCACTATTGATAACTTTTCATTTCCTGCGTGTATGTTTACTTGCTGTATTTCTAAATTTACATCATTCATTGGACCTTCATACTTGATTTTATTATGAATGTATATCGCACATCCCCCCCTCGCCTGATTTTCCCTATTTCTTGGGAGACATGTGTATTCAGGAATTTGAAGAACTCTATTTTCCTGAAACCATGTTTCTTGTATACATATCAAATCATAGCAATTTTTGTGTGTATTCAAATACTTTATAAGTTCTTTTCCATGCCCTAATAATCCCTGTGCATTCCATTGTAGTATGGAAAACAGTATCATCAATGTTTTAAGTATCGCTATCAACATTGTTAGCACTACTTATTTGCTGCAGCGATCTTTTCGCTGCGACCAGAACTAAATTATTTATTTCTTTGAGAGTTTTGCCCTCTGTGAATGAGAGGATCAATTGACATATAAAGTCAATTATCTGATCATCATTTGCTGTAGCTATAAAGTTCAGGGGTACAGAAGGATTTTCTTTCTTTGCATTGTCTTTTTTTGAATTGATTGTTGTTGATGTTGTTGATGTTGTTGAAGGATTTTGTGGGATTTTTCGAGGGATTTTCGAAGGATTTTTTGAAGTTGTTCGAGGTGGTAAGACATTTTGAGTTTGTGGGGTGCTGGTGGTTGCAAGAGGTACGTTTTGTGTGGTTGCAGCGTTGGCATATGAGCCAGGTAGCACATCATTTGGTTTAATTTGTGTGTTTTCGTGCTCCTCTTTCCTCATTTGGGAGGTTTGTGTGACAATGTTAGTTTGAGGGTGATTTTGTTTATTTGTCCATATTTGTGATGCTTGTGCATATGTGATTTTTTCTGTGATTTTGATGTGTTGTACTTGTTTAGCTTTTTTTGCTTGTGTGCAACCATTATAAGCAGCAGAATGCTCGCCTCCACAGTTTACACATTTCGGGGTGTCTTTTTTGGCGCACTCCTCAAACTTGTGGCTTTCGCCGCATCTAACGCATCTCATGTTAGACCGGCACGTTGCTGCCCCATGCCCAAATCTTTGGCACTTGAAGCACCTGACTACTTTGGGAATGTATAATTTTACCAACTTTATTTGGTAACACATCCTTATAGATGTTGGTAGAGTGGATGTACTAAAGGTCAGGATGACGCTTGTTAGAGGAATCTGCTTTGATTCGTTCGTTTCCATTTGATCTTTATCTTCTCCATTAATCTTCACCCTTTTTGTCATTCTTTTAACCGCTGTTACCTGTTGCGTTCTTAATTCAGACAAAATTTCTTCCTCGGTCATTTCTGTTGGAATGGCGTAAATTACCCCTTTGGCGCCTCTTGCACCCTCGGTCACTTTGACGGGAATATTCCCTATATTATCCAACTGTAGGATTGCTCGAACTTGTTTTGTGTTCTTACACTTAACTAGTAATCCAGAGCTAACAGGTTTTATGAATTCCACGGGACTAACACACACATCTTTAATCGCTCGTGCGATTTTAATGGGACTCATATTTTTAAAAGATTTATTTTTGTCTATTGGGGTAATGAACAGTTTAAAATCTGTTTGCTTTGGATCTTTGCCAGGAGAAGGGGTTTGATAAACCGTGGTGTTTGAGTCTGATTCTGATGTTTTAGTGTTTAAGTTTTCTACCGCTACACTTTCTTCTCGTCTTCTTTTTTGATTAGGTTCTCCTTTCCTAGGTCGACTATGAGTAACAACTCTGAACACGTCATCACTTTCACTTCTCACAGACAGTTCCGGCTCAGAGAAAGCCGAAGCCGCCGCCATGATTGGCCTTCTAGAAAAGGCGGGAAATTTGAATGCCGTCGTATGTGCTATATTAGGTTAGAAGGTGCAGGATTGTGTTAGAAAGCCCACAAAATAATTGCTTACCTACAAAAATAATCCAGATTCATAAATCTTTCCAAATGCTACCATTTGAATTCCAAAGTACGTTTCAAAGATAATTCCAAATATTTCGGTATATTCCGAGAGAGAACCAAAGACACGTCCGTCACACGTGGCAAACGTGCAAGTCTTGTGTAATGGTATCTTCAAAAAGCCAAATGAAAAACAGAACACCGGACCTGCTGATGCATTGACTTTATGTACAAAGTTGATTGCAACTCCAGACTTGCCTTGATTCAGCGGCCCTCATACTCATTGACTAAAATTTTGTGATGTTTTAAATAAAGGATTTTTCTGATAAAATAGGTAAATATATTTAACAAATCTTTTTTTGGGTTTTTTTTGTTGTTATTATTATTTTTTTTATTTTTTTATTTTTTAATTTTTTTAAGTGACAGGTCTAAATAACAAACACGTTAAACAGGCAAAATCTTTTTTTTTAAACTAAAATATGCTTTTTCAAGCTAAATAATATGTTTTTTGAAAGTGACATGTTGGCAGCTCTGCATTGTCATTATAGATGGTTTTTCTTAAGTATTTTTTTTTATAAAAATAATTTAATTCCCCCCTTCCTAACATTTTTCAATTTTTGACATTTAACGGCATGAAAATAGTATTAAACATGAACTACAACAACTACATATGACAGATTTATCCAATTAAGGTATGAGTATGAGTGCTCAAAATGTAAACTAGAAATTAAACTACCGTATGTATAAATAAAAGGTAACGTTTAACAAATAATTTAAAAGAATACATATTTTCATCCATTTTGGAAACGGCTCCTGGTCCTGGAAAACGGCTCCCGGTTCTCTAAAAAAATTAAGGACCGGGAGCCGCTTTTTCAGATATTTGGCTCCCGGTCTGCTTTGACTTAATAAAAGGCTTGATCACATCACATCATCACATCATATTATTATGACACTTACAGTGTCATTATGCATCTTATGTTTGCGCGTCAGCTGACAGTGCGTCTCGCTTTCTCGTTAATGCGATATCTCAGACTGTCTTAGCTGGAAACCTAAAAGTAAAACCTTGTAACTACGTGTGGTATATATGCATCACTGTAGGAAAAATTATTGCAGTGATGCATCTACAAGTACATGCATACCACAAATTACTTAGATTTTAAAACTCCCTGAAAATTGAATGAAGTCATATAAATTTAGAAAAACATGTAAGCCTTTGAGTACATGCACCTCGTTCTTTGTCACAATATTAGCCTCTGGGCTCGTATTCCATTCAAAATGTAAGTACAAAATTAAAACTTTTTACTTAGTATTTGGCTTAGATCAAATACTTAGCCAATTTTAGTATTCAATTCAAACTTTTGGCTAAGTATATTGTACCCTAAATTTAAGACAACTCCCTACCAGACTTATAAGCCAATTATTTGGAGGCCTTGATTGGCTGGCAGGCATATGGTTTTCTTACGCAGTATCATAACCTGCGCTATATTATATTAGCGTGTATTTATTGCGCATTTCTTTTGAAAGACCGTACGTGTGATGTTGCAATGCTTATCAGTAAGTATTTTACTTAGAATTTGTCTCCGGTAAGTAAAAGTCTAAAATGCGATTTGAATACGAGATTAGTAAACTTCTTAGCATAGCCATTTACTTAGTAGATTTCTTAGCTAGTGTAAGTATTGAATTGAATACCGTCCCAGGCCTTTACAATCCTTTCAGATGTACCTTATAAAAATCAAACTATGTTTACCTATATCATGTTAATATGGATTATCTATGTATTTTTAGGAGGGCCATCAAGACTTTCAGAATCACAGACAAAACCTCCTTCAGCTGAAACTCAAACCAAACCATTTTCTCCTGAACTGGTTAAGCAGCGTGCAAAGGATTTCAAGTCCAGGTACAGGTCAACTGTAATTATGATGATTCTGATGATGATTCTGATGAAGATTCTGATTCTGACGATGATGATGATGACAATGATAATAATAGTAATCATTATCATCATCATCAATAATTCTAGTTATAATAATGATATACACATTATTATTAACTAGACATAATACTTGTTTGGAACAAGTATAGGTGGGCTGTTCAACTAAAATTTGAAAACAAAATAGAGCAAAAATAAGCGAGAAACTGCTTTAAAATTCTTAATAAACAATATCATGTAGATTCAGTACATGAACGAAATTCACCTTCTATAGTCATAAGACGCAAATTGTGAAATTTCTGACATGAGGCCTTTAATCCAAATTTTCACTCTGATGCCGTCATCAAAATGAAAAATGGTTATTATTAAACTTGTAGAGAATTATCTTAGCTACAACATACCGAAATGTTGAAGAAAATTGATCAATATATACAGAGATACAATCAATTTTACATAAATATGCTGACTTCATAATATGCAAATTCGTATTTTGAGTTCCAAGGCCATTATGATTATGTCACGATACACTTAATGGCAAAATGAGACATGGAATCATATCTCCGACTCATACTTAATCTAAATATGAAAAAAAATTGAAGGTCACGGTTCATTCCAAAGAGCTATAATGGATTTTGTATAGGCATGTTTTTGCCCATATATGCTATGTATTAAAAGAGCTCGCGCGCACCGTCATTTATCTTGAATTATGCTCATCTTGTTATTAATGGTCATAAAGAGATAAACATGGTATCAAATTCCTCGAAAAAATATGAGAAATATCATAAAAGAAAAAAAAATGGCGTTTCTATGTTTTGTAATGGTGTTACGCGCGAAAATGCGCGTGTGCGCGATTTTTTATAAAATGCTTAAAATGACCTGAAACGTATGCAAAAAAAATTTGAGACGAATTTGGGCATTTAAAATTTTTGCGCGCGTACTTACGCGCGGACGTAAGCGCATGCGCACGTTTTTTGACCTGAAATTAACCGGACTGATTTTGACCTTGATCATGATAAATATGAATGAGAAATAACTTTTGGTTATGAAGATATGATCATAAGTTGATTTTCAGAAAAATTCACAAAATGGCGCCTAGATGACGTCATCAGTCAAGGTCAAGGTTGAAAACGTTATTTTGATTTCTCTATATGCCTATACATATGTGTGCCAAATTTTAAAGCATTTGATTAAACCATTTAAAAGTAATCTTGCTCACAAAAAAGTGGTTCGAAATAAGAAAAATAAATAAATAAATAATAAATAAAGGCGATTTTAACAAAAATATAAGGTGGTCTGTATTAGATACAGCCCACCTAATAATAAAAGTAGTAGGGATCCTTTTCTTCTTTATTATTATTATTACTATCACTATCATTATCGCCATCATAATTGTATTTACTGCCAGACTCTGCTTTATTTGGAATGATTACCCTTGCCAGAAAAATACCACCCTCATCTGCAATTTGATAGCTTCTCAGCCAAACAGATGTTCTCTAACTAATATCCTATTATTCCCAATTGATTAATTATTAATTTTACAGTTCGTTCAGTGAAATGGAGTTCCTGAAGCTTGCCCAGGATATCCCTCCATCTTACTACTACGATGTAGGGATATCTCTAGGGATCCCGTATGCTCAGCTACGGGCAATCCTAAGTGAGAATTTGAACAACTTCAAAAATGCCTTAATGGATGTCTTTATGAAATGGAATGTCAAGCATCAACCTTCATACTTAAACACACGACAGCTTTTGGCAGACAAACTACAAGAGATTGGCTTGAAAGGCTTATCGGACAGATTGCTCAATGAATCTCCATTTCTAAATTACAGCACAGGTAAACAGATAACAATTCTTGCTACACCAGAAGATATAGAAAACCATGCATAAACGTGAAGTCAGTGTTTACAGTAGAGATAATGAATGCTCTATTTTCTATACATTTGCCACAATTTACAGAAGTGTCAATTTTTTTATTTTTTTTTAAATAATCTACTAATTTAACTTTGTTAATCCTAGATATTTTCTGGACACCAATATATAGTACAAGTACTTTGAGTGACAGCAGAATTAAATTTATGTCAGCTTTCTTTACGTGCACAAGTTCTACAAACAAATTATAAATTTATTTGTGTCATTCCATTATGATAACTGTATTTATGCATTCGCCCATCGAAAAGGGTGCCATAGATAATATGTTTTAGGGTTGTCTGACCGTACGTCCCCCTCTTTTGTTATTGCGATATCTCAAGAACCCTTGAGATATGTACTTCAAACTTGGTGATAGTATGTATCACAATAGGAAGATGTTCTGAGTAGATTTTGAGCAAGTAGGCCAAATATCATAGAGGCCAGTTTAAGAAATTACAGGTATTAGCCTCATCGCGATATCTCAATGACTCCTAGAGGTATGAACTTCTAAGGTTATGATATATATATCACCATAGGAAGATGATCTGAATAGGTCTGGGGGAAAGTTGGTCAAATGTCAAGGAGATCAATTCTGAAATTGCATGTTTTAAGCCTCATTGCGATATTTCAGGAACCACTAAATGTATGAGCTTCAAACATGGAGATAGTATTTATCGATCACCACAGGAAGACAATCTGTCATAGTGGCCAAGTTTTGAAAATTACAAGTTTTAGCCTCATTATATGTCAAGAACCACTTGAGGTACGACCTTCAAATTTAGTGTTAGCGTGCATCACCAAAGTGAGATGAAATGATTCTAGATTTTGGGATAAGTAGATCAAAGGCTAAGGGTCATGGAGGTCAAATTAAATGAATTTCTAAGGTTTTAGTCCCATCATCGCAATGTCTGGAGAACAATTGGAGCCATGAATTTCAAATTTGGTGTTAATATTCATCACTATAGTGAGGCAAACTTATTATATTTTGGATTCGGAAGGTCAAAGGTCAGCAAGTCAATATACATGAAATGATTATCACCATATCAATAACTATTTTAGTGATTTTAGCTAGAAACATAAAAGAAAAAAACCTTGTATCTACATGTACATGAGGTATGCGTCACCGTAGGAAAAATTATTCCAGTCATATTTATCTACAAGTACATGAATACACAAATTACTCAGGTTTTAAATGCCCTTTAAATTGAATGAAGTCATAAACATTCAGACAAACATGTAGGAGTTTTTGTCTTTGAGTACATGCACCTAGTCGTAGGTGACACTATTATTAGCCTCAGGCCTTTACAATCCTTTCAGATGTACCTTGTAAAGATCAAACTATGTTTACTTATATCACGTGAATATGGATTATCTATGTATTATTAGGAGGGCCATCAAGACTGTCAGAATCACAGACCAAACCTCCTTCAGCTGAAACTCAGACCAAACCATTTTCTCCTGAACTGGTTAAGCAGCGTGCAAAGGATTTCAAGTCCAGGTACAGGTCAACTGTCTTTAATTATGATGATTGTGATGATGATTCTGATGATGATTCTGAAGATGAGGATGATGAAAATGAAAATAGTAATAATCATTATCATCATCTTCATCATCAATTCTAGTAATAATAATGATGTAAACATTATTAGTATTATTATTAAAATTTAATAGTAGGAATGCTTCTCTTTTATTATTATTACTATTATTATCATTATTATCGACATCATTACTGTAATACTGCAAGACTCTGCTTTATTTGGAATGATTACCCTTGCCATAAAAATACCGCCCTCACCTGCAACTTGGGGCAATTTGTTATGCCTCCGCCACCGAAGGTGGTGCCGGAGGCATCATGTTTTCGGGTTGTCCGTCCGTACGTCCGTCCCGTTTGACCGTTATCACAATATCTCAAGAACCATTTAAGATTTAAACTTAAGACTCGGGAATAGTATTTATCACCATAGGAAGACGATCTGATTAGATTTTGGAGTACGTAGGTCAAAGGTCACAGGTCACAGAGGTCAACTTATGAAATTCCTTGTATTGAGTTTGTTAGCGCGATATCTCAAGAACCATTTGAGATTTAAACTTCAAACTTAAGGATAAGTACTTAAGGTTAAGGATAGTATGTATCACCATAGGAAGACGATCTGATTAGATTTTGGAGCACGTATGTCAAAGGTCAAGGGTCACAGAGGTCAACTTATGAAATACCATACATTGAGATTGTTATCATGATATCTCAAGAACCACTGGAGATTTAAACTTCAAACTTAGTGATAGTGTGTATCACTATAGGAAAACAATCTGATTACATTTTGGAGCACGTAGGTCAAAGGTCAAGGGTCATAGAGGTCAACTTATGAAATTCCATACATTGAGATTGTTATCATGATATCTCAAGAACCACTGGAGATGTAAAAACTTCAAACTTAAGGATAGTATGTATCACCATAGGAAGACGATCTGATTGGAGCACGTAGGTCAAAGGTCAAAGCTCACAGGGCTCATTATGTATGCAAAAACAGCTTGTGATCGCGTTATCTGAACAACCGATTGATGGATTCCTGCCAAACTTTGGTCATGTATATATCTTGCAGAGCTGATGAACTGATTAGATTTTGGGGTTCCGAGGTCAAAGGTCACAGCGCACATTATGTATGCAAAAACAGCTTGTGATCGCGTTATCTGAACAACCGATTGATGGATTCCTGCCAAACTTAAATCATGTATGTTACTTGCAGAGCTGATGAACTGATTAGATTTTGGGGTCATGAGGTAAAGGTCAAGGTCATGCGGCTCATTATGTATGCAAAAATAGCTTGTGATCGTATTATCATTAGAACAGATGGATTCCTGCCAAACTTAGATCATTTATGTATCTTGCAGAGCCAATGAATGGTTCATAAGATCATAGGTCATGGGCTCATTATGTATGCAAAAATAGCTTGTGGACGCATTCTCATTAGAACTGACAGATGGATTACTATTTAACTCAGGAAATTTTGCAGAGCCAATGAACTGAGTAGATTTTAGGGTCATGAGGTCAAAGATCAAAGGGTCATATATGTATATGAGAAATTGCTTGTAATCACGATATTCTGAGAACATGTTAATGGATTACAATTGAACTTGAATTTGAAAAATTTCTTCCGTTTCGGTTTGTAAAATTGCTCTATGACGGAGGCATCATTTTCGACTGCACGCAGTCGAATTCCATCTAGTTTCAAATGTTATTATCATTGGCAATGTATTCTGATATCCCCAGGACGTTATATTGCAAGCTGGAGCACATAATACCAATTTGTAACTGTCACTTGATAGCTTCGCAGCCAATAAGATGTTCTCTAACTAATATCCTATCATTCTCAATTGATTTATTATTCATTTTTCAGTTCTTTCAGTGAAATGGAGTTCCTGAAGCTGGCCCGGGATATCGATCCATCTTACTACTACGATGTAGGGATATATCTATGGATCCCGTATGCTCAGCTACAGGCAATCCTAAGTGAGAATTTGAACAACTTCAAAAATGCCTTACTTGATGTCTTTATGAAATGGAATGTCAAGCAGCAACCACACTCAAACAAACGACAGCTTTTGGCAGACAAACTACGAGAGATTGACTTGGGTGGCTTATCAGACAGATTACTCAATGGACCTCCAATTCCGAACAGGACAGGTAAATTAACAGATACTTATTCTTGCTGCACCAGAAATATATGCATGAAAGTAAGATTTTACCATGGATTTTACAATTTACAGATGTGTCAATTTTTATCAGGCCTTATGCAGGTTTTTTATGATTTACTCATGTAACTTTTTAAAGCCTAGAAGTTTTCTGGACACCAATGTAGGACATCTAGTTGGAGTGACAGTAGATAAAAAATAGTTCACATGTTCTATAAACATATTATATTCTTTTGCATTATTCCATTATGATAACTGTAATTATGCATCCATGCACCACTAAAAGTGGTGCCGGTGCAATATGTTTTAGGGTTGTCTGACCGTCTGTTCCGCTTTTTTGTTATCGCGATATCTCAAGAACCACTTGAGATATGAACTTCAAACTTGGTGATAGTATGTATAACCGTGGGAAGACGATCTGAGTAGGCTTTGAGTAAGTAGGTCAAATGTCATAGAGGTGAGTTCATGAAATTTCAGGTATTAGCCTCGTTATCCTGATATCTCAATAACCACTAGAGACCTAACCTTCAAACTTTGTGGTAGTATGTATCACAATAGGAAGATGTTTTGAGTAGACTTTGAGCAAGTAGGTCAGTTTAAGAAGTTACAGGTATTAGCCTCCTTTTGCGATATCTCAATGACCACTAGAGGTATTGACTTCTAAGGTTATGATATATATCACCATAGGAAGATGATCTGAATAGGTCTGGGGGAAAGTAGGTCATATGTCAAGGAGATCAATTCTGAAATTGCATGTTTTAGCCTCGTTATTGCGATATTTCAGGAACCACTAAATGTATGAGCTTCAAACATGGAGATAGTATTTATCGGTCACCACAGGAAGACAATCTGTCATAGTGGTCAAGTTTTTAAAATTACAGGTTTTAGCCTCATATTTCAAGAACCACTTGAGGTACAACTTTCAAATTTAGTGTTAGCGTCCATCACCAAAGTGAGATGAAATGATTATAGATTTTGGGATAAGTAGATCAAAGGCTATTCATGGAGGTCAAATTCAATGAATTTCTAGGGTTTTAGTCCCATCATCGCAATGTCTGAAGAACAATTGGAGCCATGAATTTCAAATTTGGTGTTAATATTCATCACTATAGTGAGGCAAACTTATTATATTTTGGATTCGGAAGGTCAAAGGTCAGCAAGTCAATATACATGAAATGATTATCACCATATCAATAACTATTTTAGTGATTTTAGCTAGAAACATAAAAGAAAAAAACCTTGTATCTATGTACATGAGGTATGCGTCACCGTAGGAAAAATTATTCCAGTCATATCTATCTACAATACATGAATACACAAATTACTCAGGTTTTAAATGCCCTTTAAATTGAATGAAGTCATAAACATTCAGACAAACATGTAGGAGTTTTTGTCTTTGAGTACATGCACCTAGTCGTAGGTGACACTATTATTAGCCTCAGGCCTTTACAATCCTTTCAGATGTACCTTGTAAAGATCAAACTATGTTTACTTATATCACGTGAATATGGATTATCTATGTATTATTAGGAGGGCCATCAAGACTGTCAGAATCACAGACCAAACCTCCTTCAGCTGAAACTCAGACCAAACCATTTTCTCCTGAACTGGTTAAGCAGCGTGCAAAGGATTTCAAGTCCAGGTACAGGTCAACTGTCTTTAATTATGATGATTGTGATGATGATTCTGATGACGATTCTGAAGATGATGGTGATGAAAATGAAAATAGTAATAATCATTATCATCATCATCATCATCAATTCTAGTAATAATAATGATGTAAACATTATTAGTATTATTATTAAAATTAGTAGGAATGCTTCTCTTTTATTATTATTACTATTATTATCATTATTATCGACATCATTATTGTAATACTGCAAGACTCTGCTTTATTTGGAATGATTACCCTTGCCATAAAAATACCTCCCTCACCTGCAACTTGGGGCAATTTGTTTCAAATGTTATTATCACTGGCAATGTATTCTGATATCCCCAGGACGTTATATTGCAAGCTGGAGCACATAATACCAATTTGTAACTGTCACTTGATAGCTTCGCAGCCAATAAGATGTTCTCTAACTAATATCCTATCATTCCCAATTGATTTATTATTCATTTTTCAGTTCTGTCAGTGACATGGAGTTCCTGAAGCTGGCCGAGGATATCCATTCATCTTACTACGTGGCTGTGGGGATATCTCTAGGGCTCTCCTATGCTCAGCTAGAGAACATCCTAAATGAGAAGTCAAATAACTATCCCAATGCATTTGTTGACGTATTCAAGAAATGGAATATCATGCAGCAACCTCCACACTCAAACAAACGAAAGCTTTTGGCAGACATACTACGAGAGATTGACTTGGAAGGCCTATCGGACAGATTGCTCAATGAACCTTTATTTCCAATCAGCACAGGTAAACAGAAATACTAATTCTTGTTACATCAGAAGACACAGAAAACCATGTATAAAAGTATATTCAGTTTTTACCAAAGAGATAGTGAGTGTTCTGTGTTCCAAACATTTGCTACAATTTTCAGAAGTGTCAAATTCTCTCAGGCCCCATGCATGTTTTTATAATTTACTCATGTTACTTTTAAAGCCTAGAAGTTTTCTGGACACCAATGTAGGACATCTGGTGACAGCAGAATAACAAAAATATATATGTTGGCTTTCTGTATGTGCACATGTTCTACAATTTAAATATATTCTTTTGCATCATTCCATCATGATAAGTATAATTATGCATCTTATGTTTGCGGGTTATCTGACAGTCTGCCTGCTCTTTTGTTATCGGATATCTCAAGTTTTTTTAGCTGGAAACCTAAAAGAAAAAAACCTTGTAACTTCATGTGGGAAAAATTATTCCAGTGATATTCATCTACAATTACATGATGCATACACAAATTACTTAGATTTTAAAATCCTTAAAATAGAATGAAGTCATATAAATTCAGACAAACATTCAGACACACTATTAACTTCAGGCCTTTACAATCCTTTCAGATGTATCAAAATATGTTAACGTGTAATCATGTGAATATGGATTATCTATGTATTTTTAGGAGGACCATCAAGACTGTCAGAATCACAGACCAAACCACTTTCTCCTGAACTGGTTGAGCGGTGTGCAAATGATTTCAAGTTCAAGTACAGGTCAACTCTCTGTAAGATAAGAGCTGATCCTCTCAATCCTGCTTCCACTGTGCAGTTTGAAGACTTGCATACTAACCTCGTCTTACTAGAAGAACATGGGACAGAGAAGCGAATGCTAGATTACAATGATATCCTTGATCTCAAAGTCAATGGAGAGTTCCCTAAGCGGATCATGGTTCAGGGAGAGGCAGGGACTGGAAAAACTACATTTTGTGCTAAGATTGCCTGGGACTGGATGGAAGGGAGGCAATTCAGTCACTTTGTATGGGTCTTGATTGTTCCTCTACGTGAATTCAAGCAACACACTATTGGCGAGATTGCAAAGTCTTATCTAGCCAAAAGCAATCCAGCAACGGTTTCTCAGATTACTGAGTATATCCGGTCAAATCCTGACAAGGTTTTCATCGCGTTCGATGGGCTAGACGAAGTCAGTAGCAAAATCGTGAAGACTGAATCTTGTGAATCACAGCCTACTGATCAAATGCAACTTCAGCCATCACAGCCAAGTGTCACCTCCTCAGAGGCATGTGGAAGCTCATCTGATACTGATGATATTGGACTTGTAGATATTCTTTGTTCAGATCAACTTGCCTCTTGCCCAGTCTTGGTGACCACTCGCCCATGGAGAGCAGTAGATATTAGATCAGATCGTGATCTAATGAAGCTCTACACATTCATTCATGTTGAGGGTTTCAACAGAGAGAGTTTGTCAGTTTACATTCACAAATACTTTCCAAAGAATGATGATAAAGCAAATCATCTTATCCAGTTCATCAGTGAGAATGATGTTATATCTGAAAACATGGCCCACTATCCTATATATGTAGCCATGTTGTGTCTTATGTGGAAAGAACTTAACGAGCAAAAACTAAAGGAAATGAAATCATTGAAAACTTTTTCTCAAATATTCAAAACAATGATTGACTTTCTAAAAGAACATTATGCTCAGAAAGAGGTGAAGAAAGTAGGCAGCCCCTCACTTATTGCCTATATGAAAAAAATTGATGAGCTCCTTGGACCCATTGCCAACCAGGCCCTCAATGGTCTGCTAGAAAATACATTGGTTTTCGGTGAAGACGATTTCAAAATATGCCCAGAATCCAAGGACACTGCCTGTTGGGTCGGGATTTTGTCTCAGGAGGACAGAATTACAGCTGACATGGATACACATGCAAGGAGTTCTCATGTGCAATTGCCAGTCTTCTTCCCTCACAAACTGTTTCAGGAGTACATGGCTGGAATCCATCTTGCTTCCCTGTATGAATCAGATCATTATGAATTCAACAGGCTGATTGAGCAAGTAGTGCTGCCAAGGAAGGAGGAGTTTAGGCATCTCCTGTACTTCACTGTGTCACAGAACAAAAGTATTGCAACCCATGTAGTGAAGTCTATGCTTCAGGGACTAAGCATGGACTTGTGGGACATAGAAGAAGAGTTACCTTTCATTGTTGATGTAGCCTTCGAGAGTCAGGACCCAGATGTAGCAGCCTTACTGAAGGAGAGGGTTTCATCAGATGAGACTAAGCTGACTATATCACCAAACATGACAGCACACACTGTAGCAGGTTATGCATTCATTGGACCAAATGTGGTAAGTTTGATTATAGTTTCATAGCAAAATTAGTCCATTTATTTCTGTACACGTTCTTACTTTTATATCTTTTGCAATTTTTGTCTCGCCTGCGTAGCAAAAAGCGAGACATAGGCGCTGCTTTTCCGGTGACTGCGACGGCGGCGGCGTCAACATCGAAAACTTAACCTAAGGTTAAGTTTTTGAATTTTTGATATAATTTTGAAAGTATAAGTTCTTAGTCAATGAAACTTTGACTATAGGGTAATCAAGTATCCCCAATCATGTGAGTAGAATTTCAGATCACAAAGTCAAGGTCAAAGGTCATTTCAGGTCAACAGACTTGGACTATGTTGTAGCATCATCATCGAAAACTTAACCTAAGGTTAAGTTTTTGAATTTTTGATATAATTTTGAAAGTATAAGTTCTTAGTCAATGAAACTTGGACTATATAGGGTTATCAAGTCTCCCCAATCATGTGAGTAGAATTTCACGTCACTAAGTTAAGGTCAAAGATCATTTAAGGTCAACAAACTTAGACTTTGTTGTGGCATCAACATCAAGATTTTCAAAATGCTTCTTCTTCGTTATTTTTCAACCGATTTTGATTCTGATTGTTTCATATGATAGGGCTAGGAGGGGGATTTAAAATGTCTACACAGAATCGTGAAATTCATTATCTATGCTAATTTATGCAAATTTATTCGAAATCACAAAAAAGGCTTCTTCTCCTTCATTTCTCGACCGATTTTGATTTGGTTTGCTTTATATCATAGAGCTAACTTTGGTACACTAAACTTCTACACAGAATTTTGAAATTGTTCTCCATTAATTAATTATGGTAATTTATGCAAATTTATTCCAAAAATAACAAAAATTGCTTCTTTTCCCTCATTTCTTGACTGATTTTGATTTGGTTTGCCTTATCTGGTAGAGCTAAATTTGGAACACTAAACTTCTACACAGAATTGTGAGATTTTGCTCCATTGATTATTTATGGTACTTTATGCAAATGAAATGAAATTATGTCCCTTCCAGGGCATCAAATTTTTATTTTTTGACCAGTTCAAAAGTGTACCACATAAAATTTACGATATTTGTTGTTGCGAGATGCGGATGAGCGCTACGTCATTGACGTTCTGGTTTATCATATTGAATTGCGTTATGCAGGCGAGACCGCCGAGAGCGTTTCCCTTGTTTTACAGTACAACAATATAATTTCTAGGTCAAACGCAATTTCCATTCATTGCACTCAACCACTCATCAGTACGGTGTGATGTTATCGCGACTCTGCTTGTAAACACCGCCCCTGACAGCTGAATACTACTGCTTGTCACTTGGTTGTTATTTCTTGTTCAGTTTGTAAATATCCAGATTTTGACTGAAAGTACAAACTATGTATTTCACCCAGAGCTTGCCAAATTTGTTTATTGCGCAAGAAAACCTGGGGCATGAGCTGGGGCCATTGACCTCATTATGGTTTGGGTGCGTTACGCGGTCACGTGAGCCAGCGTTATTTTTAGAGGCTATTGATCGTACTATTGTGCATGTATTTCGAGCCTGGGAACTTAGTTTTACGAGTCCACTTCTCAATCTGCAATCTTGCAATTGATTGTTATCGTGTAGATTGAACATTACAAGTTGGAGCTGACTTATGATGACTATAATGTCCGCAAAATTTGATTTATTAGCTTCATAAACAAAGTGACACCCAGTCATTGTTCCAATGCATGCCTGCCATTAAAGTCTCTGTGTAACAAAACCGTCAATTTGAAAGCGGTTAGTGCCGTGGATGGTCGTTTACTGGAGGGCTTAACGTTTGACCACAGCACTAGTTTGAACAGTAATAATTTGGAAACTGGAACTGCAATTATAGAATGATATTCATGCATTGATGCCCGTATTTCTATGTCTTTGAGCAGATTAATAAAGCAACAATTAGGGCACATCACTATGAACATGACGGACAAAGAAAGCGGACAAAATATACAGTTCCTCAGGTAGACAAAGGAACATCCCTTCACTGCTATTATGTAAACAGGTGAATATGCATGTGACACCTGTTCTACACATTTTTACATAATATAATAGCAGTGAAGGGATGTTCCTTTGTCTACCCGAGGAACTGTATATTTTGTCCGCTTTCTTTGTCAGTCATGTTCATAGTGCATGTCATAACGCACGTATGGTTTTTCATATACTTTGCCCTATATGGCCTTGCATGCTAAAATATGTGAAGCATATAGTGTGATACATTGTAATGCAGGGTAATGCAGGATATAAAATGGCATCTAAAACGTCCCGCTTGAGAGATTTTAATAATTTAGCTATGAGATGCCCTGAGTTTGGCCACTCAGAACATAATTTCAAGATAAAGAAAAATTGAAAGGGGCAAAGATCAGTCTGAAAATCGATTTCATAGCCAATACGTGTTACAGTTGGGCAGGAACCCTGCATAATCCGAAATGTGACCTGCTCTCTATTTCGATTTACTCCAAATTTTCTCACTGAACATATACGGTGTATGATATCATTTTCATTGCGGTCAAACTAACCCTAACCCTCATTTTGACCTCATTGTCATCCACACCAATGTACTAGCAAGTCTAGCATATGCCATGCATTGTGACCTGATGCATAGCAAATTCATTTTTTTAATGCCTCCGCTACAAAGTAGCCGGAGGCAATATGTTTTCGGGTTGTCCTTCCGTCTGTACGTTTGGTGTCATGAGTTCAAAGGTCAAAGGTCATAGGGCTCAATTATATATGTACAGTATGCAAAAATAGCTTGTGATCGCATTACCATTAGAACCGATCGACGGATTACCATCAAACTCAAGACATGTATGTATCGTGCAGAGCCAATGAACTGAGTAGATTTTGGGGTCATGAGGTCAAAGGTCATGGGACTTATTATGTATGCAAAAATAGCTTGTGAACGCATTCTTATTAGAGAACTGACGGATGGATTGCTATCAAACTTAGGACATGTATGTATCTTACAGAGCCAGGGTCATGAGGTCAAAGGGTCATACATGTATATGAAAATTAGTTTGTCATCACGATATTCTGAGAACCTTTTAATGGATTACAATCAAACTTTAATTTTAAAAATGCTTCTGTTTTGGTTTGTAAATCGCTCTATAGCATAATTTTTGACTGCGCACAGTTGAAGTCCCATCTAATTTTATTCCTAATTCATTTAAATAATTGCAGTATTCCTAAAATTATGATTTTTTAAAATCCGGTGGAATCGCCACTAAGGCTGTGTCTTGGCTTTTCTACTTGCCGATTGTATTGATTTCACATGATGTCTAGCTATTAAGCTCTTTGTTAAATGGTTTAGGAAGATCAGAGACATCACCATAATTGGCAGATAAAGTTATAAATGTCTTGTTGGTTTCGAGAAACGGGCCCCATGTTCCTATTAACATAAATGATTAAGGTTTAAGTTACAAGATGATATTTAAGAACATGCAAGAAAAACTAAAATAAGTAATCTCTTTTGAAGCTCTTTTGAAGCCTGTCCTTAGACTTCTCTCCTTTTATTTTTGTCTAAGGATTCTCTGTTTAGTAAATGGTAAACTGATGAGTTATTCATAAACTGACATAAAAGTAATAATTTGATATGAAATGTCATGACTGTAGTTCTCCAGTTTATAACTTTTTTTTCATTTCATTTTCCCTCTTATTCTCTTCAGTTCTAGCAGTGCAATTAGGGCAACTATTCATGCAGCTTACACATGTATGCCTAACATCCAAGTGAACATCTATATATGCTGTATCACATCTCAGTAATCATTTTCTCATTTTATACAGGATGAACTCAATATTGAGAGAGATTGTGGACCTACCACGTCACTCCATGTGGCAGAGATGATATGCTCCATGCCATCCTTGAAGGAAGTTTTTCTACATTGTGCATTCCATCAGGATTTTTTTGCAACACTTGCAAGGAAAGGAAAAGAATCAAAGGTATAGTTGATCAACTTGATCCACAATAGACCATTTTCGTAATGTACCGTAATCAAATTAAATGCCCAAATCTTGGGAAAGTGCCTCGTTACAAAAGATTTCATTCACCTGTCACAAATAATTGTATTTCAGTAGTTGCAGAATGCAAATTGCAGACCCAACCAGGTTGTTAGGTAGGACAGGCCATAATGTTTGCTCTACAATTAATATATGCAATTTGCATTCTGTTGAAATTCAATTATTTTCAACAGATGAATGAAATCTTTTGTAACGATTGAGGCAATTACAAAGATTTGAGCATTAAATTTGATTACATTACAAAAATTGCCTATTGTGATGCATTTGTGAGTGTTTCCAGGAAGCTGTAATGAATAGAGATGCCATCTCGAAAGAATTTCCAGTGGGAAATATATTCAAGATTAACTTGGCTTAACAAAATAAAGGTTACCCTCTCCAGCCATAAAATCCATCAACAACTGTCCTTATCCATGCACAAATGCCCTTTGGCATTCCAAATATTACGAAATGTTACGGTAGGGGAAACAAAAGACACGTGGTGCCACAGATGACTTCTAAGGGGCCTCTTGGACAGGATCTCCATTCATTACAGCTTCCTGGTGTTTTATTTAAATGTATTAAAATGTATTATATACGCTATTTCTTTTGACAGAATGTGATTTAACGATTGCCTTTAATTCACTAAGTCTACGTCACGTTGTTACAAAAGCCTTAAAATGTAATACTTACCATGGAAAAGCAATCTGTGGTTGAAAGAATTCTGTGATGCTAAAAAATAACATGTTCATTCTATAGAACATTAACCAACTAAATCATCCCTGCATATTAAATTAATGATTTGCATATAAGGGTAGAATATAGATTTTTTGGTGATAACAATCGGTTTTATTTGTACTTATTTTGCTTGCACTATGCAATAAAATGTCAAGTATTCCTGTAAAAACTTGTTTTTAAACCATTTTCCTCTACCCTGTTCATCCTTCTCTATAAAAATCTCTATCTCTATATCCACTTTTTGCTCTCCCTCTCCTCCCCATTTTCTCTCATGATAATATTTTAATACGTGATTATTATTAAGAGACTATGAATTCACTCTCTATTGGTCTTGCAATTGATTTTGTTTGAAGTAAAACATATATATATTTCCTTCACCCTCACTCTCTGTCTCTCTGTGTCATGTCAACAAACATGAAGTGCCCTTTAAAAGAAAGTATTATTATTATTATGGTGGCTGTGAATTAAACATACAGATAGCCGGTAATATTATTATTATTTCGTAACCTTCCATGCATGGATAGAAAGTGAAGTTTCCTGTTTCAAAGAGTAAGATAGGACTAATGTAAATGGTTTAGAAGCCTTGATGAAAAATGAAACCAAAATAAGTTAGCTGGTAGCCTTTTTTGTTGTTGAGCCATTTATATATATATATTGAAATAACTTATATTTGATTGCTTAGCACATAAAACAACCTCTCCAAAGTTTGCTGTTTCCTTACTTGCCATTTACCCATGTGTATGGCCATTTCTATTAAAGATAGAGATGTCTTATATAACCAGTTTAGACCTGACCTGTATTTTAGTTAAAATGTAGGACACTCGCCTATGAAATACATGACAATGGTTTCCTAATAATAGATCTTTTTGTAATGCATTCGAAGGAATGGTTCTCTTATAACTAATAATGGTGACAAGCTATTTGGTTAAGCTGTTTCAAAAAGTTGAACAGTTTCTTTGTTAAGCAATATTAGGCATGCATAAGTAGTTGTTTGGTCACACAAAGCTCAACCAATTATTCAAAAGAGTGGCAAAGACAAAACAACTGCTCAAAGAAATCACTTGTATGAGATGCTGTAGAGATTGTTTTCCTTGCTATCAAAATAATCAAGTATGAGTAATTTCAGGATAGTTTTAACTAGCTCATAATTCGTTTTCCTTAGGGATTATATGTGAATTATTAATAACATTACTCCTTTAATACATGATCCTTTTGATGGATTTTTTCTTCTTCAAATAACATCCTCTTCAATTGTGATTATGAATGCAGCTCTGTTATGCACATGCTTGGTGATTTATAAGAATGCAATGAGAAATTAATACTAGTAAATAAAACATATGCATGGATAGATGAGCTGCTTAACTATATTAACAAACAATGCAGGTCCATAATCAAGCTTCATGTTGTCCAGTGTCCTACACCAGCCTTATCACATCGGCTAGCGATTTTTGTAAACATTATTTTGATCAATAATCAATATCCAACATGCCCAAGTTTAATTGAAAGGGAGTATGTCTTGTGTTTCAGAACTAATTTTGATAAAGGCTTGAATTTACCAAACTGTACCATAGCCACAAACATCATGACTTAGGGTTCTCTTGCAAATGAAATAAGCATTTGTTAATACCTTCAATACATTATTAGCAAATGCAGATTTTTATCTCCTCGCCGACGAAGTCAGAGGGGATACGCTGCCGTCCGTCCTTCCGTCCGTGTGTGTGTCCGTAACAAATTTGGTTTCAGATCGATAACTGCAGTAATGATTGACGGATTTTAATGAAATTTGATATGAAGGTACATGATATCAAAATACAGGCTAAGTTCAATTTCCGAGTATGTAGGTCAAAGGTCATAGCTCATTAAATATGCAAAAACACCTAATTATATATGTGAAAATGTGGTTAACTTCCTTGCCTAGTAAAATAATAGTATAGTCTAATGGAGGTAATTGGTTCTGATGTATATAGGCCATTTGTACCCTGCAAGGGGATGCTACGCTTTGCGTTGACTTGTTGTATATTATTTCAGTGTTATTAGGAGTAGGAATTATCTATGGAAACCTGTTTGATGCCTTATAAAGAATACATACAGAATTTAGAAGAATAAAATGTTATTACTAAATCATCCTTTCCATAGAAATTTTGATGTGTTCTTTTTTTCAATAGACAATTGAATTTAAAAATAAAAATCTATTCAGTCATTTTTGTTGAGAATTTGATTATAAATAATTAACAGAAGGCCCTTGTACCCAAGGACAACTGAAAGCACTGCCTCATGCGTGATGCAATGCACCTAACACTGGGTTCGGACATTCTAAACAAGGGAACGTTTTTTCAACAGACAAAAACTTTTGAAAAATCCTCTTCGGTCATTTTGTTAAGAATGTGATTACGAGTGCACCTCTGTTATGCACTTGCTTGGTGATGAATCTAAGAATGCAATGAGAAATAAGTACTAGTAAATAAAACTTATGCTTGTATGGATGAGCTGCTTAACTATATGAACAAACACTGCAGGTCCGGACTCTCAAGCTTGGTGTTATCCCGTGTCCCACACCAGCCTCATCACATCACCTAGCAGAAGCACTTTGTTCTATGCCAAACCTGACTGACTTGATACTTGGAACCGATCTCGATGAGAAGTTCTACTCTACACTGAAAGCAAAATCATCATCCATCAAGGTATGTGTGTTCTAATGTTAATGTCATGGAGAGGGTCATTGAAAAAAAGAAACAGCAGTAATGATTACATGGGGCAAATTTGGATATTAGTATCTTTTATTTTTTTTATTAAACATAACATTTGTTTAATGCAATTCACTTCATATGGCGGAAAGTCATGAAACATGCAATGAAAGCAAACTGAGCAGGTTCTTATTCAGTTAAAATTCCAGTGTGTATATGATTTACACTATTTTGATCAATAATCAATTTCCAACCGATTCAAGTTTCATCAAAAGGGATAATATGTCATGAAACTTTTTTAACAGCCAATTTTGATAAGGGCTCGAATTTACCTTAGTTAGGTAGTAGATAAAAACATATGCAAGTACAGATGAGCTGCTTAACTATATTTAATCAGAGATGACACAAAGAAATTCCCAAAAAGGAGGAAGATTAAATGTGGGTCCTGGGGCAACGACCCAGGCTGAGGTTTCTGCTGAAAACTTTAAAATATATTTACGTAAAAGGACACGTTTTCCTTGCATATGTATACTAAATTTGAGTATCATTTGTCACCCCATCTTAATAAATAGGAATCTATAAGACTATAACATTGATCAGATGGAGAAAAAAATGCTGCTAAGGTAGTGAAATCAATGCTACATCTTCAATTAATGATAGTTTGAAAGTTTAAGATGTCTTTTTCCCCATATTGAAATCTCGAAATTGGCGGAGGAATCTCATCCCTGTATTATTAACACTGCAGGTCCAGACTTTCAAGCTTGATAATGTCCAGTGCCCTACACCAGACTCATCACATCACCTAGCAGAAGCACTTTGTACTATGCCAAACCTGACTAACTTGACACTTGGAAGGGATCCAGATGAAGAGTTCTACTCTACATTGAAAGCAAAAGCATCATCTATACAGGTATGTGTGTCCTTATGTTAATGTCATGGAAATGGTGCACGCGCCGTGTCAATTGTGTATTAGTCTATGGGCATTGCTGGTGCCAGAGTAAAAATTAAAGACGAGGGCGAAATATATTGAAAAATCGCCCCCGTCATAAATTGATATTCCCTAGGAATTAATAAATCAATTTATTGATGTGTCTGAGTGAAATCTCTGTTCCAACTACCAACTCCAAAACTAAATACTTCCATCAACATTTTAAAAGTTTTGTGATTGCAGCGGATCGGCGGTCGTACCTACTGTAGCTAGATCTACACACCGCGGTATCCGCCTAAGCTCCCGGCCGGCCAGGCCCCCGATGGAAATACGGAGTACATACATGTAGTAGTTTCGTGCACATAATGCATACGCAGTTCACACACATTCACAATACACAGAAACTAGCTCAGCTCAGCTCCAGCGGCGCGCGCGCAGTATGAAGCAAAATATTTGCGAGTGCTGAACTGCTACTACCAAATTGGTACGTAATATGTTTATTTAGTCTTTTTTTCTGACCCAAATTTATATCATGGACAATGCAATCCCATTAAAAAAATGTTATTCCGTCTAAAATTGTGTTATTTATAAATTAAAACCATTAAATGTGAGTATATTTTTTTACTGTTGTCCCACATACAGATATATTTGTTATAACGAAACGTGCAAAATCAATGAATGATGTTTTCCTGTAAAATCGGTATAAACCTAGTTTCTTAGACAGAAGTTGAATTTTGTTATAAAAAAAACGTAAATAAATATATAAATGATGTTCCTATACCTCAGAATTTTTCTTACAACTGTTTAATTAAATTGTATTATTTAGATACGCTGCCAGGCCCATTGTCATTGATGCCTGCGTGATGGCATCAATTTCAGTCTACGAAATGAAACTAGCTTTTGGCTTGGCCTTTAGAATTAGAGTCAATACGTGGAAAAAAAATACGGCCATGATTTTGCATGTTTCGTTATAACAAATACATCGGTATGTGGGACAACAGTAAAAATATTCACTCACATTTAATGGTTTTAAGGTATATATAACACAATTTTAAACAGAGTCAGGCCTACATTAAAAAAATGATTTTTTTTTAAGCAAATACGACAGTATGATTTTCCTGAATAAAATACGATTTTCCAAAAAAAAAAAAAATGTAGACCTGCAGACTCCATTTAAAATTGTGTTATATATAACTTAAAACCATTAAATGTGAGTGAATATTTTTACTGTTGTCCCACATACCGATGTATTTGTTATAACGAAACATGCAAAATCATGGCCGTATTTTTTTTCCACGTATTGACTCTAATGATTTTTTGAAGCAAATACGATAGTATGATTTTCCTGAATAAAATACGATTTTCCAAAAAAAAAAAAAAAAAAATATATATATATTTTTTTAAATAATTTTTTTAATAATTTTTCTTCTTCAAATGTTGTATTTTGTGTGTGTGTGTGTGTCCCATTTTCAATGGCAAAATGCCCATTCTGTCCTGTAAAGTATTCTACAAGCATCTCACATCGGTAATTTGGGGATGTTCATTGGTTCATCGAACACACCAGACATGACAAAGTCATGCATATTCAACCAATGATACTTTTTAAAAATCCTTCCTGTATTTACGAACTGTAAGAGGCATTGATTCGCGTAACAGTCCGTTTTTTTTTTAAGAATACAACTTTTGTCAGTAAATTACAACTTTTGGGATTAAAGAATACAGTTTTTGAACTCCAGAAGTTGGCAGGTCTGTGTTATACCAATCTGTGCCGAGGTACTCATGTCTTGATTATTTCAATGCTAATAAACGTAACTTAAAAGGGACATATTTTTCGTCACCATCCAATTTCAGGAAACGGGTACCTTTGATTCTTATGACCCGGGACCCAAGGCTCTGACCTGGGCACCCAGTCCACCTTGTCCACCTTGTTTTTGCTTTCTATTGGTTGCCCTTTTTTGTTAATGCCCCCTCAATTTTGAAGGATGCTCCTCCACCACTATTTTATTTAATTATTTAAAATGGTAATATTCAGTTCATATTTGTTCATTGCGCTAAACCACAATTAAGTTTATCTAATTAATTAAAAGTAGTCCCTTCCGTGGGAGGGGAACCCCGTCCACATACACCCCTCCCTTCACGCTCTCTGTTCCCTTGTGGAAACCATTTGGATCTTTAGGCTATCAAAGTTGAACCTTCTAAGCAAGATGGAAACGAACAATTCCAAATTGTAAGAATGACAAAATGTTCCATATATGTGGTTTGCAAACACATGGACAGCGGAAAAGGAGACAGTCAGCAAAGAATCACCCAAGGATGCAGTGATTAGATTTTGGGGTGAGATGTGAAAAATCAAAGTTTACAGGGCTGTGAAATTGTAAAAAATCACATAAATGTATTGTATTCATGAAATATGTATTGGATATGGATCAATATCTTTTTTAAATTTGTGTAAATCTCTCGTGCCAAAATGTTCTTACTCTGTTTTTTTTTATTCTCCATACTTCTTTTGTTTTTCTTCTCATTTTCATTTTGTTTGTGGGATGTTACTGTAGCTCTTGAGCAGATATTACCCCAGAAAAAATATTATATGCCAGAATGAAATAGATCCACTTATTAGTATTACTGATACATGGTTTACAAGTAATATGTTGCTGTTATTTGTTACAGGGTTGTTTTCCTCAGATCAGGAAGGGAAACTTCAGGTTCAATGGAGTTGCTCAAGATGACTTGAACTCATTTCTTCACATTCTCACACTTTCGCAAAGGTCAGTACTGTAAATGTGTTTTAAAAAAACTAAAATTTAGACAACAGCATGTACACATTTCATAAGTGGTGCTATATAGAAACAGTATAAAGAGCCTATAATGGAATACAATAAGATAATATGCTGAAATATATTCCCCAGCAATTTAAAGGTATTATAAAGTTTTGGGAAATTTTGAAAATTGGCTGGATAGTGATTCTTCACAATTTTGATATATTTGGATGCCCATGTGGATGTATTATACCGGTAAGCACTAGAAAATTTAGCCCCCAAAACACTTCTGCTTTCAAGAAAAATTGAATATCAAAATTTACCGGTGCTCCTGGTAAATTTTGATAAATTCCAAATAGCTCCTACGGCTATACAATGGTAGCTGCGACCATGAAAATCTCAGAATATGTAGATGTGATGTATAATTTCCAAACGGGAATAGCCAATCGGTCGAAATATAAAAATGAGTAGAAATATGATGCCAAAAATCAAACAATCCGTAAAATATCTAAATTTTCTGCAAAATTGACTTATAAAACATAAAATATTGAAGCCACACTTTGTGATGCAAGGCATGGCTGGCTGCTTCAGTATATCCTTAATTGTAATTTATCAGAAAAAATCTCACAAAAGTGACTCATAACAAATATTCAGCCACTTTAACAGCACTTTCTGGTATGCTGTTAGCACGTTTCGGACGTTACATTAAACTGTTAACAGACATTTTCATACTTTAACTAGTTCAAATGAGGGGCAATGATAGATGTGAGAATAGCAAATTTCAATTGTTCAACCTCTCCTTTTGCTATTTACATTGGTGTGTGTTTGCAAAACATGAGGTTTTCATTTTTATAGAGGTTGTTCCAAATGATGTCATATAACCAAAGATTGTATGGTCAATTTACACTCTCTCGTAGGTTACAAAACTCAAAATCACCCACTTAAGCTATACCCAGGGTACATGGTCATGACATGGATATGATACAGGTACCGTATATGAAGTTGATAAAATCAAGCAAATTAAAAAGTTTTTCTAAAAATTTATGGGAAATATGTATTTTCATCTGAAAATACATTTTAAAAAGGGCACTCAGTACATGTAACTAATCTATGTAGAAACAGGCCTGATAAAAACCCGATTTAAATCGGTTTCCCGATTTTTTCCCGATTTTTTTTTTCTTCCCGATTTAAAAAAACAACAAAACAAAACAATTTTTTTTTTTTTACCAATTTTTTTTACTTCCCAATTTTATCCTGATTTTCCCGATTTCCCTCTTATTTTCTCTATTCTTCCCTATTTTGCCCTATTTTTTCCCAAATTTTCTTACTCGAAAGGGGGAAATGTTGTTAGATGCCATTTTTTCCCCGCGAATCGTCTTTTTTTTTTTACTCAAGGGGGGCGTGGTTGAGGGGAAAACAAAAAACCTATTTTTTTTTTAGTGCTCACTATACTAGAAAGTATTACTACTGCCATTATCCAAAACTGGAATTGGCATTTACGCTTAATAATGATAACAATTTATCAAGCAATTTTATGAAATTGGCTTGCACACTACATGACACACTCATTGGTTGCATACATGTACAATTGATGAGCACAATTAAAGGCTTCCATTATAAAACAATAATCAGTAATCAGTATCCGATTCCTATTATAGAAACTTGTACAGCATAATGTTCACATAGCTGTAGATCTGCCAAATTTCCAAATGACAAGAAAATGGATTACCAATTTGTGGGGGTAATTAAAGCATGAACATGAAAATAAGGTGTAGCCTCTTCAAAATTAATTAATTCATAATTTGTTCCTTTCATTTGATGAATTACCCTCAAATGTACTAGCCTTATGTACAAATACTTTTCAAATGCTTGACCCTCATAACAAAATGTACATGTTAATGATCATTTCATGATCCTAAAGCTATAGTATCTTCCTCAAATTTATGCAAAAATATCGGGATGTACAATGAATTAGGATTCCCATATTTCTTATTACTTAAATGGCTGGGGATACTTTTGTATACTTTTATTTGTTAAAAGTATTTTTGTAATGTTTTGCTTACACTGTACATACTGTACGTGTATGTGATAGTGATATTATTGAATGGCACACTACATGAATCTAGTTTAAGGCAAAGTACAAAGCAAGCCGATTAAACATCTATGTTGTAAAGTTTGTAGAAATTAATGATCTGATTGAAATGTTCACATTGTGTAACATCCGAAACAAGCTATAGCATATATTGTACACTGCTGTTCATAACCTGCAAAAGAGAGTATGTTTGTAAGTGAATTTTCTAGGAGTTGTGATGACTACAATTGCTATTAGCTTCATATTTCATTTTCTTAGATCACATAAGTATTTTTAACTACACGTTCCTGAAATGAACAACAGTATACCTTACATAAATTGAGTAGTCGATGAAGACAAACTAGGTATATGTGCAAAACTAATCAAAACTGCACAAGTTTTTCAATAAATGTTAAAGAAGTATTTTTCTGCAAACAGTTAATGTAACTTGGGTCAATAATACCTAAAGAAAAGCAATTAACTTGAATAAAGTTATGATGTTAACAGTGTGTAACGTCCGAAACACCAGTGGTGTGACATATGAAAATTATTAGGCAATGCACTGGTTCCCCAATTTTTTTGGATGTATTTAACTTATATCATCAGTTGTTATAATAAAATAAGTTTGACCTAAGAAAAAAGCATTTTACCTAGTGAAATAAAAACTTTTTATTGTCAAAACCCTAATTTGGAGCTATTTTTCACTTTCAATGGACACAAAATCTTTATTTTTCAAGATAGAAACTCAAAAATTTGCATGAATAATCTCTGAAACATATTCTTAAAGATAAAGACCAGTTTTGGTCATGCGATTGCATTGTGAAAGAAACGTTGTGGAATCGATCAGAAAAGGTTGATCATCTAGCATATTAGTATTGGTGTGTACTGCAAGGTTCTGGAATCATCAAAATGATAAGAAATTTGGCCAAGTCTTCGTAAATTTACAAGCACTGTACACAGAAAGATGTATATGGGACTGCGCGACACGTGCGTTTATCTCTCACAGTCAAATAGATAAACTAATTTACCAAATATATCAATTAGTAGGCGATTGGTAATAAGAGCTTCCATTTCATTTTTTGAAATTAGGGCGTTTCCAATACTGGTCTATACCTTTAAAGACAACATATTTGTTGGTGAAGTTAATAGCAAATGAGTTTTATATCACAGATATTAGATATGCTATAGTTCACAATAAAATTGTAAAAACTCAAAGTATTCATATCTGGTGAATAAATAAGGAGATAGATTAAGGTCCAAAATTTGCATTTCTCAAAAATATGAATAGTCCTGATCCTAAAAATACATGTTTGAAGTGAGTAAACACGATTTCATTTCAGACCCTACTGTGGACACATTTGGTATATGTTAAAAAAAACAGTGCCATATGCTTCCAATATATTCATTTGAACCAAATTCATGACCCCATACCTAAACTTTGTATTACCTTTAAGATTTCTTGTCTATAAGAAATAAATATTCAGTTGACTTGGACTCATCAGGAGATAGAACTCAGTGTGGAAATTACAGAGGAATTGTCGATGGCATAGAGAGCTTTTGCCCGGATCCTTCTCATCACATTAAATGCACACATAACACTGGATGTAGTGCCAGAGACACAGTGCGGATTCCGAAACAACCGGAGCACAGTAGACATGATCTTCTGCCTTGGTCAATTACAGGAGAAGTGTATCGAGCACAAGCGATCTCTCTATGTGGTCTTTGTGGATTTCACCAAATCATTCAACACTGTTGGTAGGACAGGTGTATGTCAGCTACTCCGGAAGTATGGATGCCTTGAGAAGTTCATCAGAAGGAAAGAGTCACTACACACGGGTATGATGGCTAAAGTCAAGGAAGCAGGCGAAACATCCTATAGCTTCCCTGTAAGTAAAACAAGGATGTGTGTTGGCCCCTACACAGTTCTCCAGCTTTCTCTCGGCGAAGCTGGAGGAGGCCTTTGCAAACTTTGCAGACTTTGCAGGCGTATGCATACAATCTCGTTAAGACGCCGACCTCTTCAATGTCGCACACTTCAAAGCTTAGGTGAAGTCTACACAGATTCTCGTGAGGGAACTCCTCTTTGCAGATGACAGTGCTCTTGTTGCTCATACGCCAGAGCAGATGCAACATGTTATAGATGTATTTTCATCAGCATCAAAGAAGTTCGGTCTACAAATAAACATAAATCCTGTATGACTATGCACCATTATATTAATTAAGATAACTATTTCAAAGACATCTACTTCTATTCTGCTACTTGTCAAAGCCTGTTCAGCATCTAGACAAGGGTGATCTTCTGCCGAGGGTGGACGGCTTGTGTGAATTTGGGCATAATTATGGTGCGAGTAAAAATGATGATGCTGTGACTATTCGCAGCTGAAGGCTTCCTTGAACTGCTTCAATGTGGGCAGCTCAATGATATTTGTAGGAAGCTCATCCCAGCCTTTCATGGTGCGAGGAAAGAAGCTGAACTTGTAAGAATCAGAGGATGTACCAAGTCTGGTGAAACGAAGATGATGTTGATTTCTTGTAGCTCTGCCTTTCTGTGAGATGTAATCTGGAAGAGGAATGGCTATCTGGTGGTGGAGGATCTTGTACATCATGGCTAGACGTGATTGCAGTCGTCGCTCTTGTAAAGTTGGGAGTCCGATGTCCAATTGCATAGCCGTGACGCTCTCTTCTCGGCTGTGATTCCCTGTGATGAAGCGTATCCCCCTCCTCTGAACTTTCTCAAGGCTATCTATCAGATAGCCTCCCTGTAAGTAACGGTGTAAAACAAGGATGTGTGTTGGCCCCTACGCTGTTCTCCATCTTCCTCTCGGCAATGCTGGAGGAGGCCTTTGCGGACTTTGAGGAGGGCGTATACATGTACATACAATCACGTCAAGACGCCGACCTATTCAATGTCGCACACTTCAAAGCTAAGACGAAGTCTACACAGATTCTCGTGAGGGAACTCCTCTTTGCAGATGACGGTGCTCTTGTTGCTCATACACCAGAGCAGATGCAACATGTTATATACCATGGCCATACCACCAAACAAATCAGACAGAAAAAGGGCACATTATTTAGATATCTTTCGTGGTTTCTGATATATGAAGGAAAAAAGGCTGGGGTACATGTTGTGGTTTGTGAATTTTCGTAAGCCACTTGCTGAACCTCTACCGGTACTCTGAAACAATGAAGCAGGATCGTTGCCGGCGAGCGTTGGGTACATCGTCGCTGTCCAAACCACTCGCAACAAGGTAGTTAGAAAAAACTGGCATACTATTGTTCCCATGGCATGGGAGGGTCTCCTGGTGACGCCCCCCCCCCCCCCCAAAAAAAAAAAAAAAAAAAGGAGGAGGAGAGGAGAGGTTGATACTAACGTTTTGTCGTCAATATTATGTTGCTAACACAAGAATCAAAATGATAACGAGGGACTAATAGCTTAATGGTGATGTGTATGTTTCATTCACAGCCAAGAATCCAGAAGGCTGCACCTCGACACAACAGACGGTAAGTGTAAATTAACGACAAAAGTGTCAGATGAGTCCAAGAGAGAATAAAGAACTTTGGAGATGATCGATGATGATGGTAGTGGTGGTAGTGGTGATGGTGGTGGTCATGATAATGATGGTGATGGTGATGATATGGTGGTGGGGATCATCGTACGAATCTTTAAAAATGTGATATACGTAAGTCATGTAGATTATGCAATCTTTAACGTGCTATATATTCAAGTCAGTAGATTATGCAATCTTTTACATTTGAGAAAAGGAATAAAAAAATTGTTTATCCTATCAACCTCTATATCTTAGATGGCAACCAAGTCCACTGGGTTTTTCTGACAGATTTTCCTGAAGAACTTGCCCTCCAAGATGATGAAGCAGTAATATCATGTGGCATCAGATTCTCACCGTCTGGAGCTAAGCTCAGCAAACCTATCAAGGTCACATTGGACCATAGTGCACATTTCTCTAATCCAAGGCGTGCAGAAATCGTCTTCTACACGCGTAACAAAGGTTAGGAGGATTTGAAAATAATAAAATAATGCTAATGTTGAGTGCATCACTATTATTACCTAGGATTAACCAAGCTATTTGATATTAGGCGTTCTGGCATTCAAGGAATTTCTTCCTACTGGGTATCCCTTTATATCACCTGGATGAAGTGGTAAAAAGATTAACATGTTAATGTCTTGCCAAAGGACACAAGTGCCATGGTGGGACTTGAACCGCAAACCATAAATGATCCACAGTTCAGTGACCCATTTACTAGACCACAAAACATTTAGTGGTGACCCAACATTTTTCTGTGACAATTGCTCCCGGCTTTATTTCTTTAGGTATAGGCTTCGGGTTGCAAATGGGTTTCAGATTAGGTCTAGTGTTAGGGGTAGGTATGGTGTCCGGTTTAGGATTGAAGTTAAGGATTCGGTTAGTGTAGGAAATTGACGCAGAGTGATTGTCGCTGGAGCAAGTATCATATAACCTTTACCGCAGCTAAATTTTCTTTTTCATCTACAACACACACCATATTTTTTTTACATAGAAATATAACAATGAATATAAGTAAAGTATCATGAAACTTCAAAATAGGTAAATGCATGTCACTCTCAGCTCTCTTTGATTTGATTTAATTCAGAAACCTTTATTAGTGATAACTAATTTATGGGCCAGTGGATAATCGGGGGGGGGGGGGCCACATCCCGCTAAACGGAATAGGTCAAGAAAGGAAAGGGTAATGGGCTGTTGACATTGTTTTTTTTTTTCATTGTAAAAGTTGATGCAGAGATATATATATGCTGACTCACAGTAATTGTTAGATGGTATTTATTTATACTATATAGATTCAATAATAATTTTGCATTTGTCAAATAAAAAATAAAAAATCTAATTATGTGCAAGTTAAACAAATATTTCGTTTATAAATCTTGTTTTTATAGACTCAAAATCTTTTGAAAGAATTCCTGCATCCACCAGCGGTTACCCACGTTGTGATATCAGAGCAAAAGACTTGGATCTCTACATAGATCATTTCTGTAGTTGGTGGATTGTGGCCGTAACCAAGCGGTACTTTGTTGGAAAGAGGGTCAACTTCACGCCGTATGCACATGCACAACCACCTGTCGGCAAAGAGCCCACCCACTTAGTGCTTCTCTGCATCTATGACGACCTCCCAGATGTTATTAAGGTGAGACAGAGATTAGGGGGAAACAAATAGTTACATTTGCTGGCAGATATTCTAGAAGTATTTTTGAACAGGCAAAAAAGATAGTTAAATAAGAGAATGAGGTTATCATTTTTTTCCCCCTAAAGTTCTCTGAAAAGAAAGAAACCAAAGTCTGCACATTTTGAGCTGCCTTTTCTAGTCTGAATAAGTGGCTGGGGGCATAAATAATGACACATTTTCTTTATATACTCAATTTGTCCCATGGATAATTCGCCACTGATTTTTTTTTTTTTTTTGTAATAATAATATATATTTGTATACATCTGTCTACGTAATCACATGTAAAGATACAACAAATCAATTTTCCACATAGATTACAAAGATTGGTAAGGGTATGAATAATTTAGTTGTTGACTGTATATATGTATGTATATATACATAGAAAGAGAGTGATCTTCTTGACCTTATATAATTTGTTTTTTTCCTTCAACAGAAAATAAAAGAAGAAATGAAAGAGAAGAGAGAGCTTGACCCGCCCCTGCCAATGTATGTAGAATGGAAGTATGGAGATATCAATATCAAGTTGTTCGACGGCCCAAAGGAAATTGGCGAGAAGGTATGTTCTGTATTTGAAAGATAGAGATGTGGATGAATAAATAAATTATAAAGATCTCATTTTTTGTATTGCCATATCCGTACTTCACCCCCCCCCCCCTTACATAGATATTTACACACACACACCACCACACCCACCAAACACACCACACAAACGTGCTTCTACACAAATTTTTATTATCCCCTCGCTGACGAAGTCGGAGGGGATATAGTAACGCTGCCGTCTCCTTCCTTCCGTGCGTCCGTAACAAATTTGGTTTCCGATCCGATCGGATTTAATGAAATTTGATACGAAGGTACATGATATCAAAATACAGGCTCAGTTCGATTTGGAGTACGTAGGTCAAAGGTCAAAGCTCATTAAATATGCAAATCTGGTTTCCATTCAATAACTTGAGTAATGTTCGACGAATTTTAATGAAATTTGATATGAAGGTACATGTAGGAAAACACAGCCTAAGTTCAATTTCGGAGTATGTAGGTTAAAGGTCATAGCTCATTAAATATGCGAATCTGGTTTCCGATCCATAACGTTAGTAATGTTTGACGGATTTTAATGAAATTTGATATGAGGGTTCATGGTATCAAAACATAGCCTAAGTTCGATTTCGGAGTATGTAGGTCAAAGGTCATAGCTCATTAAATATGCGAATCTGGTTTCCGATCCATAACTTTAGTAATGTTTGACGGATTTTAATGAAATTTGATATGAAGGTTCATGGTATCAAAACATAGCCTAAGTTCGTTTTCGGAGTAGGTCAAAGGTCATAGCTCATTAAATATGCGAATCTGGTTTCCGATCCATAACTTGAGTAATGTTTGACGAATTTTAATAACATTTAATATGAAGGTACATATGGTCCCTCTCTATCTTTCTCTTGCCTTCTTATTATTAATTCTTGTTTGTCCATGCATGTTTATGCAATTTATATATCATTTGAAAGTGGTTGTTTAATTTAGTTTTAACTACATGTTATATACCATAAGTTGTTTTTTAAAGGAAATACATTTGAAAACAATCATATTTCCTTTAATTCCTTCTTCTTTTAAAATAGACACTGCGTACAAGTGATATCTACCGCCTTGGTAGAAATCGATTCACCTTTAAAGTGAAGCCACTGGAGTCGGGGGCAAGCCAAATTATTCTACAATTCACTTTGAATCAAAAAAAGTCTCTCTCTGACCCTGCTGAGATTCTTTTTTTCTTGCAATATGATGGTACGTATATGCTCTGTATATGCTCTGTGTTATTCTCTGTGTAGCAAGTACAAAGCCCCGGTTATCTTGATCGTCTCAACTCGATTGTGCAAGAGGCCGTATATAAAATCTAGTCCATCAATTAACGTTTTTAAAAGGAGATATAAATCATTTTTAATCCAACAAAATAAATAAAGATTGATTCTGTACACGGTCAGGTTTTTGTTTTTGTTTCCCCCCCCCCCCCCCATTAGGCATTAGTTGTTGTTTTTTTAATTTTTTAATCACCTTCTCAAACAACAATATAATACTGTATTATACTGTATTACTGTTTTGGTGGCAGCACCAATAAAGCCTTTGGCTTTCCTAGCTGTCTCCACATTCATATACCTATTGTTGTTGTTGTATTCTATTGTAAATATTTCTCTTTAACTTGTATGCTATGTTTTGTATTTTATATGTTTGTTATGATGAATGAAATAAAGATCAATTCAATTCAATTCAAACTATTATCATTATCGTCAACATTGTTGTTGTTGTTATTGTTATTGTTGTTATTATCATTATCATCATTAACATTATTGTTATTTATTACTGATGCCTGGGATCTTGATTCCCTGTATAACTGATCGGGATGTGCAGGTGACAACCCGTACCTGGGTTTCCCCTACCCTATTCAATAGGGAGAAATATAATATGGAACCCACTTAGTATCTTAAAAATAATAAGCAATAAATATTAGCAGATATATTTCTTTTCCTATATTTTGTACTTAAGAACAATATTCTGGGTATAATACAGCTTGATACATCTATGATGTCTCTAAGTGCATTACAGAAATATTACCTATGTCATCAAATCTGGACTTTATAAGACCAGCCTAAATCCGATTTTATGTTGTGCTTTCCTGACATAAACCATAATGGACTTGGCTTTTTATGAATTTACAATATCTTTTCATCTTTTCTCTTTCAAACAACAGCAACAACAACAGCAGCAGCAACAGTCTCTCCCATGCATGGTGGTTCACAAGCAGCAGCAGCAGCAACAGTCTCTCCCATGCATACCGGTTCACAAGCAGCAGCAGCAGCAACAGTCCCTCCCATGCATGCCGGTTCACAAGCAGCAGCAGCAGCAGCAGCAACAGTCCCTCCCATGCATGCCGGTTCACAAGCAACAGCAGCAGCAGCAGCAGCAACAGTCCCTCCCATGCATACTGGTGCACAAGCAGCAGCAGCAGCAGCAACAGTCCCTCCCATGCATACTGGTGCACAAGCAGCAGGGGTGTCAACGTCAATACCATCACAGTATGTAACCCAAATATGATATATTTTAAAGACATGGCTGTGTTCTGATAAAAACGAAAAAAACTAACTTTGTGAGCTTTCTCAGGAAGAATAATCTAGCAGAAATCGGGTCTAAATGGGATTGCTCTTCAATTTCCATCTTCTTTAAAGTACTATGTATTACAATAACAGAAAGTTTGATCCAAACATATATGTGTAGTGCATGTGTTATTCAGTAAGAATTAGTCCATCTTTTGATTTTGATCATTCCAAAACCTCACAATATACATTGATTTGTATGTATTACATAATCACCTTTTCCCAATTGCTTCTTGATTTTTTTTCACAATGCAATCTCAAGATCTAAGCTATATGTCTATAATAATACACACAATTTGTTATGAACAAAGGGGATTTTGTTTCTTCTCTTTTTATAAGTTTTTTTTAGTATGTTATTCATAAAGAGGGATTCTCTTGTTATGGCAGAGTTTTTTAAGTTATCAACATTTCCATAAGTGATCCCCAAATTCCTAGTAAGAGTTGGAAAGAGGGGTAATAAGGGTATGTTTTTTGCGAAAGAGCAAGAAAATTCACAAAAAATGCATTCCCCCCCCCCCAAAAAAAATGTTAGCAAGCATGTTAATGAGTACAGTGGAGACTCGGTATAAAGAGCTCTGATAGAACGAGGTATCTGTTATAACAAGGTGATTTTGATGGTCCCAGCTCTTTATATTATGTTTGTTTTGTTTGTTTGTTTTTTAACGGGGGGGGGGGGGGTAATTGTCCTCGGGTGTGGTTGTCCTTGGGGGTAATTGTCCTCGGGTGTGGTTGTCCTTGGGGGTAGTTTTCCGGGGAGTGATTGTCCAGGTGGTAATTGTCCTGATACAGGTATTTTACGAAATCCAGTACTTTATGTAACCAGAATTCAAAGCTGAAATAATGACAATTTGTTGACATAATTCCAGAATATAAATGTGTATGTAGTAAGATTTTCTACACATACTTCTTATTCCTCTAGCATGTCCTCGATGGGTGGACAAGATTTCAGGGGTGTTTTGAAACTCATTGCTAAAAATATGAGGACAGATGAGCAAACTGACGACCTAGGAGTGGCACTGAGAATTGATCAAGCCGATATCGATGGCTACAAGGTCGCAAACCAAGGCGGCAGATATTACGAAGGAACACATGATATGCTCAAAAAATGGTCGAGTCGTCAACATCCGACAAAGAGGTTAAAGATCTTAAGACAAGCCTTGGAGAGGGTCGGCAGGATAGACCTATATGAAAGTATTTCTTTAATACCTTACCTTGCTGGTAAGTATTATGTAGAGGTACGGTATCGTGGTATAGCGGTTTGCTCACTTGACTCTCAATCCAAGGATTAGGGGTTCAACTCCCAAATGGGCAATAACGTATTCTGGCAAGCCATCAATCCACATTTGCCACTAGGTGTAAATGGGTATCCGTCATGCCTCCAATAGGACGTTAAATGGAGGCCTTGTGTAGAGGAGAGTCACCACCTTTGCCCGTTAAGAACCCACAGCACTATTCGTTTAAGAGTAGGGGGAAGCCCCAGTGTAGTGGTCCACTAGCTGCACACCCCCAATCAGTTATACGGAGGGTTACAGTGATTCAGCTCACTTTTCACCTCCAAGACACAGGTGACAACAAATACTTAATAATAATAATAATGCCTGAGCCTTACATATATGGCAGCACGGCGTGATGGATAAGGGTGTTATAGTATATGCTGTAATTTTGTGTGTAATTCTTTGTATATCATGATTATTATCATTATCATCATTATCCTCATCATAATTGTTGTTGTTGTTATCGTTATCTGACTTGCTGAGAAACTGTACTTTATTCTTGCTTTATGCCCTTCCCGTACACTTTGGTGGGGAATCTTGTAGATTGATGGGCAAGAATACAATAAGTCTCTCAGAACAAATAAAAGTTATTCTTTGGGGTTATTTCTCCTTTAAGACCAGCCTAAATCTGATATATATTGTGATTTCTTGATATAATCCATAATGGACTTGGTTTTTGTGAATTTGTGAATTTACAACCTTCTATCTTTTCATCTTTTCTCTTTCTTTGAAATAAAGATATGGGAACAACAGCAGCGGAAGCACAAGCAGCAGGGATGTCAATGCTATCACGGTATTTAACCAATCTATAATATATTAGAGAAAGCTGTGTTCTGGTAAAATGGAAAACAATGTGAGCTTTCTCAGCAAGAATATCCTAGCAGAAATCGGGTTTGAATGGGATCGCTCTTCAAATTCCATCTTTGAAGTATTACAATAACAGAAAGTTTGAACAAAATTTGTGTGTAGTGCGTTTGTTATTCAGCAAGAATTAGTCCATATTTAGATTTTTGATCATTCAAAAACCTCACAATATACATCAATTTTATGTATGTATTACATATTCAGCCTTTCCCAAATTTTTCGCATTTTAATCTCAAGACCGGTGCTAAACTACAGTATGTCTATAATGATACAAACAATTTATAAACAAGGGGAATTTTGTTTTTCTCTCTCTTTTATTTGGTTGTCCGTCCCTACGCTGTATGTCTGTCCTGCTTTCTCGTTACCACGATATCTCAAGAACCACTTGAGATATGAACTTTATTTAAACATCAAGATAATAAGCGTGACCATAGGAAGACAATCTGATTAGATGTTGGAGTAACTAGGGCAAAGGTGATAGAGGTCAACTTATGAAATACCAGCTATTAGCCTTGTTATCGCAATCTCTCAAGAACCACAAGAGATATGAGGCTCAAACTATGTGATAGTATGTATCACCATAGGAAGATGATCTAATCAGATTTTGGGTTCAAAGGTCACAGAGGTCCATTTATCAATTTTCAGGTTTCAGCCATGCAATTGCAATATCTCAAGAACCACAAGATATAGGCTTTTTGTTTTCATTGTGAAACGTCGTGAATAAATCATCGTTTTGCAATTGTCTTGTTTTAGTACATGTATATTATATATAGGGAGGGATTTCTCTTATGGCAGAGTTATTTAAGTTATCAACAGTTGCCAAAAGTGATCCCCAAATTTCTAATGAGAGTTAGAAAAAAAAGGGGAAATAAGGGTATATATTTTGCGAAAGAGCAAGAAAGTTTTTTTTTAATGTAATTTTTTTCCCCCATGATTTTAGCGAACATGTGAATGACTATTTTCCTGTGTTCGTGAAAGTATCGGTAGGCTACTTTGTGTGAATATGTTACTCGATAAGCAACAAATAGTGTAACATTTAGAGGCCATTTTGTACCCGTTTCTATTTTCAAAAATGGGCATATTTGTTAGAAAAAACTTTTGTGTTAATTTTATGTAAAATAGGGGGTAATTTTTTTTACTCCACTATAACAATCATAGATGAATAATAATAATAATACCTGATGATAATAAAAAATGATATTTACAATAACAATATCTTAAAATAGCTGATTGTATAGAGAATAATAACTTATAATAATGATATTAATAACAATAATGATAATAATGATAACAATAGTGCATTTTAGTGAAGCACTCACGTCTGTCAAACTTGACACTCATGGCGCTCCACACTTACACCCATAAATATAAAGTGACACCATCAGGTTGCAAAGATTGTATTTATTGTTCTTTTATTCCTCAGGATTGATCTGGAATCAGATAGAATACTTGACACACTATCTACAAACATGCCTCCTGGGAAGTACACAAAGCTATGCACTGAACTTGGCATAGGATACACCGAAGCCAACGTCTTCCTAATCATGTTTAACATGGACTACAAGAGAGCTACGAGGCATTGCTTTGAACAGTGGAAGAAAAGGGATGGTGATATGGCCAAGCTTGAGAAAATCCTAAAGAATGCAGAGGTTGGAGATTTAGTGAAGTATTTAAATTATGCGAAGCTTCCAACGGATGCAATGTAAGCTCTTTAGCCTGTATTCTAGTCAATCTTATATGCGACACTGTGTTTAGACTTTTGTTCAAAATCGCAGGTTTATCAAAGGAACAGTGGAATGACGCCTGGCTGAAATGTTCCCCCGAGAGTGGAGATTGTGGATACATTGTATGCAGGCAAGCCTGAAATTGATGCCCAGAGTAATGACATTTTTCTAGAGCACTTAGAGACATTGTAGATGTTTCAAGCGCTAAATAAACCTAGAATATTAGTATTATTAATGAGTTCTAATTTTTTTTTTTTTTTTTTTAAAGACCCAGGGTCAGGTTTAACTGTACATGTACAGTGTATTAATGGAATACAGAATTTGGGTATTAGAAAAATGTTGTGTCCTTCACAAGAAGCCTGAAACATGTATCATTTTAAATCGTTGACAGTAATTCAAGGATATTTCCTTGCAAGGCTGGCAGATGGATGTATTCGCATTATCCCTCTTTTGCTAAATTTGGACGTGCCTTAAGCATATTGTTGTTGCCAATAAAATACCATAACTTCAAACGTACATGCAAGTGCTTATCTGATGCTAAACTACTTGTACTTGCTGTCCATTTTCACTTATTGTATCACCTTGTTTTATGAGTCAATATGAAGAGAAATCTCTGTCATGTTTGAATAGAAGGTATAACTTACATATATGGCAATTAAACCCCTAGAAGCGGGTTACAAGAAGTTTTGCTTTGATGTTATTCGTGCATGCTAATAACCAGGGATGCCAGTTAGAATTTATCAGAGGGCCTGAAAATCACCTAGAATGAGCCATTTTGTACACAAAAAAAGCCTAAAGTATGGTCTGAAAATAACTTGACAAGGCCTGAAATCTGGCATCCCTGTAATACCCTTTTGCCAGCCACTCAATAATCTCAAGGTTTTTATGTATTTGCTAGTCAAGGAAATTTGGAGAAACTTGGAGAAATTGTAGAGTATCCTAATGTAATCACTGTTAAAAAGGTGAGTGCTTTACCAAGTCTCTTCATCAGTATACATGTAATATTTTAGAGTTTCATAATTTAATCACTGCTAAGGCGAGTGCTTAAAATACCAAGTCTCTTCATCAATATACTCATACATGCATTCTCCCTCAATCTATCCCCACTCAACATTTTGCTATTTCTTACCTCATTTTCCTTTCAACGGCAGTAATCAGTACTTGGACAATTTAATAAGTTGGATGTTTTGATCATACCATATATATGTTTATAACTAGTTACACTTCACAATGTTGTATTCATGTTTCTTCTTATATTATTTAACTTTGTTTTTATATCCTTTGTTTCTTATGTTATTTATGCATTCAATTGTAATGTATTGTGCAGGGCCCTCAGGAATAGCAGTTTGTTAACTGAAGAGGCAACCCTGCTTAAATATAACTGTACATGATATGTAAACATCTATCATACAAACATTGAATGCACTTCAATTCAATACAATGTAAGCCATTGCCACAGGAAAATACAACACGTTTGAGAAAACATTCTATGCCAAGTAATAGATGCTGCAAACTGATTACTTTCTGAAATGTACTATCAACATACATGTTAACCTTCAAATTCTCAAGCACAACTTATCAAATGTATAAGTCTGTTTTGCCGTAATCATATGGGAATTACATGCTTACCGTATATTCATCTTGAGGCTCACTCATGTATGACGAGGCTAAGTCACAGCAGTTTTTTTATGACGTAAAGTGTGACTTTTTACCACGCCATATCTATTTGTACAGAATATAGTGTATATATACTTACGATAATAATTTTGTGGCCCTTTACCACGCCATATCTACTTGTACAGAATATAGTGTATATATGTTTATACTTACGATAATAATTTTGTGGCTTTTTACCATGCCATATCTACTTGTACAGAATATAGTGTATATAAATATGATATAAGTACAGTGTGTATATGAAAGATCATTCCAGGTGATCAATTATCAGAAGGTAAGGACAAAAATATGTTAATGCTCTAATAATATGATTCTTCTATTTTTTATATTTTTATATTGATGCTGCATGTCCAAACAGGCTATGAAGGGATAGTGCAATTCCATATTTCATCACACTACTACATGAAAAGAAAGAAGGCATAAACCTTCTGTTTACCAGTATTTATGCAATTACTTCATTGTATAGTACTAGTACTAGTACTATTATATTACAACATTACAACAAATATAATTGATTAGAGTATTAAATCAGAAACCAATCTAATGTGCCTTTAGTATTTTAAGATTACACTTTTATCTTGATATTGAGGATTATATTTTTTCTTGCATCTTGTTTGTTATCTGTTGTATATTCATTTCACTCCTTTAACTTTCTCTTTTTTCCTTCCCTTTTTCTCTCTCGTTCTCTTCCTCTCTCTCTTATCTATCTATCTCTATCTCTCCTCTCACACACGTCTTTTCTTCTCTCTTCATGTCTCCTTTTTAAAAATCTCTTTTCTTCCCCTTGTTTCTCCTCGCTCTCCCTCTCTTGGATGTTTCTTTTTGCCTCTATCGTCATATTTTACCTTTAATTTAATTCAACATGTCATTGATTTTAATGCCCATTTCTTGCCTATTTCTTGATCATTCTATGCAATTGCTTGTATTCTATTCATCATGCTCTAATAATGTCTTTCTATTGTCAATGTTTTAATGTACATTTTGAAATAACATTGTACTGTAATTGTAAACTGTCACTATTCGGCCTTGTGGCCACAAGGACCGTATTTGAATAAACCATTTTGAATGAATAAATGAATGTACTACATTAAAAATCGACTCTAAAATGGTCTTCAATTTTAGCTCTTTCTGTACATATTCCAATTCCTATCATTTTTAATCAAATGTCACCTGATGTCTATGATCTTGACCTTCTAGCACCAAAATTATTTTTTTGTTAATAGTAGTACTGTCTCCAAGTTTAGATTTTGCGATAGCAAGGCTAAAAATCTTTAATTTCAGAAATTGACCTCTGTGACCTTTAACCTACTTAGACTGTTTTCCTAAGGTGATATATACTATCACAAAGTGTGAGGCTAATAACTCTAATGGTTCTTAAAATATTGCTAAAACAAGGATAAAACCTGTAATTTCAGAAATGGGCCTCTATGATTCAATTCAATTATTTCAATTCAAATTTATTTCATTTCGAACAGAAAGATAACCAAAGGTAATTATATTGTTTTCATACATAATTCTTCTTTTTTTCTGGTAACTATACAAATATACTTTGCACATAATAGAATTATTACAAGAAATTCTTAATTTCTGAGGAAATGGGGGAATCCACTAAAAAGCAGTGCTTGTAGTTTGTGGATCCCCCAGAAAAAATAGATTTTTGACCATTGACCTTCTCCAATATTCCAATGATGATACATATTATCACATAGTTTGTACCTCATATCTCTAGTGGTTCTTGAGATATCGCAATAGCAAGGCTAAAACGTGTTATTTCAGAAAATGACATCCGTGACCTTTGACCTGTTCACCCAAAATCTAATCAGATCATCTATCGTCACGTCTGAAGTTCATACCTTGAATGGTTCTTTAAAAGGAGACACTGAACTGCTATAATACGAGATGAGCTACATACATGTATACATAATAACAATCATCATAATAATAAGAATAATAAAAACGATAATAATAAAAATTTAATAATACATGTAATTACTGGACCTCGAAAACGCCTTCCAAAGTGGATACAATTAAGGTGCTCAGTGTTTTGAAGAAGTCGGTAAAGTACTTTTTTCAGAGATGCAGGGAATTTGTTCCCTGGGCACAGGGCAATGGATTGAAAGGATTTGAGCGAGCCTGTTCTGGGGAGTTGAACATGTATAGCATATTGACATCACTACGATCGGGCACAATTTCGAAAAAATCGAATTAATTGCACCAAGAGTTATTAAAGAATGCATCTTCCATCAAGATACACTGCCTACACACAGACAAGCATTGGTTCCTCCAAAACCAAAGGAGTTGGTGAGAGCGACCCGACGTCTTGACCCTTCACTCGTCAGTTCCCACGGTTGCGAGGTCAGAGGGACGTAGTTCAGATCAAACTCAGGAGTCGTAGACGTCAAGTTGATTGTCGGTGGGAGTTGTGCCTGTAAAGGGAGACAAACATAAAGCCTTGTTCAGAAATGAAGAGGTAGGCTGCTGTTTTTTTAATTGAAAAACACTCACTGTTATAGATAGAGAAGACACGGATATGTGAAGCCTACACTACATTCATGTCTTTTAACAAATATAAAAAACTACTGCGGTTTACAGTGGCATATCTGAAAGAGGCTTAAATCCATCTATGGTTGAGAGGTCAAGAGGTCATAGTTAATATCAAACTCAGGGGTTATAAAGGTCAAATTGATTGTTGGTGGGAGTTGTACCTTGTGAACTTTCTTAGGTACAGTGTATGTGAATATTTTCCAGTGGAAAAATCATTATGAAAGAGCTCTGATATAATAAGCTGTTAAGCACAATGTTTACTCTTTTCAACTCCTTGTAACATTTGAAAAATGCTGTCTACATTGATCACAGCTTTGTAGTTTTCACCTACAGGTATATCCTTTGAAAAATCACATGAAGATTAGAGGATGATACTTCAAAATTATGTATGAAATTCATGCCTCACAAATTCAATGAACTGGGTCAGTGCCTCAAATTGAGAGTGTTTTCCCAAATTTCTAAGATGTTAAAGGTACTATGTCCCATTTGCAGGCCAAAAAAATGAAAAAGTTAAATTCCAACTGCATTTGAAAGATAATACTTATTTAGAACTTCCCTAAAAAAGGTGGGGCTTGAAAATGTCTTCAAGTGGGAAAATAATGACTATTAGTTGTCAAATCGACTTTAGGGCTATAGAGCCCAAAAGTAATAGTCTTGATTTTCAGACAATTGTACCGAATGGTCATACGTTTTATGCTGCGCAAAGATTCAATCAGTTTAATCTTGGCCATCACAAGAAGTGGGTTATTGATGTAGACAAATGCTCATGTACCCTTTTCAACTCTTTTCACGTATGTTATTACCAAAGAAGAAAAAAAGCCAGTTAGTCACTCAATATCGTCTGACAGTGAAGTCTAGCAAGTAAACGGGTTTCCTTGCATAATTTGAATATGAGGAAACTGTTAACGTTTAAATTTCACAGATAGGACATACATGACATATTCATAATTCCTGCAAAGTTCTACAGAATTTGAGGTTGGCTGCAAAAGGGACATAGTACCTTTAATGAACAAAATGAAGTTGCACTTTTGTTATTGTTCAGACACCCTGTATAATCCAAGTAAGAGTCTTCACTATGAACATGACGGACAAAGAAAGAGGACAAAATATACAGTTCCTCAATCTACCCTCAACAATTGCTGTGGTAGACAAAGGAACATCCCTTCACCGCTATTATGTAAAAATGTGTAGAACATGTGAATATGCATGTGACACCTGTTCTACAGATTTTTACATAATAGCAGTGAAGGGATGTTCCTTTGTCTACCACAGCAATTGTTGAGGGTAGAATGAGGAACTGTATATTTTTTCCTCTTTCTTTGTCCGTCATGTTCATAGTGTTTACTGTATGGCATGCCATGATGGTGAACACGACTTCCAGTGCACCCGCTGCTCCTAGGAGGTGACCTGTTGCTCCCTTGGTGGAGGATACAGCCGGAAGATGGTCGCCATGGGAACCAAAGAGCCTCTTCACCGCCATGTTCTCAACGGCATCTCCTGCACAGATACAGAGATGGAATTAAACAAATGGGTGTTGGGTATCTCAAGATAAGTGAAGTGTGATCTAAAGATCTGAATTAGGGCTAAAGCTGGGATAATTGGGGAAATAATCGTAGAGCGCCAAGATCGTCAAGTCGGACAGACATGAGGGCTATACAAGAACCCATTAATTTTATAATTATTGAAGATCTTGATCTTGGATACTGATACAAATGCAGTGGAATGATGGTGAAATGGAAAAAGTAAAATTACTGTTACATTGAGAGTTTGTCAAAACAGTGTTCTAACATCTACAGTTCATAACAGTCATAAAAATGACAAATATATTAATGCACAAGGATTTTTAAGTGTTATGCGACACATGCTCTACATAGCAACAGTTGCTGTTCCGCGGTTTATATCCTACACTCACCAAAATCCAAAATTCAACTCTGAACCAAAAACTTCACCTAACCCTACCTTAAACCCTACCCGATCTCCCAATCACAACTATAAGCCATTACTGTACAAGCCAATATTTTCACATAAAGATGTTTTCGGGGATCAAGGGTTCAAGGACAAACCTGTGAGTTGTTATAAAGCTGCTTAAACCATGACCACTACCGATTATAAACTCTTCAATAACAAGTCTTTATCCATGCCGCAGGAAATCATTACTAAGTGTCACAATCGTATTAATACAAGAATTATTTTGGGAGAAATAAATGAAAATATTCTAATTAAAGTGCCCTGTTACCATCAGTGTGGTCTTAATCTGCACCGCATGACCCTGTAACGGCTCATGCTATAGTGGACAGACGCCGTGTGCGACATGCAACGGGACTAACTTTAGCAATTTTGACATTCGACCTTACTTGATGAATATTTGTGAATGATTCACAAAATTGGCAAAAATAAAAAAATTGTGAAAATGACTGCTTGTACAGTAGAAAGGGGAGGATGTGGGACAGCATTGCCATGTCTTCTTTTTACATTTGCTTTCGCCCTCTTCCTTTTCCTTTTTCTTTCTTTCTTTTTTTCCAAGTTTGACATTTGGTTACAGAGTATGTGCCCCCTGCCACCTTTGACCCTCCCCCAAAGCTACATAATTGATCATGATGAACGTAACCAACCTGTGGGTGTAGCAGTCGCGTGTGCGTTGATGTATGTAACGTCCTCAGGGCCCAGCTTTGCATCGAAGAGGGCATTCTTCATGCACAGCTCAGATCCAATCCCGGACTCACTTGGGGAGGTCATGTGACTTGCATCACCTGACAGAGCAAAGGTCACATAAACTTTCAAATAAGTCACATGATATGGGCAACACTAGGGTGATATCAAAATATGTTCAAATGCAGCTGATATAAATATGTTGGATATATGTTAAATCGTATGCTTGAAAACAAGAGTTATAATGCCCTTTATATAGCTTCAAACAGACAATAATATTTAAAGGAACAAAAAAAAAGAATTAAGAAAAGAGCCTACCGGTACATATACTAGTTTATATCATTCACGTCATGTCCTTTCTGCAATTGGTTATCAGTTTTCAACCGCTCATCTAAAAAGCACTTTCTGAATACTGAAGGCATTAGTACAATGGGACCTTGCTGTAAGAAAAATAAATGTGCCCAAGGAAATTATCTTGTTAAATCTAATCTTGTTACATCAGCTCGTAATCTACTTTCTGCAAATGGGTTTTCAATTGGTTATATCGGGCTAAATAACAATATAATTCAAAGAAATTGGACTACCGGTAGTACAATTTGAATTGGCAGTGTTTATTATGAAGTTCCAGAAATCGTAGTTCCCATGTGTAAGCCTAGGTGTGTACTTAATAGATGTGTTTAAATACAACTGCGACAAAGTAAAACCTGTCTAATGAGGCCACCCAAGGGAGATGGAGAAAGTGCAGACAGGTTGCCTTCTGAGACAGGTTCTACAACACACATGTATTTCTTGAAGGAGACAAAGGTACATGGCCACTGTAGACAGGTGGCCTTTAAAGAGAATTGGTTAGACTGTACATCTAAAATTATGTTTTTATACACAGGGGGACATTTGAGCATGTCAAATTTGGGAATACAAGATCAAATTTAGTGGTTGAAGAAGATTAGTTTCAGATCAGGATTTTTCATTTAGGAATATTGTTGAAAATAAGCAATTACATGTAGGAATAATCAAGAAATCAAGGAAAATAAATGAGTAACTTGGTATTCATACTTTCACCCTCATAAGCTTAATTTTTATTACAAATATTACCTGATAAACCATAACCAAGGATTTCAGCCAGGATTGTGGCACCTCTTGATTTAGCATGCTCCAATTCCTGTTAACATTTAAAAATACAAATCATTATATAACAAAATTAAAATTAGTATTCATGTTCAGTGGCAAATCTACCATCATAAAGTTTTTAAATGGTATTTTCTCTAAGCTTGATTTCATTAAAATATAGAGCATTAGGAATAGGGTTGCAATTCGGTTTGAGGTTTGGGTTAGAGACCTAGCAAGAAGCCTTGAGGAACACCAAACAACATAAACATTTGTTGAGAATCTTGATCATTTATACTATCACTTTTAGTTTAGGGTTGAAATTGAGACTTTGACAGGTGATTTCCTCCAGGGAAATTGCTCTCAGCTTGATCTCATGAAAGATATAGGAATAGATTTATGGATGCAATTGAGTTTAATAAAGGTTAGGGACCTAGCAAGTAACCTTGAGGAACACCACAATACATCGCTGCTAAGAATCTTGACCATATCACACTAACATTTCCAATGCAGGGTTCATGTTAAGAATTGAACAGGTCTAAAGAAGTTGATCAAGTCAAGGGTTCAGTGACACAAAGACGTAACTCCATATTTTGCCAAAACAAGTATTTGATAACAAAATGTTCAGAAAAATGTGGGCTTGCCAGGAAACACAAAGACTTAACTCCACCCAACACCCCAGTGAAGTCACGACTAGTAAAACATAGACTTAACTCATTAAGGCCCAAATGGACCTCTATCTTTAAACCACTTTTTCTCAAAATGGCCAAAATGGAGTTACGTCTATGTGTCACTGACCCCTCGAAGTGTTGTGTGAGTCGTAAAAACTTACCTCCAGAACCACTACAGCCGCTCCTTCTGACATCACAAAGCCATCCCTATCCTTGTCAAATGGTCTTGATGCTTGTGCAGGTGTGTCGTTGAACTTTGTACTCAATGCCCTTGCTCTGCAGTGTTAAGAACAAAACAAAAAGCACATTGCACCATCTGTTAAATTATCAAAGTATTCTGAGATACACAGAGTACTTTACCCTGGCGTGGTAGCCGTGAGAAGGCACTTAAGCATTTTAAAGGGATCGTTTATCAATGTTAAATCTGAGATGCACTGCCCTACGTGTTATCAGTGTCTGTGTTATGGTGTTATATTGAAGCCCAACAAAAATTGCGCTTCAAAATGATCAAGAAGTGCCTCAAAAAAGTAAAAACCTTTGAGTAAAAAACGTTTTCCCCAATAGACTGTAGTGTTATGAAAACCGTTTGGCAAACGCAAAATTTGATTTCGATTTTCAATCATAAATATCTTGATAATCAGACAGGCGATCGGCTTGTAAAAGTCATGGGGTTCCCGACTGACCTAAAGGTTAATAGTTATTATTGCAGCATGAGCTGAATCAAGGAAATGAAGATTAATGTCTTGCTAAAGGAAGCTAGTGGCAGGCAGGGACTTGAACGCTTTACCATTTGATCGACAGTGCTGTAAGAAACTGACTGAACTCCTTCCAAAGCTCTTTGGAAGCGCATAGAGATGTTATTTCATGACGTATTATGCGCTATACAAGAACTGAACTATTATTATTATCATACAAAATATTTCTTTTACCTGGCGAATCCAGCCAAGCCTAGTGGACATATGCACGCCTCTGTCCCTCCGGCTATCATGACGTTGGCATCCCCATGACGAATGAACCGTGACGCGTCACCCAGCGCATGAACCCCTGTAGTACAGGCTGTAGATACGCAATGGTTTGGACCCTGGGGAGAGTTTATTGACAAAATAGAAGTGCCATTTAACCACAAAGACTCAGCATAAAAATATTCAGGTTTAAGATATTAAAGATCAATGTTAAATGTCCGCATTTTTAATTGGTGTAAAGTGAATCTACCTTAGGATGCTAGCTTGCAATATCTCTTTACCTTCTATTTTGAATAAACTATTTACCTAGAACCCCCAAAATAAAGAGCGAAATACTTTTAGTGACAGGCCCATAGAGCATTTGCAAATTTTTAATTAATTTTATATTTTTGTATCCATGTATATTGTTTTCAGATAAAAAAAAGACTTATTACAATACAGAACTGAAAGAAAAGTATCATTGTTGCCATTTCGAAGAAGAAGCGGTCAAGTTAGCCCATATTTAATAATTCCTGTCCATAAAAGGTTAAAAATAAAGGTGAGTTCTGGTCATGCAATTGCAATGTGAAAGAAACAATGTGGAAGTGATTGGAAAGGTTGATCATGTACCACATAGATATTGTGAGGTATTGGAATCATCAAAATGTTAAGAAATTGGCTCAGTCTTGCTACGAGTCACAGGCACTCTACACAGAAATGTGTTTATGTGACTGCACAAATATGTAGTATGAAAGTTGTGGTCCACAACCTTTAGCTCTTTAGCTGCTACTTGTCATATTTAGAATATTAGGGCATTTGAAGAGCCATCCTTTTGAGCACATATATATTTTTTGCTATGATACTCTTCTACACTAAAATAAAAAGAATAACAACCTCACAAATTATTTTCACCTTTTCCAAAGGCCAAAAAAACAAAAAAAACATGATTAGCATCCTGCCTTTCTGAAAAATAGGAAGGAGGAGGCCCTTTTTTTTTATGGTCGCTCAAAATGGCCGCTCGGTATATTTTATCAGCGAACATTTTATTGCTATGATACTCTTCCACACTAACATAACAAATATGAAAAAAAGCTCACAAATTATTTTTACCCTTTTCCAGAACTCAACGTTCTCTTCAACTCTTTAGATCTAAATTAAGATAATTAACTCACTCTCAGGTTGTACCTGATGCTGATGTGACCGGCTGCAAGGTTTGGAAGAATCTTCGGGACAAAGTATGGACTAAGCTTCTTGTAGCCCTGCATGGGTAGAAATAATAATAATAATAATAATAACAACATTTACAATGTGCACATATCCACCCCAAGAGATGCTCAAGGCGCCTAACAAGGTAAATACATGAAACTTAAGTACATGAGAAGTTACAGAGAACGAAAATAATTTAACATAATTAAATATATTTAAACAACGTTAATTACATCAAATTGTGAAATACACTACGTCTTAACTAAGGAATTCAGACATTAGATAGGTTTTCAAGTTTTTTTGGAACAAATTTTGATTAGAAATGATGTAAGAATAACATGTACCGGTATGTACCATAGCCCATGTCCAGCTATCTCACATATCACGTGCCATGACCCAACAGCTTTTTCTTCCCTTGCCCCCAACTTCTGGAACAATCTTTTCATCTATACATCAGTGAAGCCTCCACCACACCCACGTTCAAAAGATTTCTTAAAACTTTCTTTTTATTCAATCAGTATTAGTACCGGTAGTAGTAGTAGTAGTAGTTATGAACTTCTTGTAACGTTTATGATCTCTCTCTCTCTTTCACTCCTGTTATACATGTATTAATAAGCACTTAGAAACATGGTATTAAACGCTATATGAATGTTGCAAATTATTACTATTATTATTATCATCTTAGATAGAATTAGGGCAACTGCCTCTGGACTATCATCCCCCCCCCCAAAAAAAAAAAAAAAAAAAAATACCCAATAAAACTTTCCCCTGTTTAGAAGAAAAAAGTCAACTTATCAATTTAATTAGGAGATTGTGTATATTTAAAGACTTGTTTTAAATTTTCCTAGGGAACCTGCTAATTGGATTTTCAGTGGAAGAGCATTCCATAGACATTGTTGTTATTAATGTTAGTTATTTTAGTAGTAGTAGTAGTAGTAGTAGTAGTAGTAGTAGTAGTAGTAGCAGCATCCTCATTCTTCTTGAATTATCGTTACTATTCTTGATATTAACAATACTATTATCATTAGTACTGTCATCATATCATCATCATTATTCATAGTATTAACATTATCATCAATATCATTAGCGACAAACCTTTTCTCTGAGAGTCTGACCAGAATTCACGATCTCTTCCAAGTCTGCCATACCCATCCCAACAGCCACACCCTGTCTGACACAAAACACAAACAAATAAATGAAATATATATGACACTTGTCATGTTTATCTCATTGATTCAACCCTCAAATGCAACACAAATGATTTCCCTGTGCCAAATTGTATTTACCATGGAGTAGATAAACCAAAGGCTTCAAGATTATTTAACCTTTTCAGAGCAGGATTAATATATACCGGGGGGTGTTTCACAAAGATCCAAAGTCGAACTTAACTCTAAGTTGGACTTAAATATTATGGAGAGCCATTTGTAGCCTTAAAATAAAATGTATTCAAAAGCGAAAATCAAGTATTTTAGATTTTTTATAAATTTCACATCAAGAACATGAAATCTCCTTGATAATAGAAAATATAAATGATTTGAATCAACATTTTATGCCTTATAAAATAACTTTTACGAAATATTTTCAATGATGCTAACGGCTTTCCATAATTGTTAAGTCCAACTTAGAGATAAGTTCAACTTAGGATCTTTGTGAAACACCCCCCAGGTCTTAGAAGGATTGTCATGGAGCTAATCAAGACCAGATATGGGTAATTAAAAGCAAACCCATTGTGTTGCACAAAGTAATTCTGCTGTCAATTGGTGCCTACTGTTTTGGGTAAAATTGCATGTGTGGCAAATGAGCAACTGTGCAGGGAGTCGAAGAAAGCAACCAAGGTGTTATTTCCCAGGCAAAGAACACAAAAAACACTTATAGAGACAAAACAAGTAGGAAGTTCCACCAAATAGTGCCTTGGGAAAGCCAGAAACCCAAGTCTTTATAGCAACCACATAAATGTTTTATCAACACAATGTAGCCCACGTTGCTGCCACCCCCATTTTGTTGTTGTTGATGATGGTGGTTCTTATGAATTGAGGAAAGTATGGTGTGGATCAAACTTCTATATCTCATCATACACGGACCATTGATTACACATAGGAGCTATGGTTGCAGGCAGTTGTTCTAATTTGCTACATCAAGACTGAAGAGGTCGGTACCGTTTTGTTTCTGTCTTCGTCACTCTCTGGTTTCCATCCTGCTTGCAAAAGGGCTTCCTGTGCAGCAGCAAGAGCAAAGATGGTTGCTGGACTCATGCTCCGAAAGTCCTTTAAGAAAATATCAAAATATATGACTGAATACATAACGCAGGCAACTGCTCAAAAGAATTGAACAAAAACCTTATTCACGTTTTTTTTAATTCTAATTTCTACTTCATTATTTTCCCCTTTCATATCTTGCATTTCTTGTCAATTTTATTGTCTATCATTTTGAAATGTCTTCTTCTATACTTCATCCTTTATGTCAGATGGGGAAACATTAAGAAAATGATGGAAGTTCATACAGTTGATACACATATAGATGAATTACAATGAATATTACTTTTAATCCCTGACATTAGGTCAAGACTAACCCTTTACCTATGCTGTCTTTTATTTAAAAGAAGGAAACCAAAGAACAAGCAATCATATCAGTTTATAATATAGGAATTACTTTACTTAGAAAATGATTATATCTGTCCGAATCATTCCACCAACTCTCTTTAATCCATCAAATATGACTGAGGGACTATTATATGATGGTATACTCACTGATGATGAGACATATTGAAGTGCATCAAATTCACCCTCTTGGTTGCCCCTTGGAACAAAACCAGCTAGAACAGAAAAGAAAACGTTCATATTAATGAATACCAGTTGTTTTAGACAGCCCATAATATGGGAACTAGGAAAAATATTCACAAATACCAATGGCTACTTTTGACCTCCCACCCTGACCCTTTAACAGCTAGTTCCTGGCTGTTCAAAGACCAACTCTTACAACAACTTAACAAATTGGTTTGGGATGCTTTTGAACTCATCTTCGTGTCTGCTTGGTGATCCCACTCTGAATCTCTAATGGGTTTGTGAAGACTGATAAAACACTTGAGGACACTATTACATATCCAACTCTGACCATCTAACAACAATGGCGACATCGAATGCAACCATGGAGGATATCCTACAAACTTACCACAGTGACAAGAAATGCCTTTGAACTCCCTATTCCTACACTATAAGCTTTGAGCTCCCAATGTGGCCCTCTAAAAGTCTTTCAAAGGTTGTTAGTATACCTTTAAATGTTTGAATTTTAATTCTTAAAGCACACATACTTAGCAACTTGGTGTGGGATGCCTTTGAACTCATCTCCTGACATTTTGGTGACCCCTTATTGACCCTCTCACAGCATCAAGACTGCTGGGTTAACAAAGTCTTAATGGAGGTTCTATCATCTGTCTCTCTATTCCCTGAACATATCAAATGTCTGACTACCAATTCTTAAACTTAACCACTTGACTGCTATTGGCTTAAAACGCGTTTGCATACCCCCTGTGCTACAGCATTTTTGTATTGTACAAAAACCTGACAAAAACTGTACACTGTACACAAAAAGCAGGATTTTATTGGGGAGAGCGCCATCTACATACATGCCAACATTTGAAAATCAGAAATCTGTACACTATGTGCGCGAAGCGCACATCACGAGCGCGAAGCGCGAAGTCCTTTTAGCCGGGGTCCAGGGCCCGCTTTAGGGCCCTGGAAGCTCTGGGTTTCCAGATGCTCTCTGGTGCAATCTGAGCCTATTTTAGGGACCATTTCCCCTAAAATTCAACCCAAGTTTATGGGTAATTTTTGTGTCATACCAAACAAAAAAGTGATTGAAGTGAATTCCACATTTTAATTTATCCTTGGCAGAAGCAGAGCAGATAATAGACATAGATTTAATTAGCCACTCATGCAGAGTGATGCATTTAAGTCTAGTTACTTTTTAAATAATTATACATGACATAGATCTATGCATAAAATGAGACTGGCAATAATGGTATTCAACTTTCCAGACAACAGTCAACAATCCAAAATTATTGTAACTCATTGAGCTACATGTAAATGAGGTTGTCAAAATCAATGTCAGCAGAACAAGACTCCACCACTGATCTTTAGATCTTGCCGACAATAAATGCAGTATACATTATCAGAGATGCCAACCCTATATGATGGCTGTCAGTAACATTTACCATATTTGTCCATAACAAATGGGGGTCTTTCCGGAGCGCAAGACACTGCAGCATAATTTTTGCGCAAAACGTACACAAACACCCAATCACTCTTACTGCATTTCGAACCTACCATTTTTAAGTCCAAAATAAAGATGTGCATAAAAACGTTTTTAAAAATCTGTTTCCAGTCAAAGGATCTCCTCCTTGGGTACTCGCTCTTTTGAGTGAATCCATGATAATATTCAGGAAGAAAACACCTCGTTCAAGCGTCGAATGGCAAATTCGAATCCACAGTCAAACGGCAGAACTCGTATCCTACACACGCACACGTACACTCACGTTTACCAGTACCACAGACACTCCAGCCCAGGCCGCTAGGCCCGGCGTTCATGAACAACAACACACCGTATATCGCACTTGCAATGTGCCCACTGAATCACCGAAGTCTTCGCTACTATACTTTGAATGGGTATTGCGGGCGCCGCGCGCACGATCATCTACCACCATGCTCCCCCCAAAATGCACGACCGCACACTAGTATCAAAACAGTAATAACGGCGGCCGTGTTGTTTCGGAATTAAACAAGATGGCGGCGGACGGACCATGTGCGTGAAAGTGCCTATCCAGTGTAGTCAATGCTATGTATGGAAAGCCAAATTCCCCAAAATCGGAACGTTCCGTTTTTTAGGGCTATAAAAACTTCAAAAACGGAACAGTTCCGTTAAAATCGGAACGGTTGGCATGTCTGCATCTAGTGTTCAAGACCTGTATAACATCATTGCAGTGCTAATTACACAGTAAGGCTTGGCATTTTGCAGTGCTCGGTCTTGAAAGTGCAATGCCTGAAGCACGCACATGTACGTGGTACGCACAGGCATGCGAGAGCGAGAACACGTAAATGTACGCGGGTAGCAGTCAAGTGGTTAAAGAACTCTATGACAACTTACCAACTTGGCATGGGATGCCTTTGAACTCATCTCCTGTTATTTTGGTGACCCCTTATTGACCCTCTCACAGCATCAAGACTGTTGGGTTAACAAAGTCTTAAAGGAGGTTCCATCATCTGTCTCTCTATTTCCTGAACTTATCAAATGTCTGACTACCAATTCTTAAACTTAAAGAACTCTATGACAACTTACCAACTTGGCATGGGATGCCTTTGAACTCATCTCCTGTTATTTTGGTGATCCCACTCTGTCCTTCTAAAAGTCTTGGCCACACTACCTCAATGCCTACACCTAGAGGACACACCACACCTGATCAAGAAAATATGGCCAAGAAAACAAGAATAGAGAAAAATAAAGCACATAATGAATGAATGGCACTCTCCTTCAAGAGATGTATTCTTTTTGTTCTTATTCTTAGAGTAATAGAGCCTACAGAATTATATTTCTAACTTTAGAGGAGGGGGTAAACAAACATTGCTTATGCCGGTGAGTCTAGCAGATAGAGGACCTCTTTTTGAACAGCAATATGTCTTTCACAATTACCAGTCAGTAGGTATACTTAGAGAGCTATAAAAATCAATCCCTCTTGACTACGTGACAATATCTTCGCAGGGGGATATCCGAGTGCATGATGCTTTCAAACTGGAAAATGTTGCTCCACAGACTGAGATATTTACAAGCAAAAAAAGCCCTCAAAAAGGTAAGATCTTTTCAATTTTCTGGTTTGTACAGGCTGAGAGGTAAGTCATTGACCTGATGATGCATGATAGACATCAAATAGAATGATAGACCTACATCAAACACATTCTGCTGCTGTCGACTTTCGAAAAAGCTGAGGGAGATCAAGCTATATATATATATATAAAGATTAAGAATCAAGCTACCTTCAAGGTTGTTGGACTTGTCCTTGCACCCCCCCCCCCCATAAAACTGAAAGATATAAAATGTTGACATTTTCTTTTTTATTATAAATCTGAAAGCTGAGAATAGAGTTACAATTAACTGAGGTGAACGTGGTTTTCCTTTTCTTTTCTTTTTTTAATTTGAAATTAGTTAATAGGTCTAGACTAGTTTGTTTCGTTGTCATTTTGTTGTTGTTGTTTTGAATGAATTTTTGGTTGGTTGGTTTTTCTTTATTTCTTTTTTTCTCTTGAGTAACGGGTCAACAGGGGTCAAATTTGCCGAAGCTACAGACAGTGACAACATAACTTTAAACATCTGGACCCCATCGGGTCACCTATATAGCAGAGGTCATGCTTTATTGATGCAAAGTCATCATACTCCACAGAAGACGATGTGATCAATTAGCACTGCACCTCAACAGTATGACAATACACCTGACGGTGGCCTGTACTGCATGCTACTGAAGAAGAAGAAGAAGAATTAGCAATTTTTAGCCGGTTGACAACTTCGGATTTTGAGTTTTCAGAGAGTTGATATTTAACTCTGCTGACAGACACTAAAATGGCATATGATTTATATTATTGTAATCTATGGCTTATAAGCTTTCGGTTGATATATAATTCATCCATTTCATTTTTCAGTTCGGTTATGGTCTTTCTGTCTACGCTACGTACGTGGATAAAGCAATGAACAGGTCCAGCAATGATATTAATATAACATGACATGATTTACAGTACATGGGATAATGTTATATCTTACCTACTCCAGTGACCACAACTCGTCTGCGACTCAGAGTACATACAGAGGTAGAAACACTCCTTTGGTGGATTTGCAATAGTGTTCTAACTTTTAATTTCTTAATTATCTTCACACTACATGCCATTATTGAGCATTTTTAAGGATACGTTAGGAGAAATTTGCGAGTTTTCCCCTGCATGTTGTTGTTGTTGTTCGTTTGGTTTTATAATGGCTATTAGTCAAAATTGACTATTGTTGCAGAATATGAATAGTGTACTAGATAAGACAAATAAAAAAGGAAAAATGAATTGTAAACGCCATCAGTGCAGTGGTTTGCGACCATCTTTGCGACCCAAAATAATTTGCAGACAAACAAGAGAAATTAACAGAGCAAAACAAAATTGAGTAAAATCGGATATCTAATAAGGAAATTATAAATATTTATGAAAAACTATGGAACTTAGAAAATCACTACATAAATTGCCAATTTGGTTATCAGTTTGTGACGTCATTGCCTCACTATTTATCGATTGCTTTATGTATTTTTTTCCCCAATTATTTCACTTTTAATCCCCCAAAACTTGATTTCCCCATACCTTTGCCAAGGTTATATGATTCGTATCATATTGCGTGCATGGAATTTCACAAAGTCTTTTATAAACTTTAAAGAATTAATACCATTTTCTAAATATAAGTTCATAATCCGGGTTCATAATCATGATTTTTATATAAATAGTTCATTAAAATTCACATTTCTCATGATTTAACTGAAAAAAATTATTCCATATTAGTGCATCCACACAGAAACATATTACTCTCAATATAACTTGGATGCTGGTGTGAGGAAATAAGATTTTTAGGAAGGAAATTGGAAATTTATATTATCAATATAAAGAAAACAATTAGTAGATAGTGAGGCAATGACGTCACAGACTCATGAGTGAGTTGCCAATTTGTCTCGTGATTTTAAAGTTTACAGAGACATTCCAGATTAAGCCAATTTTTAAATCATAGATTTATTGTTTATCGTCAGATTTCATTTAAACTTTTAAAAGTGAACTTTTGTGATTTTCTGCTTTCCTCTAGAGTAATTTACTATCAATGTTGGATCTTACTTTAATATAACGCATATCCACCGACGTAGTGTACTATAAGAGTGTCCCCCCCCCCCCCTCCTACAGCCCCTGCTGTACCACTGGATTTTAATCATCTTTTTAATTTAAAAAAACAATTATTTAAAGCATTTTTGCCTCTATTTAGATTTTCATATACAAAATGATAAAGAGGAACATAATTGTTCTTACAGTATAAACATAGAACATTCTCTCTTACATTACAAAGACATATTTTTAAGTATCCAAACTAATATACAGTAGTATACAAATATACACTGTCTTGAGAGGTTCTGGTTAAAACTATGCGGAAGAGGAGGCTCCAGCCCCGAAGCAAATGGCCCATAGTTTTAGCCAGTATCTCCAATATAAGGCATGGTATATTTGTTTTATATCCTGCATCAAAAAAAAAATTGGGGGAAGAAAACAAAAATTTAGAATTATTAAAAATATACATTTTTTTCCAACTCCAAAATAGTACTCTCATATAGTACTTTTTCAGAGCAACCTTAAAATAGATTAAATATTTCAGGTCACGTGACGAGCTCTCAATCCAATCAAAAGCCAATAAATTGTTGATGCATGATATAATACATATCAATCAGGTATACAAATTGTGATACAATTCTGCAATTTGGGAGAAAAAGAAAAAGCAATATAAACAAGTACAAGGTGACGTTAATACTTCATATTAATATTTTTCGGATACAACATTATAAAAGGAACATTTTTTACAGTTTAAGCATTTCTCTATGCAAAATAATGATTTATTTATTTATTCAATTTTATTTAAAAACAGGGTAGTCTTTTCAGTGCCAAAGGCTTGCTTTACAAAAGAACCCTGTACACATAGAGATTCACAAAAAATAGAATACATTGTAGAAAGCAAAGACATTATATAAACAACATACCATATGAGATTGAGAAAATTATATCAAATGAATAAAAAAAAACAAATTAAAAACTTAAACAAATTAAAAACTAGATCAAAATGAACATAAGGCCTAAAATATTAAACATTTAAGATATTATTGTTACAAAATAAAATGACAAACAAAAATACAAATACACATGCCATAAAAATAGACATAAAATCAAACGGGTAAAAGGTAAGAAATAGAACTACTACAGACTACACAACTACAAACAAACAAAGAAACAAAACTAACTGTATGGTAAAAGTCATGATATAACATTAGGTACCAGTGGATGCATTAAAGTGATGAAGGGAGTGACTTAATTTGGTTTTTGAACATTTGGAGTGAAGTTGCCGTGCGAATATGAGTCGGTAGATTGTTATAGATGCTTGGAGCGATGAAAGAAAAAGATCGTTTTTTTAAATCCAGTCTTGGGTTTCGGGATAAATAAGGGATTTAAAGTAGAATGACGGGTAACATAGTAAACAGGACGTTTACAAGCAAAAGATTCTAAATAATAAGGGGTTAGATTATTGAGTATTTTGTAGACGAAAATGCAGTAGTGGTAGTTGATTCTATTTTCAACATCTGAATAAAGATTTCCTCTATGACTTATTGTACTATAGCGCCATCTATTGGCTAATGGTTTCAACATTGATATCCACTTTTTTCCCCTTCGCTCTTTGAACTTTTTTTTTTATCATATTGTTTATAGCTTTATATCTCTAATCGTTACATCACAGAATAGAACGGGGATGGGAGCAGGGGTGAACTTTCATGTGCTACCATTACACAGTAATCTGAATTCATAGCGAGACCAACTTGCTATGTACCTATTGTACTAGCGCCATCTAGTGATCAACATGTATTTCTTACATTTGTTTTAAAGGCAGGCTTTACTACTTCAGCCAGAAGGGATTAGACAACACAGCGAGCCAGCGAGGTCACTGTGACAGGTGGCTATCTCATTAACTCAGCTCTCATTTAACATAAGAAAAAGAGGATCATGGGGGACCAACAGGCACCGATTGGGGAAGTTTTCTATATAGAGGGAGCAAGTAGCTACAAGTAGGACAGTGTGCCTTTAAATGCTTATAATTAATTTGTAATGTTTTGTTGGAAACATGACTGAATTGAAATTGAAATGTTCATGTTTCTCCCCCCCTCCCCTCCCCCCCCCCTTATTATTTGTTTCATTGATGGTCATTTACTTTTTTCATAATTGTTTTGTTTTAATATATGTTTTATTTTCAAAACAAGAGAGAAAGGGGGCAGGGGCGGGATGAAGTTCATCATGGATACACACTCATTGCCCCTCTGAACTTAGTTTATTAGAAGCCGTCGGGCCTCCCCTGCCTCTTAAATCGAATACACAAATAAGGGGGACCTTTGAAAATAGGAAATGAATGGAGAAAAACAGATAGAATCAGAGACGGAAAAAAAGAGTGAGAGAAAGAGCGAGAGAGAGAGAGAAAAAAAAGAAATAGAAGAAGATAAAGAAGAGGTAGTAGAAGAAAGAAAGGAAGTAGAAGAAGAAGGGGAAGAAGAAGAAGGAGGAGAAAAAGAAGTAGTAGAAGAAGAAAAAGAAGTAGAAGAAGAAGAAGAGGAAGAAGAAGAGGAAGAAGAAGAAGAAGATGATGAAGAAGAAGAAAAAAAGAAAGAAAGAAAAAAAAAGAGAAAGGGAAAGCCTTAAAATGTTATCACAATCGAATATCTCTTTAAAGGATAAAAGGACCAAGTATTGATATTTATTTTGCAGGCTATTTTGTCTTTGCTCGTATGTTTGTTTTTCCTTTTTGTCTTTCATCTCACTTTGCTTTCCAAAATGCCACCGTTGTAAGTCATAACCTTGTCTTCTCACAGAAAATATGTATACTGCTTGGTCGCTTGCTCCCTCCTAAGTTTTGCGCCGAACATTATAGGATATAGTTTATGAATAGTGTTTTAAAGTGTTTGTTATATCAGTAATTCTTTTTGCCTCAGTGCTCCTTCAAATATAAGTTTCGTCACCTCAACCTCTTCAAAAAATGTGCCTCATAATACAGCAAGGAGGCCCAATATAGAATATGTATATGCTAGTACATTTTAATGATTAAAGAAAACATGATGTCTTTTTTGCTCGTAAAATTAAAAAACGGGATGATTTCTGGGCAACGGGACGCCCGAATATATTATTTGGATAGCGAAGTGCTCCACAAAATTTAGAAACTTGATAATTGACAGTCAGGCATAAGGCTTGAGCAGTCCCCTTTAGGCCTACCTCTTGGAAATATTCCCTTACCGTTCGGCTATGATCTCAGGGCTCTTTTGCGAATTTCCCTATGAGTGAAATGCAACCGAAATTGCTCTTTAAAGGTTTTTTTTTTAATGTAACACTCGTTCGCTTCTTAGGTTCCTAAATTTAGGGAGGGGGTACAATTTTCTTGCTTGCATAATGCCTAAATACGCCACTGGGTTTACTTTATTTGGTAATTTTTTTTTACATGAAATTTGTTTTGTTTATTGAATTTAAAAACAAAGTATAGTCCGAGAACGAATAGTACAATGAATTTTAAAAAAGTTCATAAAATATGAACATCAATGAATACTTAATAATTGGCATTAGTAAATAATTATTTAAGTCTAAATCACGCTTTAACACATTGAGGCTTAGTCGGAGATTTGCAAAAAGTAAAGTTTTTTTTTTAATTATTCTATTATTTCATCTTGCTATCCTTTGTTTCTAATTCTAACATCTTTAATTATGTTATTCTTTGTTTTATCATTCTATCTCACTTTCTCTTTCTTTCTTTTTTTATGTTACTCTTTGTTTCTTCCTTCTATCACCTTCTCTTATGTTATTCTTTGTTTTTATCATTCTATCACTGTATGATATTAGCCGTTATTTTCAGGGACGGATCCAAAATATGTTAAAATCAGCCCAATTTCGCCAAAAATGTACTGCCAAACAGGGTCGTGCCCCCGGCCGGCCCCCCAAAAAATGAAAAAAAATGAGTGTGCACCCCCCCCCACTGAGCGAATTTGCGACCGGCCCGATTTTCAAATATTCGGGACCCCCCCCCAAAAAAAAAAAGTGCTCTTACCCCCCCCCCCCCGCTAAAAAAGGGCACTTTCTGGAAAAAAAAGGGCACCTTCAAGGGGAAATCTCAAAGCGAAAATATACAATTTTTTAGACATCGGTATATACCCTTACATTGTGATCACATTATCAGGGATGATTTCAATTTTTCACTTTGTACACAGCACAGGATATTGTTTAGGCATCATACTTTGTAGTTGGGTGTGATGGTCTGAAATTCATTGCGAGCGAGGAAATTGTTAAAGATTTGTGAGGTCGCAGTGCAAAGTAAAACGAGTATCTCTCAGAATTGATTTACAAGAGATGAAAAGGGGCACTTATGAGAATAAAAAGGAACTATTTTCATAGATAAAAAGGGGACATTTATGAGAAGGGAAAGGGGCTCTTTTTTAAATGGGGGCACTTATCATAAGGAAAAAGTGCACTTATTTAAAAGGAAAGGGGGCACATGTGAAAATATAAAGTGCGCTTATCCAAGTTAAAAAGGAGTAGTTATTCAAAGGGGAAGGGGCACTTTTTACAAATGTAAAGGGGAACTTGTCAAAGAAAAAGATGAACTCTCAGATTTGAATTGGGCAATTATCAGAGGTGAAGGGGGCGCTTATCAAAAGTGAAAATGGGCGCTTCTCGTACCTGAAAAGGGGAACTTACTATAGAGATTAAAAAAGGCACTTATGAGAATGGAAAATGGACACTTATTGCAAAGTAAAATGGGAATTTGTCAAAGGAAAAGGGGTACGTGTCACAATAAAAGGGGCACTTACCAGAGGTGGAAAGGGGAAGGGCACTTTAGAAAATCAATAGGGACACTTGTCAAAGTAAAAGGGGCACTTTTCCTATGTAAAAAGGGGCACTTCTTACAAAGTTAAAGGGGCACTTTTTCTATGCAAAAAAGGGCACTTTTAGGGTACTTGAAAAAGTGGGAGGGCACTGTGCCCCCCTGCCCCCCTGGAGTGCCGCCTCTGTTCTGTTCATCTTCTCCTCCTCATCCTCACCTTTTATATTAATTTTTTAAAAAATCCAATTTATCACAATAATTTATTATTATTAATTCGTATATCAATACTCAATGTGTCCAGCAGCTTACGATGAAAGGGTCATTTGTGTCTATGGTTGAAGTTTGTGTAACTAAAGTGTGACAGCAGGTCAATTCTCACTGGAGCGTGTACGTGTCGTATCTTTTTTATAAACAAACAAAAAAATAAGACGAAAAAGGGGTTAGGATCGGTGTAGGCTACACCAACAACATACAAATTATGCAATATTGTTAAATGTATTTGTTTACTTTTCTGTAGAGAGACCCTATTCATGATTACATGTAACTGGACTTTAACCATTGAAAAAAATATGTACATATATATATTTGGTATCCTTGTGTTTTATGTTTCTGATTTTGGCTTTCGACAAAACCATTAGACTGCTAGAGTCTATCTCTCTCATTCTTTTCTCCCTGGTGTACATAATGTATGTTTGAGATTATTCTGTCATATTAGACGAACCGTTTTAAAGTTGAGAAATTAGCCATTTTGTCAAAAGTTGTCAAGGTCACTATTTTCTTCGAAAGCCAAATTGCTGACAAATATCCAGGAAGTATTAACCTTTGCACTGCATGTACACAAGACGGCCATTTTTGGTGACCGCACAACCAGCGGATGAAAATCTGAAAAGTCAGAACTGGTAAAAAACTTTTTATTTTCAAAACCTGTGAACAAGAGTGAAAACGTTAACTCGTTGATAACTAAAATAGTATTCAAAATGTAAATGAAATCAAATAATTGAGAGAACTTCCGAAAAATCAAAATTGAAGAGAGAACTATATTTCATACCGCGCATGCATTTTCAAATATCAATAGTGTTAAATGGCCCATTCAGTGATCGAGCATCGACGAGCCGAGTGATCTTACGAGAAATTTATGAGTTTTTTTCACGTCAATTCACTTGCTCTAGGAATCTGTATTACACTGGACTACTGGATTTTATCGAGAACTTCTTGACATTTTGATTCGATATTGATGCCTGTCATCTTGTAATCTGTGACATAACTGGAGGTAATTTGGGCCAACTTGCTGCCAGTAAATCGGTAAGTTCTGACACCGGAGTGATAATGGACTTATGCGGCGATTGTACGCATGAGAGGGCTACCATCGGGATTTGTGTGTGTATCTGACCGGACTCAACCCCGTCGTAGGCCGCACAGCGTTGGTGTACGTTGTATTGCATGGGTGGTAGACTTTCGACCCTGGGTCTGTACACGAGAGGCATGAATTAGGGCGGAGTTCTAAACTCCAAAAGTCGCAACGTAAACATGACTGTCTGGTTCATAATTGTGGTGATAATATAGGTCCAAATGTTAGAATATCATGATAAAAAAGAACTGTTTGTAGATTTGAGATATTTTGACCTGTCGAGAAGGGTCTTGACTCTTGGAATGAGTTTTAATGACTGAGAGTGAAACTGAGTCGGTGAGTGAACATTGGTGAATGAGTTAATGATAAAAATAGTGAAAAGTCAAATGTGACTTGTCATTTTCAGCAATGATTAGTTTTGTGTAGGCTCTACCAAGCCAAGATCATGACATGTGTCCATGTACTACTCCAAGGAGCTCCGTCACTGAAAGTTTCGGAGCTCCAGAGCCTGCAAGAAAGGCTGCATACAGCTGTAGGAAAACGATTCAAACTGCGGGTTGAGTGACTTGACTTGAGTCACATGTTTTCGAAATGTAATGAAGTAGTAATTACGATCTTGACTTACCGGTACGTTAATTTTTTACTCCTCCAGTCTGGGCATCGGTTCAACCACTTGAAATTATAATTTGAAGAAGTTTTTGAAGTTTGATGGGAAAAAGGGTGATTCCTTGTCCTAACCCAACTCATTGAACTCTTCAAATGATAATTTCAAGTGGTTGAACGGATGCCCAGAAGCAGAGGAGTCGAAAAACATTAAAAGTCAACATTGTAATTACTACTTCTTTATATTCCAAAAAAATGTGAACCAACCTGCTGTTTGAATCGTTTTCGTATGCAGGCTCTGGAGCTCTGACGCCTGTAAGGGCGGAGCTCCCTGAAGTTAGTGTCCATGTAGCCTGTGCATGTATTGTGATGTAACATTTTATATGTACCGGTACTGTGGTAGTGTTTGAGGCTGTGATCGTGCATGAGAAGTTGAGTTTGAATGATGTCACAGTGATGAGATGGTGCGAAGAGCGAGGTTACCATTTAGATTCTAGTTTTCTACCTAGTAGTACCTATTCAAAAAAACAAAACAATGAAAAAGTAGATGAGGCGGTAGATTTATTAGTTTCTGTTTTGAGAAGAAAACAAAATCTGTTTCTTGTGAAGCTATAGAAAAAATTAAAAAAGAGGTTATTGTTGAGAATCAAACTGACAGAAATTGCGTCAATTCTCAGGGAAATCAGACCTTTGCCGTCTTCTTCCAGTATAGTAAAGACCGCCATTGGCGTATTATCGTACCCTGTGCTTGTCAAGTGCCGAGTGTACAGTGCAAGTAAAAAGGCTCTACAAGAATTCTATGCGCAGCTAAAAACAGTCTGAAGCTCAACAGAGGTTTAATGTGTAGCACCTTGTCCTTCTGCTTGAAAAGTTCTAAAGAGGTGCAATCGACGACGGCAAGTTCCACAGTCGGATAATGTCTTTGTAATCTGTGTATGTCCACCATGTCCACAGTCAAATGACTTTTAGCACTGAGGGTGTAGACTCCTAGTCATCTCATATACTTGAGTAAAAGAAGGTTTTATTTTTGTTGTAGAATGCCGAAAAAGTTGAATATGAGAAACCATGAATTCTCATTATCAAAGAGATGCTTAATTTGGATAGAAAGAATCCAATAAAAATCAATATGAAGGTGAAGCTGCCATATTCATGATTCATTGGAATTGGAAACCAATACCTTTTTGTATACATGTAGCATGAAACCAGGAAAGGTTTGTTTATATACATGTACATGTATGGATCTGATCAACAATGATACTTTAATTTTTACAGGGGGCCCATGCACTATGTACATGTACAATGTAAACAGAACTTTTAATCCAGATAGCCAGTGGAAAACATGATGTGGAGGTGTGCTGAATCCTTCACTTGTTCTGAAACTGAAATGAAATTCTAAATGTCAAATTACTTACAGTGCGTGTGCCTACAATTGACTGGGCAGTCAATTGTCTATTACTGTACAATAATAGCCACCCATACATTGTAGTTTCAAACCTACATGTATGTGGGACTCTATGCAAGTCTTTAATTAACTGCTGTATTAACAAAATTAATGGAGGTACATGAAGGATTAGTCAACTTACATTTACTGATTAATTATTTGCTACGTTTGCTGATTACCTCATTAACTATACTCCGCTACACATTTTGGGTTCCCATGATGAAATCGAAATAATATTTTCTCTTTCCTAAAATACGATCTACCTTGGACCAAGTCCATGGTTGCACACAAAATCAACATTTGTACAGCTTTGCAGTGGTGCTAGCATATTTAAAATGAGCTTGTGCATGGTCCAAAGCCTTAAAAAAGTTACCTGCATAGCCCGCATGGGCATTTGTATGTGTTACAACACTCACAAATTTCCAATAATACAGACATGTGCATTGCTTGCAGTTGAACATGGAGACGCTGAGTGAAAACAGACTCCAGCTCCGTGACCTCTCAGCATGAGGTCAACTCAGCAATGCAGGCGATTCCTTATAGTCCATGGCAGTACACGTTGGCCTTTGACACAATCTCCATCCCACTGTAGTTGAATGAGAAATGTTACAGCAGACATGATGGATGTCTAAACTCTGTACAGTCGTAGGTTACGTACAGTGTACATACTCCTTGCAAATTGCTATGGTCCTTTCAGTTGTAGAATGGAGTCTGGACAGAATCTCTGCCTGAATAAACAGTTTCAAGGCATTTCATGTACACAGGTTGAATGTTCTTCAGTGTCATTATACAATTCACATACATGTACATGTACATGTTTGTACTTTGTAGGTTTACCTTTAAAGCAGATGTATGAGAATGAACACAAAAAACATACATGTCCTTCAAGACTGGCCATTTTAGTTCACTTTAGCCATTGTGTACCAGTAAAATTTTAAAATAAAATGAAAATGCCAACAGAATCCTGTGGTCAAGAATTAAGTTGGGTTCTTAAAATTCATATCATACCCTTTACTATACTGTGATTTCAATACTACTATGATTTTCCTGTACATTGTCCAGAGCTGTGCAATCAACTTGGGTCTACAACCAGAGATAGGGCACATTGTTTTCCATTCGTAGCATATCCTTGGCCTAAATAAACATCTACATGTATTTCATGCCCCAATTGGAGTAAAGGTTTTGCAGTTTCCGTTTTAAATCAAATTACGGTATGAGAATAAAACAGTCTGATATCTTTTAGATGGAGTCGACAGTGTCAGAGTCAAGTCAAGCATCGATTTATTGGAGGCTGTGACATTGAAAACTGGTTTAATATCATCAGCATTGATCCTGTTCCATTATCGTACAACACGTTGTACAATGTACTATAGGTTGATTTGCTGGGTTTATTTCGGTCAGCTAAATTTAACTGATGAAAACTGTGTATGGTATGTGTGCATACAGTACTTTTGGTACACTTGTATTGTTAATACATTCTTGTACCTGTACATCAGGCAACTTTTCTGCAATGAATATACATGTAGCATAATATCTTCTACCATTACTCTTTACTGTTCAAAACTTCAAATGAAAAATTGGTTGTGATTGTAATGTGGTACTTTTTGGGGGAGTCAAGTGAATGAAATGAACCACTATACCGCTTTTCACATCAGCAAGTATGGATTTGCATCAAGCCAACAAATTTAAGGGATGGTAATGCTGCTTTTGATGATTCAAAACCTCCTACTTTGGACTGAAAGTTCAGGGGACTGTTTCACAAAGACTAAGATCAACTTTGAGTTGGACTTACATGTACATGTAAGTATGGCAGGTCGTTCATGCCATTATGATCTTTAGATACTATTTTTTCCTTCAATAATGAATTCTGTAGATTTGAGACCATGATTTGTATGTCCCTTGAGAGACCAATGCTAGTAAACGGTGAGAACAAATAGTGTCATGAATGGCGGTCCATACAGATGTAGTTAAGCCCAACTTAAAATCAAATAGTCTTTGTGAAACACCTCCATGAATGTACAGCATTTCCATGCCCCTTCCACTTCCATAAGACCATCAGCCATGCTAGCTGCTGCATATTGTTTTCCCCTCTGGGTCAGGCTATTATATTGAGCCTGGCTCCTAAATGCCATCAAGGCGTCTGAGGCAAAGCTTTCTAACGTGATAAAGGCCAGGTGATGAAGCCAATAAAATGAAAGCCCCTTGAAGCACTTGATGCTGTTTCTTACTTCCCAAGTTCATCTGGATTACAACAGTGCATGAGGATACAATCTTTCTCACACGTCACCCTACAGTGATTGAAAAAGAAAGCACTGAGAGAGAAATCCACTATTTTTAAAGCAGAATGGACTTGTTTAAAAATAACAGTAGATAGTACTAACTGAAAGAATTTTAGCCATCTTTCTAACTGGCACAAGCCAAGTTTAACCAACAATATGCATGCAAATTTTGCACTGTCTCATACAAGAATGTACATAAATATTCACCAGACGAGAGAAAATAAATCTGGGCTCTGATGGTCACAGTTGAAAACCGCAACATCTTATTGTATCAGACAAGCTCATCATGCTATAATTTATTGTGCACTGTGCACCTTTAACTATCAAAATCGAATTGAAATATTGAGCTGAAAGTCATGAAAATGCAAACTGCTAAATTCAGCATTGCAAGTTTTCAGCACAGCACATTGTTTGCCTGCAGTCTAACCAGGGCTCCAAACTAAATTTGTTGAAAGTGGTCCAGGGCCCTGTTTCATAAAACTTGTCAATAACAAATGATAAATATCTATGACACATTTGCTCTCAAAGTCAAATGCCACAATTTCAGTGGCTTATAAACAGTTATTGTAGCTTGTTATTGATAACAAGTTTCATGAAACAGGGCCCATGTTTCAAGTTTTAGAGTCTGAATTAACCCTGTAAGTTGGGGCTTTGATCGGATCGGAAGATCGGAGCGACACCCTCGCACCTTTGATCGGTATCGGATCGGAAGATCGACAAAAAAAAATCGGCTGATTTTTTTTTTTTTTTTTTTTTAATGACGAAAATTTTCAAGTTTTTTGCTATCAAATGCTCAAAAAAAGTTCATGACTGGGATTATTTTGTCATTTGGAGTTGTTGTAGACCATGTTTGTTGATATTTAGTGCCTTTTCATGACTTTGAAATTAATAATATTGGTCTAAGAGCAGAGGCGAAACATGCGGGCCGCCATCTTGAATTATAATGTAGGTATGCATTATAATCCAAGATGGCGGCCCGCATGTTTTGCCTCTGCTCTTAGACCAATATTATTAATTTCAAAGTCATGAAAAGGCACTACATATCAACAAACATGGTCTACAACAACTCCAAAAGACAAAATAATCCCAGCCATGAATTTTTTTTGAGTATTTGATAGCCAAAAACTTGAAAATTTTCGTCATAAAAAAAATTTTAAAAAATTCTGCCGATTTTTTTCCGATCATTTTAATTGATCGGCGATCGGATCGGAATCGCCGATCACCCCTGATCGGATCGGTATCGGCGTCAGATCCGATGATCGTTTACAGGGTTAGTCTGAATAAGCATGAGCCCTAGATGTTAATTTTTTGACATTTACATTTACGTGTCCTGGGCACCTGTTAGTGTCGACCCCAGGCATAACATGGAGCACCACATTCTACTACGAACACTGATTGATTCTACAGCATCATGTACATGTACCTGTCTTTACTCTTGGTAAATCAAAAAGTGACTTTTTCTTGTCACAGGGCCTTAAAACCTCAGTCACACCACTGAGACTGACACTAGACCAATACCAGACCAAAAAAAGAATTACATTACCCCCAATGGCCAAAAATAAGTCGGTTAAGAATCTGTATTGAGATGGTTTGGCTGTGTGACTGAGGTATTAGTGTAGTAATCCATCAAAAACAAGACAGGATTGTGTACATGTTTCTGGTTGTATGGCTGCATACATGTACAGTACCGTAAATCTCCGTGTATAAGGCGCACTTTTTTGCCGCCAAAAAAATTGAAAGTCGGGGGTGCGTCTTATACACAGGTACAGAAACAAAACAACAACAAAAAACAAAAAGAAACAACAACAAAAAACTATATTGAGCTGCACTTTGTTGTTGATTTTTCTTCTAAACAAAAGTTCATGGAACAAATAATGACCAATAAGAAAATTTCTGCTCAACAGATATTTTGGCATAATAATAAGACTTGTACACATTTTATACATTTAAATATGTACAGTGTACAGAAAATGAGTTTGGCGTACATGTACAGTGTGCATGTATTGAGCCTGTGCAAGGGACTGTACTGTACAAGACATGTTACATAATAGTCAACAACAGCATTGTGTTTGGAATAATACCCTTTTCTAACTGCACCGATTTTCATCGGATGCATCCGGACGCATCCGATGAAAGTGGCAGTTAGAAAGCAACAGAGGAGAAAAAGGCGATTAAATAGCCGATGAAAAGAAGAGAAATAGGCGATTAAATTCTCCTGCTCAAGAGCAGGAGAAATTCTCATTCTATCGGTGTGACACCGATGAAACATGCAGTTAGAAAACATTCGGGAGAAAAGGGCGATTAAAACAGCGATTAAAATGGTCAAAGGTCGCAGTATACGCGCGCTTTATCGTAACCAGCTGTGTTTGTTGACTTATGGTTGAACATGCTGCATGCTAGCTAGATGGAGCGTGGGCTTAATAATTACGCAATAATTCTTCACTTCCGGCATGGGCTCGCCACAGCGAGAGAATTTCACCGGCAGTTAGAAACCGAGAGGGGGAAAACTGCGGTTTCACCTTTGTTTACATAAGGAAAATTCAATCGGTATTTTCATCGGTGTGACTCCGATAGAGTGCAGTTAGAAAAGGGTACAAGAAGCAAAGGTTGAGTTAATAATAGCAATTAAGCAGCAGAAATTGCACAAAGGGTCTTCTTGTCTGAAATTGGCTAATCCCTGAAAGTCTATCTTTCATTTCACATACCGTAAATCTCCGTGTATAAGGCGCACTTTTTTGGCGCCGAAAAAATTTGAAAATCGGGGGTGCGTCTTATACACAGATACAGAAAAAAAAAGATTTTTTTTTTTTTTTTTTTTTTTTTTTTTTTTTTCTTCCCTTCCCGATTTCGATTTATGGCGCTATGCCTGGCAATGTCTCCCAGCTCAGTAATCAGTGTGTTGACTCACCACTCGGAAACTACAACAACACTCAACTTTGTCTGCCATCTTGGTTTGAAAGTAATCTTTCTAATAGATCTCAAAATGTAGTTTTTAATAATTCCTCAATTTTTTTTTTCTATAACAAATGGTGTACCACAAGGTTCTATCCTAGGTACTCTATTGTCAGAAATTTAGAGGATTCTATTCATATCATGCATGACTATTGATGTTTGGCATAGAACACAGTGCTTCTGCTAGCTGATGTGATGAGGCTAGTGTGGGACACTTGGTATCATGAAGCCTTAAGAGTCTGGACCTGTTTTTAATTTACATTAATGATCTTACACACATTCTTCTACAACGACATTGTTACTATTATTTGGTGGGTTTTCGGCAACAAAACAATAACAACAACAAAACAACAAAAAACGATTTTTTTTTTTTTTTTTTTTTTTTTTTTTTTTTTTTTTTTTTGGCCCCCAAAATAGGGGTGCGCCTTATACACAGGTGCGCCTTATACACGGAGATTTACGGTACTTGTTTCTCTTTTGATTTTAGGGAGAACAAGGCCGATCTGGGCTTTGAAAGATCTGATGCAATTGATGTACACTTTGATTTTCTCTTCTCTAGCTGCTGATGTTGTTGTTGGTTTAATTTGCTCTTCATTCAAGTTTGAATATTTGAAGCATCTTTCTTTACATGTACATGTATTTTGATGATGAACATTTAAATGTGTTACTTTCTACAGACAGGTATTAAATCACATCTGATTAGTTTCTAGGCTCAGCTTAAGACTGGCATTAAAAAAAAATGTTACAGTCAATCCTGACTGGTTTCCAAACAAAAACAGTGTCGGATTTAATAGAGCCTGTATCTGCAGACAGCCCTTAGGGAGAACAGTATTAAAGCTGATGAGGCTTCCCCACCCTACTCTAGTTAAAAAAACATATTATAATTATTATTATTAGGAGCCTTTGAAAATGTCTGATACCCACCTGTAAATGCAACAGCTGTTTTTAGAAGGTCTGGGATGAGACTACGGTTTCGATACCAACACCTACATGTACATTTATCCATTGGGCTATGCATGTACAGTGTAAGTACAATGTACATGTAGGAGACAAAGGGCCATTATTCTTCTGTCATTCATTGCAATTCATTCTCATTTCCATTGGAATGAATCCAAAGGCTTTGACAGAAAGCTGTGGTCTACAATGTTGGTTGATAGTGTCCAGTATATAAAAACCAGATGTTAAACTGGATAGTTTTGTTATAGTGCCCGTAGTATCTTTATTGTCCATTGGCGATTCGGTACAGTGTATTTATTTTATGTTGATTCTGAAATAAGTAGATTTTAATCTGAATTGCAATTAAAAGAAATGAGAATTAAATGTATAGTACAAGTATGCATGTATTGTACTATTAGATCAGCAATATACATGTATGCTTTATTGTGTATTTTCCACCATGGTATATTGATCTCTTAAGAGTGGCTGGTACATACAATGTACAGATGTACAGGTGTCTGTACATACATGTACATTACATTAGTAGATGTAGGGGCCTATTCTGCTCAAGTACTTCATGATTAGACACTCATGTTTTTATCATTTTCAGGGCATGACACTATTAATCAGGCACCTGGGATACATGGCCCCAAAAGGCCAAAATCTGAGCCTGAATCCCTCAAATTTGGAATAATTAACGTACGTGTACATTCTAGGACTCATACATTTGGAATGTAAAAAGTTAAATCCGATCCCTTTTCCCCAAAAAAGTTAGTGTGGAATCCAGATTGGCTTCGAGTTGTGACTGACAATTAGTACAAATGAACAGTTTCTAAATGTTGCCAACAATACTGACTTTGTTAGTCTTTCAAAGTACCAGTCTCCCTCCATATAAACCATACAGTCAAACCACACAGCCAATACAATGCAGCATCGCTGTGTACTGGAAGCCTGGCTATACAGTCAATGTACAAAGTTCACCAGTCTACGATAACGATCTCAACAACTACATGTATTAGTGGCCTTTGACCTGACAAAGTTCAAGACGTCTTTATGTGGAAAGTTCCATGCTGTGTCTTACCTCCTGCCACTATTAAACTAAGCCAAGTCGGGTCATTCTACACTACACAATACCACAACTACAGCAGTATTGTTGTACACAGTTTATTAGATCTTAATTGCTCACTGCTGCCTAGCCTATTTCTCCTGACTGATATGTACATTACATGTAGACCTAAAATACATGTACATGTATTATAGGCCTACTGGTACCACTTGAGCACATTCCAGGCCATGCAGTACAATACATGTATATTGTGGGCCTTGAAGTAAAAGAATATAACAAAGTAACCTTCCTTTTTGGTCAGACTGTACAGTTGTAAATTTGGACCAGTCTGGTGTAACATCACCACTTTTGTTGTGCCAATTGTACTACAGTATTATAGGATACAATAACTGAAACTGACCCGTCTGGAAATGCCAAGGAAAAAACACCCCATTACATTTAATAGCAAAGGAGCAGTGATGTCCTGTTATCTAACAGATTAATTTTTACATTTGTAGCTCTCTCTAAAGATACTTGAATTGAAATGTTAAATATAAAGTCAAACCTGTCTATTTAGGCCACCCACAGCAGGGTTCTTGTTAATTTTTCTGATAGCAGGCTATTTATGATTTACAGGAGGCTACTAAATTTGCAAAAGAAAAATCTCTGTGCGCGTAGCGCACATCACCATGTGCGCGAAGCGCACATCACGAGCGCGAAGCGCGAAGTCCCTTGCGGCCGGGGTCCAGGGCCCGCCCAAGGGCCCTGGAAGCTTTAGGGTTTTAGATGCTCTCTGGTGCTATCTTAGCCTTATTTTTGAAGATATGACCACACTGTATGAGCCATAGTTTAATGATAAAGATCATGAATATTTTGGCTGAATAACTTACTTTTCATATGATATACAATATGAAATGAAAATGCTCCATTATTGTTTCTGATAAATCAATCATATTTGTGATGAATCTACAATTTTGAATTACATGATAATGATACAAGGTAGTCCTGGGCAAAAACGGTTAACTGACGTTTACAGGACCTTGTCAGTGAAGAAAATCGTTTGCGATAAAAAATTAAAAAAATTGGAACACACATAAAAAAAATATGACAAAATTGGATTGGTAAATGGTTTGCAGGTATGTGACAGCTGTCACAGGGGTCTGGGGGTGTTACGCCCCCAGCAGGGTCCAGGTGCAGTGCCTCAGTCTGGAGGGGAGTCTCCCCTGAAGGCAAGCCCCTAGCATTTCAAGATCTCCCATTCAGATTCTAGAGACCTTAGAAGGAAAAATCTTGTCAATTCAATCAGAATGTATTAAACTTTTCTCGCATATTGAAATGTAATGTGACACATGTTTAATATTCATGTACCTGAGGCTGAAACTTTTTGCAATAATTACATAGTGAATGATCATTCCATTTCTGAATCTGAGGACTGGCTATTAAGAAGATCCTCATCCAGACCTAGGATGTCAAGGGTGGCTTGTCATCATTCTGAGCTGCAGCACTGTGGGTTTCAACTTCTAGTCCATCAGTCTCTGTCGGCTACGATTTTTTTTTTTTTTTTTTTTTTTTATGGTGCCGACAGCCGGCTACGATTGCCGTTACAGCCGGAAAAAATAGCCGGTTGCCGGCTATTAACAAGAACCCTGCCACAGGAACCACAAAAAGTGGCCATTGTAGACAGGTGGCCTTTCTAGAAGTACATGTACAGGTGTAGTTCTACAATACACATTGCCTTCTAAGTTCTAGAGGGAGGCACTTTAGGTGAACACCACAGACATGTGGCCTTGATAGAGAGTGGGGGGGGGGGGGGCATTAAAGACAGGTTTGCCTGTAATTACATGTACTGTACTCACCCCGTGTCCACACACAACATTTTCTGTGATTAGTTATACCGTTTTGGGATAGTTATACTGTTTGGCGATAGTTATACGATGAGTTGCGATAGTTGGACGCTTACTAACTATACGTCGTAAAACAAAACGATGCCCAAACATGCGTTTTGTTATACGACGTATAACTAATCACGCCTAATCACGCCTATTCACGGAATATGTTATGTGTGGACGTAACTAGTATAACTAGTCGGACTAGAACGGTTTAACTGGGCGGGGCTTAACATGACCTCGAGCGAAAGGAGACCTGATCTCTCATTTCCGCTTCCATTTCATGAGCGCAGTAGCAAACCGAGCACCTACATCTATACAACATTTTGCTGTAGAGTTTCAGGATTACTTTCTTCTGTGTGTGGACATCCTGGAATTTACACGATGATTATTTATACGACGTTTCTTGTGTGTGGACACCCTGAAATTTATACAATGATTCTTTTATATACGACGTTTCATCATACAGTTTCGGGATAAATTGTTTTGTGTGTGGACACGCTGGGTACTGTACCATAGTTTGTAATTGTAGCAAGATTGGTATGTAAACAGCAATCATCCTTCAAAGAGTGAATGAGGAATTGGGTTGCAATAATATGAGGAAACGGGTAGCTTACATGACAGTAACAGTGTCATTGCATGTTCAGACTTCAGAAACTTATATGACTGTTGTTTTAATAAAGAATCATTGTATCGCAAAAGGAACATACAGATTCGAAACTGGTTTGGGGGAAGTCAGCTGACACCACATATTTAGTATCAGGTAGTGCCATAGACAGCAATATTGGTTGCATTATCACGCGCACACGATAAGCCCCGCCCAGTTATATGATTTTCGTACAAAATATGATGTTCAGACTACAAGGGGATGCTGACTCTTTGTTGAGTTTGTGTTGGCGATGCCGCTCAAATATGCGTTTCGCTGTACAACATTTTTTGTATACAATGTGCTGATTATGAAAACTTGAATTACTAACTGTATGATTATGATAACAGTGGGTTCTTGTGTAGCACTCTGTACGTTTGTCAGACTTGACAAATACTGCATGGAGAGGGAAGTTGTGAAAAAGTTTGAAAATGACACACGTACCACCAAAATACGATTTGAAAAGTATCAACATTGTGCAGGGTTCAAGAAATATATATAGTGACAGTTTGTATACCGTAAATAACGTTGTATAAACCGCCCTCGTGTATTAACCGCACCCCTCTTTTTCGCCCTTAAAAAAAAAAAAAAAAAAAAAAAAAAAAAAAAAATTTTGTGTGTGTAAGATCATTACGGTACTGTAAATTAAAAAACAGTAGGGACCTACATGTAGGATAGAACCTTGTGGTACACCATGTAATAGAAGAAAAATTGGAGGAATTATTATTATAAACTAGTCTACATATTGAGATCTATCAGAAAGATTACTTTCAAACCAAGATGACAGACAAATTTGAGTGTTGTTCTAGTTTCCGAGTGGTGAGTCAACACACCGATTACCGAGCTGGGAGACATTGCCAGGCATAGCGCCAGGTGGAGGGGCATAAATTGAAACTTTAAAAAAAAAAATTTTTTTTTTTTTTTTTTTTTTTTTTTGGTGTACCGTGTATAAACCGCACCCCCGACTTTGAAATTTTTTCGGCGGCAAAAAAGTGCGGTTTATACACCGTTATATACGGTAATTAGTCTTAACAATTTTCTTTTTAGAAACATTGTTATTAAACTGTTGACTAATGGAAGTATGCTGAGCGTACACTATATCTTACTCTTCTCTGTTTCCTTCACTCAATTACAGCGGATTGGGATATATTTGTGATATCCGCTGTTTGTATATTATTATTATCATTATTGCTGTTGTTACCAGAAAATGTCAAAAAATATGGAAATTTTGAATGTAATTCCTCTGTTTGATGAAGGACTCAAGATAGAAATGGTAAAGGCTACCCCCAAAGTTACAGATCTATTCTCTATTGCTGTCCAAATACCTCAAGTAGTTGCCTTATTTACAACAATCACGTCGTTGACAATTTGAAGAAAGAAAAGAGAAAAGCCACAATCCAAGAAAAATATAAATTTTTTCTTTTAGGGTTGGGTCAGTGAGTACAGTGTATTTGCAAGTTATACAATATCGTCCTATGCAAACAGTTACAATATATTTTATTGCTGCACTTTTAAATTTAAGTAGCTTATTGTCACCAATTGAAAAGCCTATTATTGACGCTATCAGCAGACTGCTCTTTCCACCACTCCGTGCTTGGAGCATTTTCATGACTAAATTGGATTTATAGAGTGGGTGGCTAGAGGGTAAAGGTGGTGGCAGCGAAGAGGCGGCGCGTCGTTCGTTTGCGTCTGGAATATGTCAAAGGGTGGTGTTGGTAAATTGATTGAAAATATTCTTAATTGAAATGTGTGAGGAGACTGAACTACAGGTGAGTGTGCTCCACGTACTGTATGAAAGAAAGAGAGTGAGTGAGTGACAGAAAGGGATTAATCTATGCGATTGATAGGGAAAGAACAAAGTGCCGAGATATTATTTGGAAAACATTTTGACTTTATTGGTTGGATGCAAAGCAGTCAAAATATTCAACCTTTTCTAACAAGCAAATGTTCCCCTACTCCCTTTCGTATTGCCTTTCATTTGTTCAATCATAAAAGTTGTTATTTTTCCACTTAAAGACATTTCAGAAGTCTCAAATGTCATTAAAAAAAACTTAAAAAACACACGTACACAACAAAAAAACAAAGAAATAAACTAGAGAGAAGTAATAAAGTTGTGTGTGTATTAGAACAGAATTTACTTTCTGATTTTGTAGTCAGTAAAACGCGACATGTACATGTATGTCTCTAAAATTACCTTTGGGCCAAATTTTACAAACATGATACATGTACAATGTACAAGCTGGAATGTTGGGTTAATTTTCACAATTGGCTGCTGACAAAATCTGCCAAGTGATCCCTGGCTACTTCACATGAAGATGGAGTGCTCATAAATTGAATAAATTTGCTCCATCTTTCATCACTTTGCCATCAAGTACACCCTGTACACTGGAAGCTGTTGATAGGATGAGAACACAAGCTTGCTGTTCAGAATCAAACTAAAGAAAGAGAAGGTTGAGTTCTGGGAAGAGGTGACAAATAATTTGTGAGTGTTATCATTATTTATGCATGCAAGTGTGGAAGAACATCAGATACATAATGTTCCCTGAAAAGCACGGCTCTTCAAATTCCTTCATATTTTTAATATGGCATGTACATGTAACAGCCACATGTTTGTGTAGTCCCATACATTTTTCTGTGTACAGTGCTTATAACTTGAGCAAGACTGGGCCCAATTTCTTATCATATTGATGATTCCAGAACATTGCAGTACACACCAATACTTACATGTATACATGTATGCTGGATTATCAACCTTTTCTGATCGATTCCACACCGTTTCTTTCACGCTGCAATTGCTTCAACTTCATCTTTCTAGAGAAGATTGAGTTCTGGGAAAGGTGAAAAATAGTTGGCCTTTTCATCTTTTTTTATTAAAAAAAAAAATTCTACCAGTACTCAAACTGAGTGTATGCACTGCCTCCCTCCAGAAATGACTTGTTTCTCATACAATGCAAAGTTCAGGGCCTTTCTGCTCCATTGTTTGTAGTACTGTTCAGGGGCAGTGTAGATTTCTAGGAAACAGCCTCAAAATAATGGTCTGTGACTTTGTGTGTTTCCATAATTTATGAAAGTTTTGCTGACGCTTGTGCCTTGTGGAATCCATTATTGCAGTAACCATGGTTGATAATATGCTTTTGTGTGGAGGAGGAGGGATGGGGATGGGGAGGGGGAGGGGGAGGGGGAGGGGGGGGGGGACTGCATGTACATGTAACACAACAAGACTTCTAAGTTTGAATCATAGTTTAAAGTGGTCCTTCAATAGGCTATTTTCGTAATCTAACAACACTTAATGCATACGTCTTTTTAAAGTGGCTCGGTGCCTCTGTACAAATTATTTAATTTACCGTTAAAGAATTAGTATTATATCTCAACGGTCAGAATAGGAATTGAATACATTATTTGTTGCTAGGTAGGACAAACATTATACCAAACAACACTAATATTGTACATGTACATGTAGATGTATATTGTATTCTCACCATTGAAATACGATTACAAATGTATTCTTAACAGGTGAATGAAATTATTTGAAGATGTACCCATTAAATTTACAAAAAATGGCCTATTTCAGGCTTGTCTGCCTTACTAAACATGCCCTTTCTTGATAGAGTTCTCAATTTTCATCATAACATGATAAAATGCCAGGCTACCGATGGATCTTTTTCAGTTTATTCTGATGTCCATGCTGCAGGGACATGGCGGTAATTTGTGAGACAAAATAGTGCACAAGTTTGGTAGAGTAATTACACCATCAGGCAACGGATGTTATCCCCAAAGTGGCTCTGACACTGCTTTGATAATGTGATGGGTGGGTTGAGGTCCTTGGTAATCGGTATGTCCTCATCAGCTCGAAATTGCCAAATAGCCCGCTATTTCTGATTTGGGAAATAATCCACAAGTTACAAATCGCGTCTTCATCAGCTCGAGACTTGAGCTCGAAACTAGAAACTCAAGCTCGAGAAATTAGCTCAGATATTTTGCTCAGCGTTTGCACATAGTGCGAGTCTTCGGGCTGGTGAAGACACACCGGATAAATAGCAGGATATTTTGCAAACTAGCCCAATATATTTTGGGATGATCATCTCTACCAAATATCCAGCTACTTCGGGCTGATGAAGATGCAAATTAACTGGATAATTTGCGATCAGGATCGTTGAAATTACAGTAAATTTGGCAATCTCGAGCTGATGAGGACATGCCTTGTTTCTACCAGAGCCTTGACTTTCTACAGGTCTTTACAGGTTATTAAGGTGGGATGGAGAGTGCAGGATGAATGTCACGCACCAAATACTGTTTTTTGTTTAATGCCGCAGCCCTTTAATGAAGTGCGTTTACAGGTTGATGAATTTATTGGGGTTGGCAGATGAAAATCAATGGTCCTTCCAATCATGATTCCAATTACTGAATTAATCTTGTCTGCAAGCACAGACTCCAATTTGACACTTTACCACAAGTCATGAAGCCTTGAGCAGAGCCTACATCAATCATTTTCTTGCTGTGTCAAACATAGAGCCTATTTTAGTCTTAAAGTGCAGACACTGTTATGCAAAACGACTGATGAGAGTTTGTGCCTGCAAACTACATGTACATGTACATGTAGATTAAATTGATGATTCAAGAAATTAATAGCAATACCCTCGTTACTCATTGAAAATATTGGTCATTTTGAAATATGGATCTTGGCCCCTCTCTTGTTGTTATTTATGTTTTGGTTCCCTTTTTCACGATTGTGTGTGGAAATTATTATATGTCGCATCATTTTTCTTGAACAGATAATAAAGCCTACAAATATTTGCATATAATTATAATACATTAGGACTTTGTAATCCTGATGTACCTTAACTATTAAGAAACATCATTGCTTTTGTGAAAGTGGGCTGCTCCAAACTTTTTATTGAAACATATATCCAGAAGAAAACAAGCTTTACAACATCTGGCAAAATGTCAATTTTTACTTATTGATATATTTGTTTATTATATTTCTTCAAATGGATAGTGGGTACTTTAATAAGAAAATCCGCCTAATGATCCTGTATGTTTTGAATGGATTGGTCTTCATCCCGTCCTGTCAGTCCTGTAGAGAGTAATGACACATTCATGGTTTAAAGTGTACCAATCACCAAAACACGTTTTGCTCTTGATGTAAGTGGTCCCATGCGGCTAAACTGAATTAAAAATACAAGCTTCAAAATATATTACTTCTACAAAGAGAAATGGCAATTTTAAAAATATGTACACTCACAGTGAACAGTGAAACCGTCTAGTTGAGTAGACAAGTTACATAAATGTAATGCATGCATACGCACTTGCATAGATGTAGGATAGGATGTGCAGGGGGTCTTCTACTGTAATGTATCCTTTGCCTTCAAACTCCTTGACTTTGCCTTTGATTTGATACATTCTAGCTACATGTACAATGTATACACAAATTATTATTTTTTCAGATGATTCGAACACTTTAAACGGAATGTACTCTTGGATAACCCTTTCATGCCCCTCATCAAATTGATTCAAGTTTGATGGACCTGTTGAAGCCTGAATTTCCTTTAAAGTGGTTCGCGTTCAACGAGAGCATGATCCCCTCCTAATGCTGAACAGCGCTGCTAATGAACTTATAAACATCTGGAGATTAGATCCCAATCGGCCCTTTCCTCAATTGGAGCAAACAGTGACGGACATGGACTTGATGACTTCAGTCATCTGCTCCTCTCGTAAAAATGTGAAATTTTCTGCCCCATTCCAGCAGACCTTTGTTCTCAAGCAGACCTTCAAGCCATTTTGCAGTTAAATCATAAAATTTTACTCCATCTCGTACTGTACAAGAAAAATATATAATATTTGTTGGATTGTGACCCACTAGACCAAAAACTTAAATGAATCGCCAATGGTAGCCATGTTTGTGGCAAGAATCTTCTGCAAGTATTGCAAAAACACATTGTTTTGATTTGACAATGTACATGTATGTGGTAGTGTCAAAACTTGAATCCAGTCCCTGTTCCAATGAACTACATGTAGTTGTCGATAACAAGATACAATAACTGTATAGCTACTGTAGTCTTGGTAATTGTTTGGCTGGGAGCAAATTTGTCATAGAAATCTAGCATTTGTTATTGTATTGATAATTAGTTTTTATGAAACAGGGCCCTAGACCAGTTGTATAATTTATGAGGCACCGGTACATTGTTCATCCTTCATTCATCCATCCACCCATTCAGCCATCCATGTATCAATCCATTCATTCATTCATACATTAATTAATTCATTAATTCATTCATTTCATTAATAAATTGAATAATTCATTCATTCATGTAATCCCTCTATCCATTCAATCATCCAATCATCAAATTCCATTCCTTCTTTCATTCATCCACCTATTCAGCCATCCATTCAGCCATCCATGTTTCTATCTATCCATTCATTCATTCATTAATATTATCATTTATTCATTTCATTAATGAATTGAATAATTAATTCATTCATGTATCCACTAATCCATCTATCCATTCAATCATCCAATTATCCAATTGACATGTACAATGTAGATGATACACTCATTGAGTATCCGTATGTAATAAAAAAGAGACAATTCTGTGCCTGGCAGTGAGATCACGCCATGCATGGAACCCGTCCTAGATTGCATGGATTGAAGGATTTGTATCTTCTATGCATATTGATGATTTGCATTCAGGGTGTTGTCTCGAGTAGGGGGTTGTAGAGTAGATTTCCAGCTTTAAGGCTTTCTCACACATACTGTAGATGATGCAGGAAACCATGGTTGTTTGTTTGTAACATGTACAGTACATACTGTAGACCTGTTTGTTAATTTTGTGCATGCTTCTGGAACAATTTGTTTTGACAACTCAAAATGTGTTAAAGAGTGCCGGTACCAGATAAGAGGAATGCTTGTCATATTTTGTTTATAAAATGTGACTTTTCCTTGTTTTTTGTACATGCACACTGTAGGCCTTGAAATTACTGGTAGTTTTTATTAAACAATACACATGTTCATGTATTACTCACCAGTATGACATTTACATTGTACGTGTAGATAATTGTTAACATGTGTGAATAGTTCCATGCAAAAGTTGGATTCTATCAATTTATTTGGATTATGTTATTCATTTTATTACAGATCAGTGCGATTTAAGTTGTTGACATAACAAGATTATCTAATTGACCTTTCGGATTGTACAGGATAATAATGACCTAAATCTATCAAAATAGCATTTTTTGTTTGTTTTAAAGGGTAATTGTAGAGGAAATGTCCATGCTCCTATCTCATAATGCAATTTATTGATTAAACAAACAAAAGTCAATATGTCTTTTTTAGTACATGTAGATGCATATATTATTCAGGGCTCCATGGAAGACCACTTATTGGTGAATGGGCTACTCTGACAAAAGATTAGAAATAAATAAATAAATAAATACAATTGATAAATTACATGAAAATACACTCTTTTAGCTGCTCATGACAGAACTTGAGATTTTCACACAGTACATACATGTACTTGCACATTTATACAATGTGGGGTTTGTTTGGGAGTGGTGTGTATACTGTACCAGCCTGGCATATGTAACACAGTACAAATGGGCCACACCTGGCTAAGCTGCATTCCTTCACTGACATGTACACAAACACCAGAACCAGCTGACTAGGTCTAGCTAGTCTCACTCACAGACTCTAGTAATAAAACAAATCTATAAAAAAAATATACTACGTGTACTGCGACACTAATAATGCTAAATACAAAACAAGATGTTGTGAGCTATATTTGATGGCTAGAACACTTGTACTGTATGTAATAGAGCACATACATGTATACATGTACTGATAGGTGTGTTCTTCAGGGATAATGTTTGTTTTTGCCTGGATTGGGACTAATAGTGGAGTGTGTCCTTACAGAGGTCATGACATAAGAAGATGAACTTGTTATTGTCTGCTAGTCTGGTATAGAGAGAACTTTACAAGTAGTTCATCAATTTCACATTCTAACTGCGTATGACCATTCAATGTAAATGAAACTAAAGACACACCGATAATCTGATCAGAGGCTGATCGCTGGCCGATCACGTAAAATCTGATGATAAATTACGATCGCCAAATCAATCAATGAAAAAATGATCGGAAAATGAGTGTAAGAAGAAAAAAAAAAAACCACGAAAGTTTGATTACAAGTGGGCGGGGCTTATCATGAACGCGCACTGATGATTGACCAGCTGTCATGTCAAGTGACCTCCTCAGAATTTGTTTCTTTATATAACGTTTCTTGATACAATGTTTTCTAGTCTGTACGCTTCTTTCACAATGCAATGATTCTATGTACAAGTTTTGTGTAAATTTCCTTTAAATCTGAGCAGGCTCTATTAAAGCCACAAGTATGACTGAGTAGCACTGAGAAATAATTTTGTATTTTCAATTATTTTGTGTCTCTTTTTAATAGGTCCAGGCAGACTGGATTCAGAATTACTGCTCAGAGTTTTCTTTTGGTAAGTTTATATTTCAAATTGATTTTATCCATTCTACCTGTATATAAATTGTTTTTCTAGGTGAGTGGTACAAGTTATATAAACTCTTATCCTTTAATAGTTCTGTATGAAATACCACATGCACCGTGCTTACTTCGTGCAAAATCTTCCCTCATGATGAATGTTTGAACTTTCAAAGCAACACCCAGTATTTTATGGTAATGCAAATAAGACTTATGTATTTTGTGGCAAGCACAGCATACACACACTGGATCACTGGTATGACTGTATACTTTTTGTGATAGTGGCAAATCCCAAATAAATATGCAGAAATCTTGCAGTAATGAGGAATCCAGATGCTGATCTTCTGTCTAAGGGCGCGTTCATGCTTGATTTTGACGGCCAGAATCAGGCATCTGTTACGCGTTTAGTTTAAAACACGATTGCGTTCATGCTCACTTTTGTAGAATCACCGAAAAACGGCGATCACGATCGCCGATCGTAAACTCACAAAAAGATGCGTTTACAATTTGTAAACACGTTTAAATGGGGTCAACGCACTGATCTCTCGTGGGTCTACGTAGCATGCGCACACAGGTTTGCGAATCCAGCTGAAGGCCACCCAAGGAGAATTGCCTGGAGAAGTGAGCATGAACAGTGCACCGTGGAACTGCGATTACGATGAGCGTTTACGATGAGCGTTACAAATCGCTCATTCTGCCTTCAAAATCAAGCATGAACGCGCCCTAAATATAGCATATAACTGTACATGTACAGGTATGTAGATCTACATGTCCCTACACTAGGCCTGTTTGCATCAGACCAAGTTGCAAAATAACTTGCTATTTTAACTAGCCCGATCTTAAATTAGCCAGCTAATTTGCGTCTTCATCAGCCCGCAGTTGCAATTAGCTGTTTCTTGTTTCCCAAATAGTGGGCTAAATTGCGCCCGTCACAGGTAGTTTGTGATTAGCGTGTCGGTCTAGTGAAAAAGCAATTTCAGGCTTCGGGGAATGTATCCCAAGTCTGCAAATAGCAGGTTATTTTGCAACTTTGGTTTGATGAAGACGGCCCTATTGAGATTGAGAGTGGCATTATTGCAACCATTTTATTTATTTGCCTCAACGATACTGTTTAATCAAGAGTCAAAAGTTTTCTTTCCTGTTCTGAAACCGTTGTTTGTACATCCATGCCTTCATTGAATGATTATTGCGTAACATGAATTGGTATTTTGAAATAGAAAATGCAGTATTTTGGAGAGATTCGAGGTGATGTGTTGGATGAGAAAGAAAGGGGAAGAGGAGGTGAGTGACTGGTAGAGAAGAGAAAGGAAGACAAAAGAGTTGAAGGCATTGAAAGAGATAGACAGAATAAGAATAATAAAGAGAACAAGATTGGTTCAGGGAGAAATATAGAAGAGAGAGAGAGAAAGAGAAATAGAGAGAAGGAGAGAGAGAAAGAGAGAGAAGGAGAGAGAGAAACAAAAAAAACGGGGTTAAATACCATTTGTGGAAAGATAATATTAGGCTAAGAATCAGTGTGTTTTCAGTACATGCTGTTTCTGTTTAATTTTTGAGTCAATTTTGGAAGGTTGACTGTGTTATCTTGTCAATGACCAAACCACTTGAACTCTGAACTCACTCAATAAGAGAAATGCAGACACTATAACCTTTCTAGTCTGACTATTCAGACCCTGTACTTGAATTCAAGATTATGATGCAATTCTTGCTTGGCCACATCGAAATACTACTTGTATGAATCTAAAAGCATTCATTTAGGATCGAATACTGCAGGAAACTATTTACATGTACGGTACCTATGAACCAGATGAATGAATATAAATCAGCGCTTTAATAGAGACTATGGTGGAAAGCGCTTTATAGGCACCGTTTTATTATTATCATTATTATTATTATTCATACTGCAAAATCAATTCATCACAAGTTCACCATCTTCACTGAAATTCGCTAAAGATTGTAAAGATTGCTACCAAAGCAGATCCTTATATAATTAACCAAAGTCTTCTCACAATATTGTTTGGTTTTACTGCGCATTCTTCATGAGTGATAAAAGTGAGAGACCAGTTATGAATCGGCTTACATGTACATTTTAAGTGTAGAGGCCTGGGTAATGTTTCACGAAACAGTCATAAGTACAAGTTCACCAACATCCCATTGAAACCTGCGTAACTTGCGTTTCAATGGGATGTCTGTGATCTTGTACTTGGGTTTTATGAAACGATGCCCTGGATTACGGGAGTCTTGAATGGAGGCTGTTCGTTTGTTTACTTTAGATTGGTGGTGTTATAATGGATGTGATAAGTGTTTGCTAAATGGACTATGCCTAGGACCAGCCATGAGTCTATTACATCAGTAGCTCACTTGACCATTACCTAGTACATGTCTGCCATGTACACACTTTAACCTGTAGGCCCCTACATGTACATGTCTATAAAGACCGCTCAAAGGAAATAAAAGAGGTCTATTCATAATTACAGGCATGTGGTCTTTATAAACAGGTCATTTTTAGTACAGGTTCAAATACTAAATGCAGTGTAACCTGCTGGGTAATTTTCCTGGGGGTAATTGTCCTCGGGGGAGGGGGGGGGGGGGAAATACATAAAAAATTACACTTATTTAATTTTTTTGGCATTGAACTCTATGCACAATTCTGGGGGCTCTTTTATGACATTCGGGGGCTTTTTTTGGCAAATTCGTCCGAGCCCCGTGTATTTTTTTCCAGGGGGGGGGGGGGGTGCCCTTGGGGGGTAATTGTCCTGATACGTTATGATGGAATCTTCACCTAGTTCTGAAGTTGATTGCAACACATCAATTCTCCACACAACGTCTTCTCTGCAATGCCAGTGTATACAGTTAACAACAAAAAAGTTTTTTTGTGAAAAAACAATTTCCCCCAATTTATGTTTCATTTGTAAACTACATTAACTGTACTCTAGACTATTGAATATAGAGGCTCAAAGCAATTTCACTACTGTAATCCACTATGAAAGTAATTAATGTGATATCACTTCTTTATTCATTTCAGCGTTCTGATTTCCTGTGACCCTAAGTAATTGATAGTTTATTAACTTGGGTATTTCTGTTGGGTATTTCCCAGTGTCATATGCACATAAAGCTGTGTGTAGTGGTGGAAATATGTAAATATAACTATATAAGTAGGAAATGACTTTTACTTTCTTCATAGAATTCTTGGTTTCATTTTCTCTTCAGATGACAATATCACATGCAAAGTTGTGAAACTACATTTCATTAGATTAGATGGATGTACAATGTAATCTGCAAGTAATGTCTCAATGCCATTTGAGCTTGCATGGTCAGTGATTGTAGATGGCTAGGTCGTGGGTTCAAGCTTGAGGCCCAGCAATAATGTCCTTTGGCTAGACGTCTGCATATCAGAGTGCTTAAACAGTGACACTATACAGACTGCATACAGACTGCACCGTAGTGTCTGTACTTGTCATGACGAGAGACTGGTAACGAGACTGGTAATGAGACTTACATGTAAGCCTGGCCCAAGACTGTACAGGTGTCAAATGAGGGTCTGTGCCTGTATTGAGGGAAAACCCCCTTCTCTTTGCAGGATGTATAGGCGTGTCTTCACCATCTCGAGATTGCAAAATATCCAGCTATTTTGAACTATCCCGATCGCAAACTATCCAGCTATTTGCGTCTTCACCAGACCGAAGTGGCAAATTAGCTGGATAGTTGGTCGGGATAATATCCCAAGATATCTCGGTCTAGTTTGCAAAATATCCTTCTATTTCCGAACTAGCGGGATAGTTTGCGAGCGTCTTCACCAGACCGAAGTACGGAGTCAATAATCCCGATCCCATCATGCACAACGATTTCCGGTTTTCCGTGTTGTTGTTTACTTCTACTAGCACGCACATGTGATCTATACCACTCAGTTAGCTCAGCGTACATCTACCATATTTTTTGCGTTCAAATCGTCAGTTTTCTGCATTTACTTGTCTAGTTTGTTTTTGTCTTTGTTTTGTTTTTTGTTTGCTGTTCGCCGTTGTACTTAGGTGTTAATAATGTCTCACTGGACATCTTAAATCCGCGCGCTGGCCGTACAGTCATTCGCTGAAGTGCGCATGCGTCAATCTCGAGATTATTTTTCGAGCTAGTTGGTGATGAGCGTATCGGTCTGGTGAAGACGCAAATAGCTGGATAGCTTTCGATCGGGATAGTTCAAAATAGCTGGATATTTGGCAATCTCGAGATGGTGCAGACACGCCTTATGAAGAACATGGGAAAACTGTTTTTGTCCTTCACACCCTGAAAGATATTGTGGCTTTCTGATTGCTTGGAAATGGTCTTTGAACTTTGAAGTTTGAAGTGCTTTGATTGGATTTCCCATTCAGTACTTATTGGGTATGAAAGACATCCCTACCAACAAACCTTCTCACTTCCTGTAACTGTTTTCACACAATGATGGCCTGTTCGGAATAAAGGGAATTTATACAAAACTGGTTCAAAGAAACATAGTTTAAAGAATTTAAGAAAAATGGAATAGGGTGAACAATGAACAAACTAGAAAACAATATTATATATCAGTGGTAGAGCATTGGTACAGCAAATCGTAGAGCAATGGTCTCGTAACCTGGACGTCCTATGTTTAAAACCAAGTTCCTTCGGTAAAGCATCAATTGTCATTATACCAAGTCCCTCAGAGAGGACTGAAAGCCACTAGTCCTCTGGTTGCTTAGTTACAAGCATACACATGCTCTCTTTATGGCAGTCAGGTAAAACAAACAAAAAAACCTTACTATTAAGAAATTAGTTTTGAAGAGGTCAGTTGACATGAGAGCTGGCCAATAATCAGGGCCCCATTTCACAAAACTTGTCATCAGTGACAAATGACAGTTTTTGTTAAAAGCTACAGGTGTAGTGAAATCCTTGCTTCTGATTTTTCACTGATTTTTGTCAGTTTTCATTGAAAAAAGGCTTTGTGAAACTGGTCCATGGTGTTCATGATAAGTCCAGCCCAGTTTTGTATGATACAATATTCAGACTAGAAAAGGGACTGATTCTTTCATCTTTGTCAAGTTTTCATTCGAAATGATGCTCAAACATGTGTTTCGCTAGATGATATTTCTTTATACTCCATTTAGACAAGAAAAATCTAGTTAGCGTATAGCTATACAATCTCATATCGCTGTACATTGAATTTGGGTATTCTGAAAGAGAGGAAAATGACCCTCCTTTGGCCATGGTATAGTCTGTAGAATACCGTTACAGGAAGGATTAGGCACTTATGACACTGTTTGACTTCCACATCTGTTATTTTAAAACTATTTGACCCTGTTCTAGACGTTATATAAATCTGTTCTGGAAACTCAACATTTTTTCCTAATTTCAATGAACAATGCAGAGAATCCTATTATGAAAAGAATTCACATGACTTTACAAACCACATGAGTTGTTATAAACGTTGACTGTATGTACACACTTGGTCCACACTTGTACACACTTTGTCTGGGGATTAACTTGTTTTTGTTGTTCTCATTTTGGAGGTTTGTCTGTGTGTCTGTGTCAGTGTAAAAATACATGTTTTTGTTCGTGTTAGCTCTTTGAGGAATTTGTGTGGTATACCGGTAAGTGTGATTTACTCACAATGATATTTAAGTATTTTATTATTATTTTTATATTTAACCACATCTAAATCGCTTACCAGAGCTAAATCATTCACCGCTCCCATCTATTTTGTTATTCACCGGTCTATATGGCTCCTGTACATTAGACCTGCCTTGGAAGCATGTGTAGACTTTCCGCACCGATGGCCGTCACTCATGAAATCATTTTCTGCTTAGTTGATTGGAAGATGCGTGTATCAGCTGGATGACTGGGTTCTGGTTTACTACATTAACCGTCAAACACATATGGGCCTATGATGTCTTCTAAATTATCTTCTCCGCTAAGAAGAAGAGCTGTGATGGACATTTATCAGAGAAACAACTTGTGCTACATTTTGTTTCTAAAGATAAAGCTGACTGCTGGTCATGTGATTGCATTGTGAACGGAATTGAAAGCAATAGGGAAAGTTCAATTACATTAAAATTAATTTACTGTACATGTATGTACTGTAGGTTTTAGAATGATCCAAATTAATTGATTTATGCACTGCACACAGAAATGGGTATGTGGGACTACACAAACATGTGGCATGAATGTTTGGTCCAACTATATTTTTAAAGCGCTTAGAGATATTTGTATTAACCGCTATATAAAAGCTAAATATTATTATTGTTATTATTAACTATTCAGCCATTTCTTTTCACTTTTCAAATATGAAGGCAATTGAAGAGTAATCATGTTTTTTTTGAGGCACCCTGATATGTTAATATTCTTTCAATCTGTCTTTCTTTCAATGAGAAATCACATAGGATTTAATAGCCAATGTGTGTCCTTCTCTTTAAATACATGCACTTTCAAATCAGGATATTACATTGGCATTGATTATTTTCTGGCCCGTCATGTAATCATTCGATGTTTACCAACCAAACATAAAATTACATCAATTCTTCATGTTATACATATTATGAATCTGAATCTAGAAAACATTGCAAAACATCACAATTATTTACAATTGTGTTATTAGATCTTGACCAAAATATTCCCATTTATGTCACCATGAATCCCTGCCCAATTTGTGTACCAAGCATCTGTGGAAGTAACACTTCAACAAGCTCTGCTTCTAGTTAGTTCCTCTTTTCTCATGCTTTTTCCTATTATATTTGTTGTTTCATTGCATATTTTTGTAATATAATTATTCATTGTATTAAGGAGAAATATAATCATCATTTGATTTGATTGTTTGTTTGAAACGAGAAGGGCATGAACTTGTATCATTTTACACAGAGTCAACACCCTTCTGGCCTCTAACTAACTAATTATATGCATTGTAGTAGTATACAGTGATGGTGTCAGTCATCAACGTACTGTCAACCTGTGAATTACATATAAAGGGAGTATCCCTTCAATGACGCCTTTCTATGGGTAAATTATGCAGTTGATATTACGCATTCCTAGAAAGCCCTCATGTGTAACCTGTCCTCGCTGCCGCCGTCGCCAGTGAGTCACACAAAACATTCATAGTCTGAAAAAGATGAAAGGATCTTTTGGACGTTGAATACTGGATGCACTGTAGCCATTAGAATAATGAGGTTTTATGCCTACAGGAGTCGCATTCACTGCGAGATATATGCATTAAGCAATGTGAAGAAATGTACAAGAAATATACAACCTGTTATATAAGGTTTATGTACATTACTATGTGTAGGTGATACACTGTAGGCCTGTACTGTACATGTAGGAAGAACTTGGGGTTTTAGGGGATTTCCCAATTGAATTTCTGTGACACTTGGAGATATCCCCTGTGTTGTATTGTTGGTTACCTGATATTATAGTTTTTAGAAAATTGATTTTCCATATTGTTTACAAAACATACAGACAGAGGTAACAGACAAGGTACAGACAAGATTTAAATGTAAATCCTTTACAGATCAAAATTGCATCCACCCTCAAAAAACATAAAAGAGAACAGTTGGGGAGAACAAAAAGAAAAAGGAGATGAAACAAACGACAGCAGCAACACTATCTACATCTACATGTACAGCAACACCCCCACCACCACCACAACCAGCACCAACAATACCAACAACAACAACAACAACAACAACAACAAAAACAGCAATACCAACAACACCAGCATCAGCAATAACCAACAACATTAGAAAAAAACAACAACAACAACAGCTATGAAATGGAATATTATACTACACAGGTACATGTTTGTGTGCAAGCACATGTACATGTATATCATAAAGAGGGGTAGTTGAATGTAAAGAAACTTTCCTGCGATGGCCTTCTGCTTGGCACAACATTTTGTGCAAGACAGTATTAAAGAAATCTCCACTTGCCACGCTACATCCATTGCCACGTATTATAAAGAGTTACGATTGATCTTAAGTTTGATCAATACACGATGAGCCATAGACTTATGCTCAATAATAAACTTACGCTCAATCAAAAGGCTTTATAATACATAGCCCAAGTGAAGTAAATATGATATCTGGTAGGAAGAAATACTTTGAATGTTGGAGTACCTAATATTATGTTAAAAAACCCAGAGCCATACATGTGCATGTATCCTTGGCTTTTAATAAAACATAAAATAAAAACAGCAACTGGACATTGTTGCGGTTGTCCAAAGTACTCTGTTTGTTGTACTATGGAATATGGTTCTTATCCTGTCTATATATTGTGTGGGTGGTTGTCATGGTTACCCCAAATGTCAACAAGGTCATTAGTCCTGTTGTTCTACAGCTAAAGTGATGAATGTTATTTCAAATTTATGGCTTTTAAAATTTATGTTTGCCATTACCAAGAAGTACATGAACTGGTAAACAATGAACACCAATCTAAGGCCTAAAAAAAAGAAAGATGTTGAACTGCCCTTTAAGTGCCAAATCATGGGTCGGTCGGTCGGAAATCTTTTTTTTTTTACATTAAAAAAAAAAAACCCTCCCTCTTTGGGTGATATTATTCAGTTTTGAATGCTTAACCGGTAATACATTTTTTTTTCTCTAAAAAACGGTTAAAAAAAAAAAGCCGCCGATAAAAGTTGATTAAAAAATTTGTGGGTCGGTCTTATTGAGGGCAATACATCTTTTTTTTTTAGAACGAACTTTCAGCATATTTTTCAGTCATTTAATCATTGTTGATCATTTAGTTTGAAACACAACTATGAAAGTGTGCTTTGGTTTAACAGAGCAAAGAACGATTTAGATACAAATCTGACATTCGCTTTGAAAAGGGAGAAAGAAGAGGTAGAAGAAGGAGAAGGAAGAGGGAGAAGAGGAGAAGGAGAAAGAAAGGAAGGAAAGAAAGGAAAAAGAAAGAAAGAAAGAAAGAGGAGAAAGAAAAAGGAGGAGGAGGAGATAAAGGAGGAGAAAAAGAAGAAGAAAAAGGAGGAGGCGGCGGCGGTAAGAGAAATTGTGAAGATGACAGTTTAAAACATGTACTTTGTAGAAATAACTTTACATTAATTTTGAAGAAAAAACAACAACAAAACTCTGTACAGTAGTGTGCCTTCTGCAGTCAGTGCTACATGTGTGTTATTAAAGAGATTTGTACCAGATTACACATCCAAAATGGTACGCCACCTTCCACAATTCAAACTCAAATGCACACAAGTCGCATGAATCATTAACCGTAATTGATTAATCTAAGCGATGGCAATTAATGACCGGACAGCCAGCTTGAGGTTGGGATTTATATTCCTCTATAAAATGGATCAATACTGAAATCCAGATGATGTGTTGCCGAAACGTGTTCTACATTTATCTTTTTCAATGGAAACACATTTCTAACTCTGCTTGAATTGCATCAGCGTAGCAAACTTGCTCAACCCACATGCGTGCTGTATGGGGTTATAGTCTGTACAGCGTGGTTGGGTTGCATTGTGTGCGGAGGTCAGAGAGGTCAAGGAGCGTGCCATCAGAGGTCAGCCTCACTGCCAAGGCTTGGTATGACATCATCTGCATACATGGGAGGAAGAAGGACCCAACTCCAATCAGAACAATTTGTGCAAAAAAAAGTTTCATGAATTGAGATTTGATTTGATTTGATTTATTTCCATTTCAGTATGAGTATGTGCGTGATACATATTGATTCAATAATTAAAGATAAACTTGAGTTCTGGTTAAAAAAAGAAAATCAATTCTCACAGAATCTAACGAAACTTACACTGAATGTTCAAGATTACAAATAATATGTCATGTGCCAAACAATTTTGGAAGAAAATTTATACTGGCTGAGTAATGAGCATAGAAAGATAAGGAAATCAAGTAGTACTAGCCCCCAACACCATTTGTGTTGTCCCATATACGTCTTTCTGTGTAGTGTGCTTGTTACTTTACCAAGACCGAGCCAAATTTGTTATGAATTTGATGACTCCAGAACCTTGCAGTACACACCAATACTTACATGCTACATGATCAACTTTTTCTGATGCATTCCACACCTTTTCTTTCACAATGCAATCGCGTTACCAGAACTCACCTTTATCTTAGAACACTGTAATATACATTTGTGTATGAGACAAATATAAATATTGATTTAAAGAAGAATGATAATGGATCATTAAATGTATGTCTTAAATTGGAAGAGCATGCTCAATATTTTAATGTAAGGAAACATTTTACATAAATGAAGACCATATGTACATATGATGATGATGATGATAACAACAGCAACAGCAACAGCAACAACAACAACAACATCAATAACAACAAGGACGAGAACAACAACAACAATAACAAGAACGAGAACAAGGAGAAAAACAAGAAGAAGAACAATGATAATTACAACAACAAAAAATAATGATGGTGGGTTCTTGTATTCCAGTCCTAACATAAGCACTTGACACTCTTGGTGCTCCTTTGTTATATAACCCCAGCTTTAGCATGGCTGTGATTACAGCGCTCTAGCATTTCAAGAAATACCAGGTACCAATTAACCTCACTTGGGGCGAATGTGGCGAGTGTAGAGTAATATCTTGCCAAATGACATTACTGCTGAGGCAAGGCTTGAACCCTGTACCTTGTGATCCACAGTCCAGCGACTTATCCACTAGACCACAACACCTCTAGATTCTACAGATGAAAACATTTGTCTGGTAAAATTATCGAAGTGGGGTTTTGTTTTTCTGCAAGACAAAAATTGTTTTGGTGGAGTTGGACCTTTCTACCTCTCATGTTCCTATTTGTTTATCTCTGGAATTCCCTCCCACATAAAAATGCACAGTGCTTACACAGACTAAAGAATATTGCCCAATTTCCTTGCTTTTGGAACTATAGTGTGTGCTCCAAGGGACATGTACTCACCCACTTTTTGTTTTATCCAAAACAAACATTTGTAACCCAAATATTTTATATATTATATTTGTTAGTAGATATGGATAATGAAACTAATTTAGTGCAAAGAACGTGACGATGATTAGGCATAATTTCATGCTTGAAAATTAACTTTTTGATAATTTATTTTGAAAGCTTTACAGTTTCACCAAGTTAACAAACCTGTATAAAAAAATCTGTTTGATGAAAACTAGATTTCAATTTTCTATAGAAAATCTGAAATTTCTATAAAAATCAAAGGCATAATGGTTCTTAATAAACATAAACATAAACCTTCCCAAATGCTTGTTTCTGGTCCAAATTTATGAAAATAAAAATTCTGGAGAATGTGGCCTGCTAGAAATCATTTAATTATTTCACTGACATTTTTTAATGCAGTTTTAGAATGCTCTTGTCGTGAAAATGGCCATTGTGGATGACTTCCAAAACATACAAAGTTTGTGGTATTACTATTAGTATTGTACCTTCGTTTCTCTATCACTTTTTTGGGGATAGTACATGGTGTAGGTATAATATGAACCTGAGCTCCGCTGTGCGATGAGTCTGGATGAAAAATCTATACCAAAATAGCCTAATCTTGAAAGGGAATCTAGACTTGTGCGCCTGGTGGAGTGTACATCAATACACAAGCTTGTCCCTGGTGCATTATTTGTTGTAGATTGGCCTGCTATTGATACTACTCCGTCGATGACATCATCTCAACCCCAAGGGTGGTGCTCACTCCAAAATTGGGACAGAAAAGCCCTGTATTGATGATGGTACATGTAGTCTGCAGTCACAGACCCTTGTCGGTCGCAATGCGTTAAACAGAATGTCTGAAAGGCTTTATGGACATGTGTTTGTATTAAATAGAGTCTGGGTGTGCAGACTACATGTACTTGGATGGATGGATGATGGAGGGTTTGGTGTCTCCTTTAATCTTGTGTATGATGAGAAGCTACATGTACAGCAACATTGTAAAGAAGTGGAGGGTGAGAAAGGGGGTGGGGAGGGTGAGAAAGAAAGAAAGAAAGAAAGAAAGGAAGGAAGGAAGGAAGGAAGGAGGAGGTACAGAGACAGATAAAATGAGATTTGGTTAAACAATCTTTATTTTATAGAAAGGGCAATAAAAATAAATCCTATATATTTTACATTAGTTACCAATCTTCGTGAATTATTCTCCTCTACAGTGTAGATAGCCCAAATATCAAAGAAATAAAAAAAACATTCAATAGAAACAAACGAACCCATCAGCTATTTTACTTTAAAAGGCAGAAAGAGAATCGATCCATATAAATGTAGGTAGATCAAATAGAACTTTCTTTTTGTGTGTGTGAAAAGAGAGTGCTTGCATTTGCAAGAGAGCCATCTATTGTCCAAAGTGAAACAGTCAATTCTACTCAGTTTACATGATGACGTGGGAGTGAGAGCCATATATATATCTAGATGATGACTCAGTCTACCAAACATGTCTACAACATTTATTCTAATCCCCTTTCTCTTTCATCTTTGCTCCCCTCGTCTCCGTATCACCTGCATGCTTAAAGAGAAGGTCGAGTTGTGTTAAAGGGTAGAATAGAATAAGAAAAAAATATAGCATGGAAAGGATATCACTTGAAATGCCCTTATTTTCCAAACAAAACTCCCACTAGCTCAGCTCAGAACCCAAGGACTAGAGGGGCATTGAGGCCAATCAAAGGGGCATCCAAGGCCATGGCCTTGGTGGCCTTGGATTAATTCAAGGCCTGCCTTTCATTTGTAGTCCCACATACCAATATATGTGTGCAGTGTTGTCAAAGTATACAAATTTCATCGAGACTGTGGTCAAATTGTTTAGTATTTTCAATTTTTCATGATTAAAAAGAACCTCACATTAGTGTCAGTTGATAGTGTTATAACATGCATGTAAGTATCAACTTTAATAGTTCATTCACACCAGCAGAACCCAGAAAGAAATAATTCACTGGTGTTTTAAGAGTGTGCGTTTACATTGCAAAAGCCGATGGGAGTTTTGGCCTGCGTTAATTGGGTTTTCGATTGGGTTTTCTTGTTGTGTTTATGGGGGCAAAATTCTAAACATGAGAAAAACTGACGGTTTTTGCTTGCAGTGTGAATGACCCTAATAAGAGGACACTTCGGTAATCTGAAAGTTTCTGATCAACTGCATAGCACATCATATTGGCATCCCCATCATCCGTATTAATCACCTCAGAAATCCCTCATTTCCTGGCAACTATCATTTCTAATCATCACAAAGCTGAACAGTATCGAGGGCATCCGTTGACTTGCGACCTGTCCAGTGAAAACCAAGCTCCGCAGGAGTGGGTGTTTTGAAATATGTCCCAGCGAAAACTGCTCTGGAAACAATTTCTCAAGGCTTTATTTTGTCAGGGATGTATGGTTAGAGTCGTGACTGGGGTGGTATCCTGAAAAGGATGTTGTCTTATATTTTGTAAATGATTTTAATTGTTTTAACAAATCGAAATTACTGTAGGACAAGTCTGCAAGTTGTTGGTTATGGGCTGTGCGAATCTGAAGTTATAAGAGTCTTTTAATAGCGCAAGCACCAATGGTGTTCCTTCTGTGCAATTTCAGTTAGTTTTCTATAAACAAAAGAGTGTGGATGCAACTAAACTTTGGGGTCATGAATTTGTTGCCCATCGGTGGGTCATCATCATTTTAAACTTGATGGTTTTCGCAAATTTTAATTAAAAACTATGACCGCGCTATACCAACAGCTTCTAGTCTCCTCACAGGATGGGAATTTACTTGATTAGCTACACTGTACACGTATATTAAAAGTATTAGATAACATCCCTGAAGCACTTGTGAAATGACCATCCATATCCTGCCCAGTTAGATTCAATTAGGGTGTAGAAAATCTCATCATCGTAATTCCTTTCCTCGAAGATGATCCGATGTCTACATACTGTAGTTTGCAGACCTGTACAAATACTTGTCAGGTGTAATGAAAAGCTACACACATGACATATAGTACTTCATTTATCCATTTTCTATTTAATTTGATTTTCTTCCTTACTGTAAAACTGTAAATTTGAGAAAATTGCAAAATGGAGGGTATTTATTCGATCACTATGCAGCTTGCACTTCTCAAAATCTAGAATTTGCACCATTTTTGGTTTGTTTACAGTATGTTTTATGATTACTCACTGTAATTTGCTGCTGTACCCCAGCCCAGCCTACACGCTCAGCGTTACCAGTGGTATTCTTACCTTCTCTTTAATCAAGCCTTTTTACCAGGTATTCCCAATTCTCTATTCATACTTTACCATTTTCCCCGAACATCAATCATGAAAATCCATCCCTCGCAGATTTTCCAATTACTAAATGAGTCAACTTTAGCATACAACCATTGACCATGAATGATGATTTGTTTATTGTCCTGATTCATGATGATTTCTATTTCATTTGCCTGGGCACCATTCCCTAGTCGGTCAAAAAATCATTCATTTGGGGATTTTGTCAGTGTATTCATGATGAGGAATTGGTATGAGATAATGAAGCAAGATGCTACAATGGAAGATGGGTATTGAAAATGTATGTATGCCACTGGGGAATATTGTCATTAAGACTGCCATTCATTCTCATTTACTCAGAGATAGTGAGAGAGGGAGAGAGAGAGAAAGAAAGGGAGATGGGGAGGAGAGAGAGAGAGAGAGAGAGAGAGAGAGAGAGAGAGAGGGGGGGGGGGGGGGAGAGGTAGGATGGGATGAGGAGAGAGAGAGGGGGATGGGATATTGAGAGAAAGAGAGAGATAGAGAGAGAGAGATATAGAGGAAGAGAGAATGGAGGGAGGGAGGAAGGGAGAGAAATATTGAGGGAAGTTTAGAGAATTGTTCAATACAATTTGTTTATTCCCATTCCAGCAAATACATTGAAAATACATAGAAAAAATATATGTAAACAGTATAATACAGTACAAATTACAAAAATGGTATCATGGGAATTAGGAGGGCAATAATGAATACATTTTTGAGACGTCAAGAGAGAAAAGGTAGAGCCAAAATTGTTTCACTACCATGGTCGAAGAGAAAATGAAAGGGATCAAAAGATTTTCATTTTGAAATCTTCGCATTGGTAAAAATCTAATATTTTCAATTGCAAAATGTTGTTACTTATCTTTATTTGTACCTAAATTTTTACCAAAGAAGTAGGCCTATAATTAGGTTTAGAGTTGCAATTGTCAAATAAGTTTAGGGTTAAGGTTAGTGTTAGGTTTAATGTTGCCTGTTGGGTAAGGGGTTTGGTCAAGAATTCAATTAGTCTTGGAAATTGATGCAGATCTATTGTGGCAGGAGCAAGTGTCCGGACAATCCAAACATCCCAAAGCAACCCTGAATGGTGGCAGAGACGGGGCAGAGTCTCACAAAACCGTCATAAGTACAAGTCCAACGACATCCTATTGAAATGCGTGTATTAAGTTTAACACCCGTTTCAATGGGATGTTGGTGAACTCGTTCTTACGACAGTTTTGTGAAACACTGCCCTGATGTCTGGGATGCTTCCCATCATCCATCGCCATGGTAACCTGACGACCCCAGACTGGCGCGAAGTTGTCCACATGGTGCCAGGGGTGATGGATTCATGTTTATGTTGAGACAACCATGTGTCTGTCTGATGGCCTTGGTAATAATCATGATGATATCATGTGGAAAGAATTCAATGAGTTCCTCTGTCGAGTTTGGATTGAGAATCTAATTAAAGGTAATCTAGACTTTAATATGGTTGTGCACATGAACTTCAGAACTTGCAATACGCCTGTTATTTTTTTCCTTTCATTTGGGCTTTTTGGCCAGGTGCCTGCTCTTTGTATTATTTTCTGAGCATTGTGTATCTTGGGTTGTCTCTTGGAAACTAAGTTAGGTAATCTCAATAATACAAGCAATTGACAACTAGTCGTTTTGATTGTTGTTGTTTTTATGTATAATAGACACAGGTACAGTTTTTGTCATTTATATCGTATTATATGATCCATCATAATTTATGTTGATACTGTGTGATGTTTGATTTGAAATGAAAAGGATCAAAACTTAAAATACAAACAATATTACATCTGTTATGAGAAGAAGGGGGGGGGGGGTGTGTTTTTAATGTCAAACTTAAAGGGCATAACTCAATGCTCTACTTGCTCTCACTAGTTTAAGAGAAACTTTGTAATGGGTTTAATAGTTGTAGGAACTCTTGTAAGACCAGAATTTTCTTCATTGGGGGTGTTGTCTATAATTATAACTGATGTACAACAATATTTCTAGCCTTAGAAATATAGCCATTTTTTGACTAAACTAAGAACAATCAAACCTTGTCAAAACTACAAGGAGTTGTATATTGTAGATATTTCTAATGAAATTACATTGTATGTTCCCTTGCACCCTTACTAGTAAGGTTTCTACATACCAATGAGACAGGCAGTAGACCCCCCTCATAAAAACCTCAAAACCAAAACTTATCAATTACATGTCCATGTACATGTACCACGAATGGCCAATATTGTATTGACTATTGATTATTGGTCAGTTATGGCAGTGTGACTTGGTTAATATATTTGATTAAATTCATTTCATTCTCGATTGAAAATCCAATCAGTATATAAATAAAAATAAATTATACACAAAATTTGAAACAAAGAAGACAATAAGGGGCAGTGTGAAGGGTGATTCTTGTGAATGGAGGAGCACCAAGCTACTAAAATTAGAAACACAGGTGGTGACCAGGAAGGCTTGAGGTTGCATTCATTCGAGCAATCAGCTTTAAGTCTGTTCACACTCGCAGAAAGTCATGCAAAATTTGTGTATAGAAACATATAAATAATCACTATATATATGTGAAGAGAGGGGCGTGCACTTGTGAAGAAATCAAGAAACATATGGATGAGATACTGTTTTTAGGGAGGTCAGTTGACACCATAATGACAACATCAACAGTAATACCAAAAAACAAAACAAAATAGATTCTTGTCTTGTTCATACATATCACATTGAGGTCCTACATGTATATGTTTTGTTTCAGCTTATGTCTCGGTGTAAGATGATACAAGATGAAAGCTAACCAGTCGGATATCAGTGCGTGTTCATGATAAACCTGCCCAATCATATGATTTCCATATGATACAGTGTTTAAACTAGAAGTGGACTCTCATTCTTGATAGAGTGTTCATTCGCAAAGATTCTCAATTCTCTATTTTGGTAGATGACGTTTTGTATGACGTTTTCTTACACAACATTCAGACTAGAACAAAATAATCATCTGTCGTACAGCTATACCATCATAGCTGCGCAAAGAATTTCAATAGTCTGAACTGAACAGGGGGTTGGACACTCCATCATCCCCACTGACCTCTGTGTGAAGGGAGCCTGGCTCCAGTCCATCGTATCCAATTAACAGAAACTAGGATTGATCGCGGCCGGGTATACCTCTGTAAATTCCAAACGATGCACTCATCATTCATTCATTACTTTTGTGGCGAAAAACGAGGAGAAAACCTAATTTGCATGTTTGTCCGTCAATTTTTCCAAGAGGCCTCCTTCATTCGAAGATTCCTATTTTGGTATGCGTATACATGTACACTAGAGGAGTGAGGAATTGTTCGATTCAGGATATAGCAAATCGTTGATTATTTATTCTCTGATTTCAAGAAGTGTAGCTGTGATGCCTTATCTGCGGTGAGTTGGAAATCGATGATATTCATTACTTTTTCATATGTCATCCGCTGAGATGTCGAGGGCATTAACCCTTACCAGAAATAGCGCCGGATAGAGACATAAGCTTTTCGTCTTGCCCTCAATTCTTCAGAATAAACTGCAAGAATATACAGGTAGCGGAAGTGAGAAAATATGAACGGGAACTGAAGGAACAAGCGGAATGAACAAATATGTCTGTTTCCGCTGTTTGCTATCCTTACTTGAGATCAATGTTTCCATGTATTTTAGGCTTGCTGCATTCTCTTTGCTTTTCATGAGATGGCGAGGGGATTGAGATACTACGTTTTCTTTAGAAAGCTCAGATTTACATGTAACACCCTGTGTCTCCAGGTGTTTGAACATTACCGGTACTCTCTTTTTATATCACTAGAGCACTTTTTACAATTCACCATAGGGAAAGTGAGGTATTCATGTGGCAATTTTTGTTGTTGTGCCATTGCTACTTTTTCATGGAACTCTTTTTGAGATATCCAGACCTCAATCAATCTCTACTTCCATGTATTCATTTCAACAAGAATCTCAGTGTAGATGCTGTTTGTTTAGAGCCATAAGGACATGCATGAACTCACATCATTTTTTTACAGAGAATTAATGCCCTTGAGGCTCCTAACTGACGGTATTATTATTATTTTGTTTATAAAGAGTGAGTCTGTTTCGATAGGCTGATTTAAAAAAGATTAATTTATCTGATTGGTCCATTTTTATTTCATTGGTATTTTTTAAATATTTTTGTTTACCAAGAGCTCTTTTTGATATTACCTGAGCTTATGTGAAGGCTTCGATACACAAAATTGCTCACTGTTCTCATGAGCCATTTTTCACTTGCACACTGGACTTTAGCTATTGTAGATGACTGAAGCGGGGTTTGTGTCACTTTGTGGTTTTTTGCTTTTAAACCGGGAGGATAATCGTAAATTAGTCCGCCTCACTTTATTGAGAGAATGAATTTAGCGGAGCAGGAAGTATTCCATATCATACACACAGCGGCTATATCCTGCCCTGCTAATATGATTACCACACTTGTGGTGCTTGTGTCAAAAGGGGTAGCAATTGTCAAAGAAGATCAGCCAGCTGCCCTGACAGACTGCCCACCGAGAACCACCAGAGGGCGCAACACTGTGCTTGTGTTTTGATATTTTATCCCCGGGTTGAGCGAGAAAGAAGGCTGCTCATATTATTATAAAGGTGATTGCAAATAGTTCATGTTAGTTCTTTCAGTTCAGCTCTTTTCTGTTAACTTCAGTTGAATTCGAGTTGAGTTGAGTCGAGTCGAGTCGAGTCGAGTTCAGTTGAATTTAGATGATTTCAGTTGAATTTAGATTCAGTTGAGTTCAGTTGAGATTAGTTTAGTTCAATTTAGTTCAGTTGAGATTAGTTTAGTTCAATTTAGTTCAGTTGAGATCAGATTAGTTCACTTTAGTTCAGTTGAGATCAGTTTAGTTCAGTTGAGATCAGTTTAGTTCAGTTGAGATCAGTTGAGATCAGTTGAGATCAGTTGAGTTCAGTTGAGATCAGTTGAGATCTGTTTAGTTGATCAGTTCAGGTCAGTTCAGTGGAGTTCAGAAGAGATCAGTTTATTTCAGTTTAGATCAGTTTAGTTCAGTTGAGTTCAGTTTAGTTTAGTTAATTTTAGATGAGCTCCATTCAATCGTATTCATTTTTAGTTCCATTCAAATCAATTTCTGCATTCAGTTCAGTTGGGAGAACATCAGTTATAAAGAAGCAAAGATAATTACAGAGTACAAATAGATGAATGAATATGACATCTACAAAAAACGTTCTGGATCTCTCTTTTACGCACTTGATGTCTGATGAACGAAGACTAGTTGCATCTCACTCATGCATGAGCAGTAGAGTGCAGTCATCAACACATTATACTCAATGAGGCAGGGCACCAGAGGGAGATATTTACTAATGCCGCAGATAGCATATTTCGGACCACCTGCTTCCAATCATGGCAGACAAGTGGCGATCGTTTTCGCACCGTTTTTTTTAGCCGCGGAAGTGTGCGGGCTGCGGAACAAATGCAATTTCCTGATCATCTACATTTGTTCAAATGCGAATGTGATGCCAATGTCTTGAGAGAGAAATTTTGATGTTAAAATGGGCGGGTGGGGGGGGGGGGGGTGAGAAGAAGGGTGAGAAAGATAGAGAGAAGAAAAATGAGAGAAAGAGAACAGGGGACAGAAAGCGAAAGTGAGGACAAGAGAGAAAGAGAGGTTTGAGGTTACCAGTGCTGTACTGATCTCTTTTTTGTCAGTGTTGTTTATTGTTATTGTTACAATATTTGTGATTGGTTTCAGTTTGATGAACCTGGACAGCTAATTCAGTTTCTACTACTTACATTTATTATTGTTGCTGCTTATTTGTTGTTGTCTTCCAAAGTTTTTTTGAAAACATTTTGTTTGTTATGATTATTAGGCCGTCTGTGGTCAGATCATCTCTTAATGATTTTTTTTTTAATTGTTGCCACTTAGTGTTATTATTATTTTCAATTTAGTATTCTTGTCATATTGCTGTTTATTCATTGTCATCTTATTAATCTTTTGTTGTGATTATGATTTGTTATTGTCCTTGTTATTATTATTTTTTTTTTTAAAGATTGCTAAACCTGAATAGCTTCTCTCGCTGTGAGAGAAAAACAGGCATAATGTCCAGCTACCCTGATTTAAATTATTGTAATAGTGATTGGCTTGATGATGATTTAATTGAGTCTTATTTATTTATTTATTGTTTCATGTTTTTATTCATTGTTGTTATTTATTATTTCATTATTGTTCTTTTCAGATTGGTGGACCTGAATAGCTTCTCTCGCAGTGAGAGAAGACCGCCCAGCTGGTCCCCAATGTCCAGCTACCCTGATATGTACAGTGGTAAGTCTGCTCTGTTATCATCTCTGTGGAGCCAGAAGGGTGTTAACTCTTAAACTTAAAGTTCAGAGAGCTCTTCAGGTGCTATGCTGGGGCTGTATTTAAAGAGAAAGTTGAGTTCTGGGAAGAGGTGAAAAATAATTTGTGAGCATTATGATTATTATTATGCAAGTGTGGAAGAACATCAGATAAAACATGTTCCCTGAAGAGCATGGCTCTTTAAATGCCTTCATATTCTAAATATGGCGTGTGACATCGTAAAAATCGGGACGGATTTTTACACCACGTGTTCGTGTAGTCCCATATACATCTGTCTGTGTACAGTGCTTGTCACTTTACCAAGACTTGACCAAATTTCTTATCATTTTGATGATTCCAGAACCTTACAATACACACAAATACTTATATGCTACACTGTAGATGATCAACCTTTTCTGATTGATTCCACACCGTTTCTTTCACAATGCAATCGCATGACCAGAACTCATCTTTATCTTTCAAGTGTTTTGTAATAGATTATAATTTTTACTTTGAATGTTTCCAAGCATTGAATTTTGATAAAATGGTCCAAATCAAAGTTTCACCTTTGCAATAATGAAAGTTAAGTTACATCTTTGCACAGCTACTTTAGATACAGAGGTAAATGTAGATGTAACACCCTTCTGGCTGTACGTATGTTATTACATATCAATCTCATGCTATTAATTCCTGCTGTTAGAGAGAATGTGTTGTAGTCAAGATCCAAAACCCCCTATAGGCCTGTCTGCATCAGCTTGAGTTTGTCAAAGAACCCGCTATTTTTAACTATCCCGATCGCAAATTAGCCAGTTAATTTGCGTCTTCATCAGCCCACAGTTGCAATATTTGGTCAAGAAAGTATCCTGAGAAATATTGGTCTTGTCGCCAAAATATCCCACTATTTGTGCCTGTCCAAGCTAGGTTGTGATGAGTGTATCAGTCTAGTGAACACACAATTTCAAGCTTCGAGATAATGTCCACAGTCGGAAAATAACTGGTTATTTGGCAAACTCGAGCTGATGGAGACAGGCCTTATGACAAGGCCAGGGCTTTGACCACTCAAGTTCAAGGCTAAGACCACTACTTGGAACCTCAAGGCCAAGGCATAGATAGAGACAAATATTTCACTAGTAAATTATTCCAAAGAGAAGGTGCTGCAGCTAAAAAGGCCCTTTCACCACAGGCTACTCGCGTCTTGGGGATCTTAAGAAGATGCTAGTGTGATTATCTTAAAGGGATCGTTTAACAATGTTAAATCTGAGATACACGGCCCTACGTGTTATCAGTGTCTGTGATATGGTGTAATATTGAAGCCCTAAAAAAATTGCGCTTCAAAATGATCAAGAAGTGCCTCAAAAAAGTAAAAATCTTTGAGTGACCGGTTTTTACCATACTCGTTTTCCCCAATAGACTGTAGTGTTATGAAAACCGTCAGGCGAACGGTTTTCAAAATTTGTAATTATAATCATAAATATCTTGATAATCAGACAGGCGATTGGCTTGTAAAAGTCATGGGGTTCCTGACTGACCTAAAGATTTATAATTATCATTGCATCATGAGCTAAATCCAGAATTTTGTTTCAGAATCTGAGACAAAGTTACTGGATCCCTTTAAACTACGAGCTGGTGTATAAGGCATAACAAGGTCTTGTAAATAGTTTGGTGCCAATCCATTTACAGCCTTCCATGTGAGGAGATGGATTTTGAATTAAGGCATAAAAAGGTCTTTTAAATAGTTTGGTGCCAATCCATTTACAGCCTTCCATGTGAGGAGAAGGGTTTTGAATTTTATGTGCTTGCGGATTGGCAAACCATCGTCATCTCCTGACTATTCCTTTAAAAAGCATATAAGTAGATTGCACAAGTCCTTAGAGTTTAAATGATATCCTCAGTATGAGATTGTTAAGACTCATGCCATTGCTTCACAACAATTATTGCTTTCTGCAAAGTACCATGACCTGCGCTATGCCGGGGGGGCAAGTTAGCCTTGGAGTACAGACCCGTTGCACGGACAGTACTCTGTGATGAACGCAGAAATTGATTTGATAAGAGAGAAAGGATGAGAAGTAGAGAGAGGATTGTGTATATTTGGCTAGTTGGATTGGTAATCAAAATGATAGTTGATTATAAGTAATTACTTTTTAGAGGAGCTGAAAGTTATGGTTCATAATAAAGTCCAAAAATGCCAGTGGAAGCAATATTATTGGTGCTGGAGGTCATTGTATAGAATCTATATAATTTCAGCTTGTTTCTGTATTGTATGGATAATATGATTTCTTATTGCAAACTACCACTGAGTTTTCTGTACTAAACATTGATGAATAATAATAATCATCCAAATTAGAGAAACAGTATGAATTCTTTCAAGATCTTCTGTATTAAATTTCTGAAAAGCCAATTTAAGCATGAAGATAAATTACTTCCCCACAAGTGCACTGCATTCTTATCCCTAGTTTGGCAAATGGTTTTGTCAAATCATACTATAAAATGTATGGTTACTGTCATGCTGAAATGCAAAGTATCTTAAACATTTTGGTAATACCGGTAAATGAACTGAACTGAAATGAAATGCTCTACTGAATGAATGGCAAAAGGAAAGCACTGCACTCTTAAACATTTAGTTCGAGGCATCTGTGCTTATCACACCTGAGAGACCGAGACCATAAAACAGGCCTGATGTACAAGACTAGACCGTGTTTTAGAACCCATCATGTTATTCTTGGAAGCATGGTGCACCCGGCGTGCCGACTTTTTAGCGGCGTAATTCCAGCCAAATGTATTGCATTGCGTCAAGTCCACTTGATACAAATTGAGAATCGTGTAACAGAATGGGTCGGAATAGATTGCATTATCCTGTAGAATGTTGGGCATTAAAGATTGGATGATCAAGAGGATACACGCGCGGAAGTCATGGTACTTTGCGCTCCGCATCAAAAGCGAGAGGGTACGATTTCAAACGCAGAATGCGAACATGATGAACCGCGGGTCATCAACTATGTGATGTGTGTGTGTTTTGGGGCTCTGCAGAGAAAATGAAGAGAGATCCATGAATGAACCAAATGAAAATGAATGCATAACTGTTTGCCACTTTTAATACAGTATGTTGTCTGTTAATGTACATGTAGGAGCCTGAAGAGCAGTAACTAATGTACTGAAAGGCCAATCCATCTCATATACTTAAAGGGCAATCCAACCCTTGTAATGAGTTCATTTGAATGAAAGCATACAATCAGAGAAATAGAATGGCGAAAGTTTGAAATAAATCGGACCAATAATAAGAAAGCTATGAATGTTTATACGAGAGGATCACTACAGCTACACTGTGTGTAAATTTAAAATTGGCAAGTTTGTCAGTGGATTGTGATGTAGTGATGGATAACTTCCCCATTTGTTGTCCCCCCCCCCCCCCAATCACTAATTTCGGTTTTTCTCCCAAGTGCCTTCACCCTTGGGGCACTACTCAAAACATATTATTACAGGTCACGTTATACATTTTTGAAAAATTGAAATTTTAGTAATTTTGTGTGTTGGAACAAATGGGAACGTTGTCCTTCACTGCATCACAGACACTTTACAGATTTTATTATTATTATATTTTTTTACAAAGTAGATAAGGAAACTTTAAGATTACTTGGCCACATACATTCTCAGGGTGGACTTCCCCTTCATTGCTACCGGGGCTAGACTCGATAAGCTTCGCTATTTCTAGCCCCATCTACATTACTTACCTTTTTTTGTTTTAATGTTGATGTTTGTTAACTGATGTAGATTTTCATTGTTCTTTTATGCTTATGTATCTGTTTTTCATTTACTCTTTGTGTCAAATGTATAAAATGTATTTTCTTACCTTGTATATTCTTCTGGTTATTAATGTGGAAAATAAATGAAATGAAATGAAATGAAATAATATGATTTTCCCTTAATTTTTTTTCTAGGTCCCCAGCAAATGCTTCAACGATGCGTGATTGTACAGAAAGATGAGAAGGGATACGGGCTAACAGTTACCGGCGACAACCCCGTCTTTATCCAAAGTGTCAAAGATCGTAAGTCTAGCTTCATCTCTTTTTGCCATATTTTTGTGTAAGAGTCAGAAGTAGTTGAGAATATGAGTTAAGGCCCTTCTGGCTCCAAAAAGATGATATGATGAAAATTGATACAGGGCTCAACACTAACCGGTGCCTGGAAAACACAGATGCCTTAAAATCTCAGTCCACATCCTTTTTAAAAACCCTAGGAAATATAACATGCTGATGCAACCACAGCAGTGTTTGTATCCAACTCCTCTCCTTCATTCCGTCATCTTCCCCTTCTCCCCTCTCCACATCCTTAAAAAAAAACAAAAAACATGCTAATCCAACCACAATTGTGTTTGCATCCTACCTGCTACCCATTTAACACCTGGGTGGAGAGTAGCAATGTAGATAAAATGCCTTGCTCAAGGACATAATTGCAGTGCTGTGGCTCAAACCCAGGACCTTCGCATTTCTAGTCAAGTAACTAAACCACTTGACTATAACTAAAAGCACCAATGAATAAAAAAAAAACCTTGTCAGGTGTATCCAACATTTAATGCATTAAGATTTGTAAAAGTTCAAGGGTGTGTCGATCAAATTCTCATTAAAGTATAAATAGAAAGTTTATGGAAAAAAGAAGATGAAGAAGAAGAAAAAGAAGAAGAAGAAAACAAAAAATTAGAAAAGAAACCCAGGTTTGTGTATAAGCCTGATTCCACTTACGATTCAGGTATAATCCTTGAGGCTTTATTTTCATCTAGATACCCGAGAGGGAGAACAAAAGAAAAAAGGAAATAAAAGTTCCCAGGTTTTCTTGCTTTTACATGAGACAGCTTGTTTCCATAAGCCGCTGTTGCCTCTGACATTTGGAGCCGTGAGCCAAACGGAGATTGCATCTGGAGTTGGATTTGCCTTGTATCACTTCATTCCTCTTATGCAGTCTTCCAATGAATACCAATTATATTCTTGAAAATCCACCAGAAATATCAAAGGTAGTTTCCAATCGAGGGGCAGCGATCTGTCCCCAGAAGAAGAAGATACAGATTGGAGGAGATGGCAGGATGTACTGTAGGAATAAATGTCTCATTTTACATCGTCTGTTTGCGTCATCCGGTTAGCATTGTTAGATAATGTCTAGTCGAGAGCTGTTTTGGTGGATGAAATATGGGGACATGCAAGCTCCATGATGGAACCTGGGAGATATGCGTTTTTTGACCAAACACTTACCTTTTTAAAACATTTACAAAGAAATCGAGGAAAAGGGGGATGTGTAATCTGACCCTTCCCAAAGTAGTTTGATTCAGAAATCAGAATACATTTACTTTGAAGGTAGAGGTGTCGTGGTCTAGTGAACAAGTTAGGCATGAGATATTTATTATTGCTGTCGTTCCGATGCAGGATCCTGCAATACGCGCTGCAGAACGATCGACGCAATGATTAGTGACAGGAGTACAAATATTATACAACACTGCGCCAGAACGCGTCGGCGTGATAATCTTCCGACTGCAGTAGGATGAATTGATTTAATATATATACGCGCAGCGCTGGCAAGCGTTTAAGCCGGTACACTGTACATGCGCACGACACAAAATTATATATCGAGTGTCCCAACATTGACATTTCTATATTATAAACAAGTCGGAGTTAAAATAACTTCTACCACAGCTGTGCGTGTGTTTATAAACATGACATTTACAAATAATTTCTACGTACAATCGTGCGTTTGTTTATAAACATGACGGAGTTAAAATAATTTCTACTACAACTGTTTGGTTGTTTTTAAACATGACGGAGTTAAAATAATTTCTACTACAAAAATTACTGTTTGATTGTTTTTAAACATGACGGAGTCAGTTAAAATAATTTCTTCTAAGACCGTGTGTTTGTTTATATTACATGGCGGAGTTTAAATAACTTCTACTACAAATTATGTGCGTTTGTTTATGAGCATCACGGAGTTAATATAATTTCTACCACAATTGCATGTGAGTAATTTGTTTATAAACATGACATTTAATCATAATTTCTACTACAATCATGCGTTTGTTTATAAACATGATGGAGTTAAAATAATTTCTACTGCAACTACCGGTATTTGGTCGTTAAACATGACGGAGTTTATAATTATTTCTTCCAAGACCGTGTGTTTGTTTATAAAAATGACAGAGTAAAATAAATTGTACTACCACCGCGCTTTTGTAAATGACAGAGTTAAAATAATTTCCACTACAACTGTGCGTTGGTTATAAACGCGACAAAATAATTTCTACTAAATCTGCATCCGAACACACATGACGGAGTTATGATAGAATTTCTAGGTCATCACAACTGAACCCAACGCTATATCCACACACACAAAAACAACCACGTGTTCAGCTCATTGGGCGTACCAGGGATCCCTGGGCTTACGTTGGTGGGCGGTGTTAATTGCAAGTCTGTGCCAATCGATAATCAGCTTTGAGACTAATTTCTTTAAAAGTTTATCCATTCAGAATGTTAAAGGAGTGCTACTGTATATCCAAATCATAATGAAACTGTCTTAGACTCGAAAAGGGTCTTCTCATTGGCTAAATAATAATTTGCAACTTATTTTTTGAAAGCAAATATTTGTTTTCAGTTGTCATTTATTCTCCTGAGGTATTCCAAGTAGTATGAAGTCTGAATTGGCAGACTATACAAACCCTTTCAGTTTCAGCTGGCTGGGGCGTGTCATATATCTTAGATAAGAACTGTCAAAACATGTCTGGGAAATGTAAAAAAAACTGTAACGTAACCCCTCTTACTTTTATGACAATGAGATTTGCCTACAAGTATTAGGCTATGCTTGCTCTGTGCGTGGAGTGGTATGCGACAAATTTCTTCCAGCAAAAAAGGGGTGGGGGGTATTTTGATGTGAAATATTTTCGATCAAAAGTCGCCACCACGTTTTCTTTTTCTTTCGCAATTTTTGGAATCCTTTCATATGAATATATATTTTAAGTCATGACCTTTTTATATAGGTATGCGAATTTTATATTTTTGACGTAACCTCAAAGGGCGAGTTAAAAGCACACAGCTATGATTACAATTTGGCAAATTGAAATTCATAATAACTATCATTTCGTCTACAACTAGTTTATATAATAAACAAGGAATTACACCCCAATAGTCTGTTGGCCATTCCGATAGGCCATGATTTCTTGTCGAATATAGAGACTTTTTTTGCGATCGGGCGTGGGGGTGGGGGTGGGGGGGGGAGGGGAGGGGAGGGGAACTGAATTCATACAATTAGGATTAATAGTCGAGAACGGTACAACGAATCGTCTTCTTTCTCTTATAATTTATTGAAATGTCAAAGCTTCCGTGCGGGAGGTGGGGGTACTGAATTCAGACAAGGATTAAGAGTCTAAAATGTTACAACGAATCGTCGTCTTTCTCTAATAATTTAATGAAATGTCAAAGCTTCCGCACGGGACGGGGGGGGGGGGGGATTAAATTCAGACAAGGATTAAGAGTCAAGAGCGGTACAACGAATAGACTTCTTTCTCTAATAATTTAATGAAATGTCAAAGCTTCCACGCTTCGCCCTGGAGGGGGGGGGGGGGAACTGAATTCAGACAAGGATTAATAATCGAAAACGGTACAACGAATCGTCTTCTTTCTCTAGTAATTTAATGATATGTCAAAGCTTCCACGCTTCGCGCTGGAGGGGAGGGGGGGACTGAATTTAGATAAGCATTAATAGTCGAGAACGGTACAAAGAATCGTCTTCTTTATCTAATAATTTCATGAAATGCCATATTTCCGCCTTGGAGGGGGGGGGGGGCTGAATTTAGATAAGCATTAATAGTCGAGAAATCGTCTTCTTTCTCTAATAATTTAAGTAAATGTCATAGCTTCTGCGCGGGACGGGGGGGGGGGGCTGAATTCAGACAAGGATTAATAATCAAGAACGGTACAACGAATCGTCTTCTTTCTCTAGTAATTTAATGAAATGTCAAAGCTTCCACGCTTCGCGCTGGAGGGGAGGGGGAGACTGAATTTAGATAAGCATTAATAGTCGAGAACGGTACAAAGAATCGTCTTCTTTATCTAATAATTTCATGAAATGCCATATTTCCGCCTTGGAGGGGGGGGGGGGCTGAATTTAGATAAGCATTAATAGTCGAGAAATCGTCTTCTTTCTCTAATAATTTAAGAAAATGTCATAGCTTCTGCGCGGGACGGGGGGGGGGGGGGACGGGGGGGGGGGGGGGGGGCTGAATTCAGACAACGATTAATAATCGAGAACGGTACAACGAATCGTCTTCTTTCTCTAGTAATTTAATGAAATGTCAAAGCTTCCACGCTTCGCGCTGGAGGGGAGGGGGGGACTAAATTTAGATAAGCATTAATAGTCGAGAACGGTACAACGAATTGTCTTCTTTCTCTATTAATTTAACAGGGGCGGATCTAGCTTTTTGCTAAGGGGGGGGGTTTGACCAAAATAATGACGATGCGGAGCATCGTCCACGAGCCGCGAAGCGGCGAGCCGATTTTTTTTGGAGTGTTTATTTGAACCCCGTAAGTGATGATTTCCTGGCATCTATTAACACAATGGAGACCATAAAAAGCAGTGCATGATAACGTCTTTTTAAATCAAGTAACAGTTTAATACAGTTATATCCAGAGTTATCATGTGTTTGGTTAAGTTACCAGATGAGTTGAATATCTTCTCACAATATTTGCACTTGAAAGGGTTTCTCTCCAGCGTGCGTTCTTTTTTTTCTTTTTTTTTTTTGGGGGGGGGGGGGGTGCCGCCCAAGGGGGGGGGGAGGTTTAAACCCCTAAACCCCCCCCCCCCCCCCCCCCCGTAGATCCGCGCCTGATTTAATGAAATTTCAAAGCTTCCGCACGGGACGAGAGGGGGGGGGGGCTGAATTTAGATAAGCATTAATAGTCGAGAAATCGTCTTTTTTCTCTAATAATTTAAGGAAATGTCATATCTTCCGCGCGGGACGGGGGGGGGGGGGGGTGGACTGATTTCAGACAAGGATCAAGAGTCAAGATTGGTACAACGAATTGTCTTCTTTCTCTAGTAATTTAATGAAATGTCAAAGCTTCCGCACGGGACGAGAGGGGGGGGGGGAACTGAATTTAGATAAGCATTAATAGTCGAGAAATCGTCTTCTTTCTCTAATAATTGAAGGAAATGTCATATCTTCCGCGCGGGACGGGGGGGGGGGGGGGGGGGTGGACTGAATTCAGACAAGGATTAAGAGTCAAGATCGTCTTCTTTCTCTAATAATTTAAGAAAATGTCATAGCTTCTGCGCGGGACGGGGGGGGGGGGGGGGACGGGAGGCTGAATTCAGACAAGGATTAATAATCGAGACTGGTACAACGAATCGTCTTCTTTCTCTAGTAATTTAATGAAATGTCAAAGCTTCCACGCTTCGCGCTGGAGGGGAGGGGGGCTGAATTCAGACAAGGATTAAGAGTCAAGAACGGTACTACGAATCGTCTTCTTTCTCTAAAAAATTAATGAAAATAATGTCAAAGCTTCCGCACGGGACGGGGGGGGGGGGGGGACTAAATTCAGACAAGGATTAAGAGTCAAGAACGGTACAACGAATCGAGTTCTTTCTCTAATAATTTAATGACATGTCAAAGCTTCCACGCTTCGCACTGGAGGGGGGGGGGGGAACTGAAAGCAGACAAGGATTAATAATCGAGAACGGTACAACGAATCGTCTTCTTTCTCCAGTAATTTAATGAAATGTCAAAGCTTCCACGCTGCGGGTAGAGGGGAGGGGGGGGGGGGCTGAATTCAGATAAGCATTAATAGTTGAGAACGGTACAATGAATCGTTTTCTTTGTCTAATAATTTAATGAATATTTACTAAACAGAGATCCATATTTGACTATTCATTAAAATACTGCAGAAAAGGGATTTAATTCTAAAATCACCACTGAGATACTATTCGCTATCATGAGTCATGACTGGTATCGTGATCTTAGCATTGCGAACTTAAGACTCCTCAATCATATCGATTATAACAATTTTTAATAAAATTGCTGAATTTTATAATCAAAATTTGCTTAAATTTTCGAAAAATATAACCGACATGACATGACAAGTAGGGCCTAATTCAAACAGGCACATCACAACCACACAAACAAGCAACAAAATAGGCCTACACCGCGAATAGATCGAGGAGCTCGAAATGACTGTCTATATAATATTAATAGGAACACTAGACAAGATTAGTTTCGCATTATTACGATTAGAATTTTATAAAAAGAATCATGGGTATTAAATAAATAACTTGATACTTTATCGTCTTTTTAACAATTGATTTTCACATCTATCCCAAGTTTTGACTCTCGTAGACTTAATTTCCCCATCAATCTATTCTCTCGCTCTCTCCCTCCCTCCATCTTCCAAGTGTACCCATTCCTCTCCCTCTCTCTTGTCTCCATCTTTCCCAAGGAATTGCGCGCATGGCCTTTGTTCAAATGGGCGGCATTTTGTCTCCTCGCATTCAAATCTCAAAATAGAACTCCAGTTCAGAATTGCGCAATATACCTCTCAGCCAAACATAAACAAAAGGTTTAGATTTTAATGGGTCAAGATTTACGTGCCGATACGGCTTTTTTACACGAGGTCGTGGACAAAATTGAGGTTAGATTTATCATGGAATGTGTTGATAAAACCCAAGCAATCTATATTTTCCATACTTAGATCTATAGCTTGAAATTAAATTGTGAGCAAATAAACTTCACTATTGTAAAACCCATCGATCTATAGCTTGTAATTAAAACTAATCAGGAATAATCTCAATCACATTGCTCTGCAATTCCAACGCTAGCTAGCTCGCTCAGCTCACTCCATTTGGCTTGCGCCTATACCATGCGCGGAGATAGCCAACGTGGCTAGCTAGGCTGCGAGTACGTAGCGGCCGCGCTGTGTCTTCAGCTAGCGCATCCTTTTATGATTGCTGTGCATGTGCGCACTGAAATTCGTCCTCCTGCGTCGCGATGATTTCAAACTAATAATTAAATTTGGAGACTGCAGTCAGGCAAAGTGCGCGTACCAAATTCGTCCTCTTGCGTCGCGACGATTTCAATTTGATAATTAAATTTGGAGACTGCAGTCAGGCAAAGTGCGCGTACCAAATCGGCGCCGATCGTTCCATGCAGGATCCTGCATCGGAACGACAGCAATAATAAATATCTCATGCCTTACCGGACTGTAGATCACATGGTTCAGGGTCCAATTCTCATTCTGGCATTCATGCCTTTGACGAGACATTAATCTACATTTGCCACTCACCATCCAGGTGTAAATGGGTACCTGATATGTTTGAGCATAGTTACTTTACCACATTGTCTTCTTGTCTTTTTAGATAGGGCGGCATACAAGGCAGGAGTATAGACTCCCTGAAACATGAAAGGTCCTACACTGTAACCTTGGGGGCAGGTAGTAAAGGGTGTGTTCAGATAACTGTTCGTTTTTCCTTCTGAGATGGGGCAGCATATAAGACAGGAGTACAGAGTCCTTGAAACATAAAAGGTCCTAAACTGTCATCTTGGGGACAGGTACAAATGCAGGGCAGTGTTTATATAAAAGGATGTGTTCATATAACTCTGTTTCATTTTCTTCAGAGATACACTCACTAGAAAAATCAGGGTTACAGAGTCCTTGAAACAGGAAAGGTCCTAAACTGTCACCTTGGGGACAGGTACAAATGCAGGCCAGTGATATGAAAGGTGTGTCTGATAAATCTGTTCACACTGTTGTTGTTTTTTCCTCCTCAGATGGAGCAGCATACAAGGCAGGAGTACAGACAGGGGATAGGATAATCAAGGTAAGTCTTAACCCATTGCTTGCCAGAACCAGGGGGGTGTTTCACAAAGATCCTAAGTAGAACTTAACTCTAAGTTGGACTTAAAAATTATGGACAGCCATTGGAGCCTTAAAATAAAATATTTCCAAAAGCAAAAATTGAAGTATTTTAGACTTTTCATAAATTCCACATCAAAAAATGAGATCTCCTTGATAATAGAAAGTATGAATGATTTGAATCAACATTTTATGCCTTTTAAAATAACTTTTACAAAATATTTTCAAAGATGCTAATGGCTTTCCATAACTTTTAAGTCCAACTTAGAGATAAGTTCAACTTAGGATCTTTGTGAAACACCCCACTGGTGGTTCTTATATTAAAAACAGCGTGTGTGAAAAGCCAAAAAAAATAGTCCGGGGTTAAGGATAGTACGGGGCTAAGCAAAGTACGGGGTTAAGCTAAACCAGTGTGAAAAGAGTATCAGAGTACATCAAGTGTGGAGCTCTGCTGGGTGTAATGAAAGTCGATAGAATAAACATGTATATTGTCTTCAATTGAGCCCACCCCCCATTTGAATAAAGCTCAGACTTCAAAATTGAAAGATTTTGGAGGATTCAAGCACAGTATGATGACAAGTACTTCTGACATTGACCTTTTCCCATGGGATCCATGTTTGAAATATCTTGTCATGATGGATAAATTCAATAGTATTTCAGGATTGATGGTTAGTTTCATCGCATTGCCCAAAATCTTGTGTTGCTAGGTGATTGCAGAGTCCGGAAAGCCACTGTTTGATGAATGGTCATCCTTCAAATCTTTCAACATCTAGAGCAAAATGCTGTGATATTGTGATATTAGGCAAAAGATTGTCTGTATTGTGAACAGTGGCCAGGCTCGATAACAACTATTTTTCATTTGTTTTTTGTTGTTGTGAATCAAGTTTTGTTTTGTTCCTCACTATACATCGACTTCTTCTGCAGTTTTTACGATCGACGTTCATTGTACCATGTGCCATGTATAATGAAGAGTTGGATTAGAGCAAATTGCATGGAAAAATTATACTTTCATTGTTCCTATTTTCATTATTCCACACTATTTGCTAAAATGTAGTCATATTGTTTTCCTTTTTACAGAAAACTTCTGCTGTTGCTTTTTTTTCTATTTATGATAGTCACTAATTTTGATTCCCTAAGATAAGAAGTATACCTATTATCTTTAAGAAAGGCATATCAAAATGCACACTCACTGCTTATACATTATAGAGACAACTTCTGTTGCTTTCTGTCTCAAATTGTAAATTGCTAAGACTAAGAAGCAGGCCTACGTATTAACTTTCAAAAGACATCTCATAAACGCCCACTCCTTACCTGTACATTGTAAATGGACACTTCATGAAATAAATGACCTTTTAGTTGTAAATTTGGCAAGCTAATAGAAACCAATGTAATAAATGAGTGCAAGGTCCACAGCATAATTGTTTGACTCACAGCGGTATAGCACGCCTCCACTGGGCAGAAATGAGTGCCTCCATTATTAGGACTTTGCTTGGGAAAAGGGTCAGGTTGCAAAGACATTATTGGAATGGAATTTGTGTCAGGTAACCCTTGGAATACAATCTGATTTGTTGCCATAATCTTGATTGGGGGGGGGGGGGGGGGGGAGGTGAAAAAAGAATACATTGCTGCGACTCTTGAAAGCTTTTAGGAACAAACAAACAAAAACAGAACACTTAATGACATAAAAATCAATGATGAAATTCCACTTTGATAAGTCTAATCATAAATTTAAAAGATCAAGCTCTTGCAATCATACAAAACAACAGATTACAGAGATGGGAGGAGGGGGGGGGGGGGGGGGGGGGGGGTCAGGAGTTTGATTCACTTGTACAGTGGAACTTGAAAATTCTTTGTTTAATTCTTAAATTTTCTATGATTTGCAGACAATGATTGATGTCATTCTGTTTCATATCTAAAGTAAACTATGCTTAAATCAATTACATCTCATTTCTCCTTTTTAAAAATATATTAGACATATGATTAATGGATGCCATTATCTAGCTATCCACACAATATTTCATGATTTTGATTATTTAAAGTTGTGCTGGGCAGTGTATAGAGAGTAAATATTTAATTTGCTCTCAAGCATCAGTGTGTGTGTGTTATCAAATTACATGAAGTACCCCCTCTCTGTCAAGAGACAATTAGTTTTGTATTTATAATTCATGCATTGGACAACTTTTTTTTCTTGGCCTGTCTTTGCCTCGTATTCATTTCCATTTGTAATATGAGATAAATGATCATCTGCTTGGAGCCAAAAGGGCATTTTATATAAAAGTATATGAGCTAACACCCTTCTGGCTCTTAACAGATACCGGTATTTTGTGATTATAGTAATGGCAAAGGGTCGTATGGTTCATATTTATTGTCCATTCAACAATGGAAATTTGTGGTATTTACATGGTATATGGATACACAAATAGGCACATTCATACAAAAAGACAAATTGCTAAATTGTGTGCACCTAATTGCTGGTTTTCATTTGTGGTATATTCATGGTATATAGATACACAAATAACATGTTCATTCATAGAAAAGGACAAAGTGCTAATTTTTGTATACTTTAGTGCACCTATTTGCTTTTTTCCTTACATCTTGATATAGAATAAATATTGAAACAAATTTTGGAAATAGTACTTGATGAAAGGGATGGTTGGCTACAGAGTGACAGATTCCAAAATGAAAGCGGAATTCTTGCGAAAAAAAAACCATAAAGGTGGGAGGGCTACCCCTAGTTCCTGTTTGTTTTCTTTGAAGTTGATCACGCATGACTCACTGGGCAAGCAAGAGAGCAAACATTGACTATTGCTCTTAGATTTATTAATATCCCACTGTTTATCCAATCTGTTCCTCCTATAATGAACATCCTCTCACCAGCCAGCCATGCCCCAAGGCAGGCTTACCTCACGCAGGGCAGGGCAGGGCTGGCTGGTGTAGGATGAATGCAGGTATCGCTTTCAAGTGGGCGATGGTTGGTTGGATGGATGGATGATGACGATGGCTGGAGTATTAGAGAGGGCTAGAGGGTGGGAAGGGAGATCAAGTTTTATTGGTCTTGCATTAAGGCATGAGATATTTATTATTGCTGTCGTTCCGATGCAGGATCCTGCAATGCGCGCTCCAGAACGATCGGCGCAATGATCAGTGACAGGAGTACAAATATTATACAACACTGCGCCAGAACGCGACGGCGTGATAATCGTCCGACTGCAGTAGGATTAATTGATTTAATATATATACGCGCAGCGCTGGCAAGCGTTTAAGCCGGTACACTGTACATGCGCACGACACAAAATTATATATTGAGTGTCCCGACATTGACATTTCTATATTATAAACGAGTCGGAGTTAAAATAACTTCTACCACAGCTGTGCGTGTGTTTATAAACATGACATTTACAAATAATTTCTACGTACAATCGTGCGTTTGTTAATAAACATGACGGAGTTAAAATAATTTCTACTACAACTGTTTGGTTGTTTTTAAACATGACGGAGTTTAAAATAATTTCTTCTAAGACCGTGTGTTTGTTTATATTACATGACGGAGTTTAAATAACTTCTACTACAAATTATGTGCGTTTGTTTATGAGCATCACGGAGTTGATATAATTTCTACCACAATTGCATGTGTGTAATTTGTTTATAATTAAAACATGACATTTACAAATAATTTCTACGTACAATCGTGCGTTAGTTTATAAACATGACAGAGTTAAAATAATTTCTACTACAACTGTTTGGTTGTTTTTAAACATGACGGAGTTAAAAATAATTATTCTAAACGTGTGTTTGTTTATAAACATGACGGAGTTTTAACTTCTACTACAACATTTTGTGAGTTTGTTTATAAGCCTCACGGAGTTAATATAATTTATACCACAATTGCATGTGTGTAATTTGTTTATAAACATGACATTTAAAAATGATTTCTACTACAAATATGCGTTTGTTTATAAACATGATTAATCATGGAGTTAAAATAATTTCTACTACAACTACCGGTATTTGGTTGTTTTTAAAAATGACAGAGTTTAAATGTATTTGTTCTAAGACCGTGTGTTTGTTTATAAACATGACGGAGTTTAATAACTTCTACTACAAATTCTGCGTTTTTTTATAAGCATGACAGAGTTTAAGTAATTTCTACTGCTACAAGTACAACTGTGCGTTTGTTTATAAAAATGACAGAGTGAAATAAATTGTACTACCGTGTACACCGCGCTTTTGGTAATGACAGAGTTAAAATAATTTCCACTACAACCAAGAAGACTTCTTGGTGTAGTGGAAATTATTTACCTTGCTACAACCAGGGTATGTGAGTTTCTAAAACACCTCCCTGCTACAACTGTGCGTTGGTTATAAACGCGACAAAATAATTTCTACTAAATCTACATCCTAGCACACATGACGGAGTTATATGATAGAATTTCTAGGTCATCACAACTGAACCCAACGCTATATCCACACACACAAAAAAAAACATGTGCTCAGCTAATGTCCAACACACTGCTTGGGCGTACGTTGGTGGGCGGTGTTAATTGCAAGCCTGTGCCAATCGATAATCAGCTTTGAGACTAATTTCTTTAAAAGTTTATCGGAGTGCTACTGTATATCCAAATCATAATGAAACTGTCTTCGACTCGAAAAGGGTCTTCTCATTGGCTAAATAATAATTTGCAAGTTTATTTTTTGAAAGCAAATGTTTGCTTGTTTTCAGTTGTCATTTATTCTCCTGAGGTATTCCAAGTGGTATGAAGTCTGAATTGGCAGACTATACAAGCCCTGTAACTTCTTGGTTTCAGCTGGCTGGGGCGTGTCATATATCTTAGATAAGAACTGTCAAAACATGTCTGGGAAATGTAATCACTACTGTAACCATGGAGATCTCTTCTTATATCTCCATGCTGTAACCCCTCTTGCTTTTATGACAATGAGATTGCCATCCAGGGGGGGGGGGGGGGGGAGGATTTTGATGTGAAATATTTCCAATCAAAAGTCGCCACCATAATTATGTTCTACCTCATTTTCTTTTTCTTTCGCAATTTTGGAATCCTTTCATATAAATATATATTTTAAGTCATGACCTTTTTATACAGGTATGCGAATTTTATATTTTTGACGTAACCTCAAAGGGGCGAGTTAAAAGCACACAGCTATGATGACAATTTGGCAAATCCAAATTCATAATTACTATCATTTTGTCTACAACTAGTTCATCTAATAAACAAGGAATTACACCCAAGAGTCTGTTGGCCATTCCGATAGGCCATGATTTCTTGTCGAACATGGAGACTTTTTGCGATCGGGGGCGGGGGAACTGAATTCAGACAAGGATTTTTTTTTTTTTTAATTTTTTTATTGGGTGCTCAAACATAACATGAAAGCCAACTTGCTGTTTACAATCATGTACAGGAATGTGAAATGACAAAAACATATAGTCCACTACAACTCAAATATAAACTTTTTAAAATGGAGGCTTAACTTGTCATATTTGGCTGCAATTACATAATTCCAAAATATAAGACCATGAAAATTTGGTTTCTCTTTCTTAAATTTGCAGCAGTGAATGTAGAACCTGGTACACAAAAGAAAGAAATTTATACATATTGAATTTTGATAGTCCTTGGGACAACCAAACATGAAATCCGAAAAAAAATAACTTTTTTTTTAAGTTTTAAAGATAGAGAATTCAGACAAGGATTAATAGTCAAAGAGGTACAACGAACCGTCTTCTTTCTCTTATAATTTATTAAAATGTCAAAGCTTCCGCGCGGGGGGGGGGGGGGGGGGGGGGGGTACTGAATTCAGACAAGTATTAAGAGTCGATAAATGTAAACGAATCTTCTTCTTTCTCTAATAATGTAATGAAATGTCAGAGCTTCCACGCTTCGCGCTGGAGTGGGGGGGGGGAGGGGGTCACTGAATTCAGACAAGTATTAAGAGTCGATAAATGTAAACGAATCTTCTTCTTTCTCTAATAATGTAATGAAATGTCAGAGCTTCCACGCTTCGCGCTGGAGTGGGGGGGGGAGGGGGTCACTGAATTCAGACAAGGATAACGAGTCTTCTTTCTCTAATAATTTAATGAAATGTTAAAGCTTCCGCGCTGGAGGGGGGGGGGAGACTGAATTCAGACAAGGATTAAGAGTCGAGAACGGTACAACGAATCGTCTAATTTCTCTAATAATTTAATGAAACGTCAAAACCTCCGCGCTTCGCGCGGAAGGGGGACAACTGAATTCAGATAAGGATTAAGAGTTGAAAAAAGTACACCAAATAGGGCTTATTAAGATTTGAAAACTGTACAAACGAATCATCTTCTTACTCTAATAATTTAATGAAATGTAAAAGCTTCCACGCTTCGCGCTGGAGGGAGGGGGCTGAATTTAGATAAGCATTGATAGTCGAGAACGGTACAACGAATCGTCTTCTCTCTCTAATAATTTAATGAAATGTTAACGCTTCCAAGCTGGAGGGGTGGGGAAACTGAATTCAGACAAGGATTGAGAGTCGAGAACGGTACAACGAATCGTCTTCTTTCTCTAATGTCAAAGCTTCCGCGATGGAGGGGGGGGGGGGGGGGGACTGAATTCAGACAAGGATTGATTTCGAGAACGGTACAACGAATCATCTTCTTACTCTAATAATTTAATGAAATGTAAAAGCTTCCACGCTTCGCCCTGGAGGGAGGGGGGGGGGGGGCAGGAACTAAATTCAGACAAAGATTAATAATCGAGAAACGGTATAACGAATCGTCTTCTTTCTCTAGTAATTTAACGAAATGTCAAAGCTTCCGCACGGGACGGGGGGGGGGGGGGGGGGTGGGGCTGAATTCAGACAAGGATTAAGAGTCAAGAACGGTACTACGAAATGTCTTCTTTCTCTAATAATTTAATGACATGTCAAAGCTTCAACGCTTCGCACTGGATAGGGGGGGGGGGGAACTGAATTCAGACAAGGATTAATAATCGAGAACGGTACAACGAATCGTCTTCTTTCTCTAGTAATTTAATGAAAATAATGTCAAAGCTTCCACGCTTCGCGCTGGAGGGGAGGGGGGACTGAATTTAGATAAGCATTAATAGTCGAGAACGGTACAACGAATCGTCTTCTCTCTCTAATAATTTAATGAAATGTTAACGCTTCCAAGCTGGAGGGGTGGGGAAACTGAATTCAGACAAGGATTGAGAGTCGAGAACGGTACAACGAATCGTCTTCTTTCTCTAATAATGTCAAAGCTTCCGCGATGGAGGGGGGGGGGGGACTGAATTCAGACAAGGATTGATTTCGAGAACGGTACAACGAATCATCTTCTTACTCTAATAATTTAATGAAATGTAAAAGCTTCCACGCTTTGCCCTGGAGGGAGGGGGGGGGGCAGGAACTAAATTCAGACAAAGATTAATAATCGAGAAACGGTATAACGAATCGTCTTCTTTCTCTAGTAATTTAACGAAATGTCAAAGCTTCCGCATGGGACGGGGGGGGGCTGAATTCAGACAAGGATTAAGAGTCAAGAACGGTACTACGAATCGTCTTCTTTCTCTAAAAATTTCATGAAATGTCAAAGCTTCCGCACGGGACGGGTCGGGGGGGGGGGGGGGGTGGGGCTGAATTCAGACAAGGATTAAGAGTCAAGAACGGTACTACGAATCGTCTTCTTTAAAAATTTCATGAAATGTCAAAGCTTCCGCACGGGTCGGGGGGGGGGGGGGTGGGGCTGAATTCAGACAAGGATTAAGAGTCAAGAACGGTACTACGAATCGTCTTCTTTCTCTAAAAATTTCATGAAATGTCAAAGCTTCCGCACGGGACGGGGGGGGGGGGGGGGGGTGGTGCTGAATTCAGACAAGGATTAAGAGTCAAGAACGGTACTACGAATCGTCTTCTTTCTCTAAAAATTTCATGAAATGTCAAAGCTTCCGCACGGGTCGGGGGGGGGGGGGGGGGGGCTGAATTCAGACAAGGATTAAGAGTCAAGAACGGTACTACGAATCGTCTTCTTTAAAAATTTCATGAAATGTCAAAGCTTCCGCACGGGTCGGGGGGGGGGGGGGGTGGTGCTGAATTCAGACAAGGATTAAGAGTCAAGAACGGTACTACGAATCGTCTTCTTTCTCTAAAAATTTCATGAAATGTCAAAGCTTCCGCACGGGACGGGGGGGGGGGGGGACTAAATTCAGACAAGGATTAAGAGTCAAGAACGGTACAACGAATCAAGTTCTTTCTCTAATAATTTAATGACATGTCAAAGCTTCCACGCTTCGCACTGGAGGGGGGGGGGAAACTGAAATCAGACAAGGATTAATAATCGAGAACGGTACAACGAATCGTCTTCTTTCTCTAATAATTTAATGAAATGTCAAAGCTTCCACGCTGCGGCTGGAGGGGAGGGGGGGGGGGGGAATGAATTTAGATAAGCATTAATAGTCGAGAACAGTACAACGAATCGTTTTCTTTGTCTAATAATGTAATGAATATTTATTGTCACTAAACAGAGATCCATATTTGACTATTCATTAAAATACTGCAGAAAAGGGATTTAATTCTAAAATCACCACTGAGATAATCATGAGTCATGACTGGTATCGTGATCTTAGCATTGCGAACTTAAGACTCCTCAATCATATCGATCATAACAATTTTAAATAAAATTGCTGAATTTTATAATCAAAATTTTCGGTATCATTGCTTCAATTTTCGAAAAAAATAACCGACATGACATGACAAGTAGGGCCTAATTCAAACAGGCACATCACAACCACACAAACAAGCAACAAAATAGGCCTACACCGCGAATAGATCGAGGAGCTCGAAATGACTGTCTAAATAATAGGAACACTAGACAAGATTAGTTTCGCATTATTACGATTAGAATTTTATAAAAAGAATCATGGGTATTAAATAAATAACTTGATACTTTATCGTCTTTATTAACAATTGATTTTCACATCTATCCCAATTTTGACTCTCGTAGACTTAATTTCCCCATCAATCTATTCTCTCGCTCTCTCCCTCCCTCCATCTTCCAAGTGTACCCCTTCCTCTCCCTCTCTCTTATCTCCATCTTTCCTCATGTTTGTTTATCAACACCCAAGGAATTGCGCGCATGGCCTTTGTTCAAACAAAGTTCAAGGGTTCAAATGGGCGGCATTTTGTCTCCTCGCATTCAAATCTCAAAATAGAACTCCAGTTCAGAATTGCGCAATATACCTCTCAGCCAAACATAAACAAAAGGTTTAGATTTTAATGGGTCAAGATTTACTGCCGATACGTCTTTTTTACACGAGGTCGTGGACAGAATTGAGGTTAGATTTATCATGGAATGTGTTGATAAAACCCAAGCAATCTATATTTTGCATACTTAGATCTATAGCTTGAAATTAAATTGTGAGCAAATAAACTTCACTATTGTAAAAACCCATCGATCTATAGCTTGAAATTAAAACTAATCAGGAATAATCTCAATCGCATTGCTCTGCAATTCCAACGCTAGCTAGCTCGCTCACTCCATTTGGCTTGCGCCTATACCATGCGCGGAGATAGCCAACGTGGCTAGCTAGGCGGCCGCGCTGTGTCTTCAGCTAGCGCATCCTTTTATGATTGCTGTGCATGTGCGCACTGAAATTCGTCCTCCTGCGTCGCGATGATTTCAAACTAATAATTAAATTTGGAGACTGCAGTCAGGCAAAGTGCGCGTACCAAATTCGTCCTCTTGCGTCGCGACGATTTCAATTTGATAATTAAATTTGGAGACTGCAGTCAGGCAAAGTGCGCGTACCAAATCGGCGCCGATCGTTCCATGCAGGATCCTGCATCGGAACGACAGCAATAATAAATATCTCATGCCTAAGTGTTGCATTAAGTGCATATGAATAATAGCTGGCCACATACAGTGTAGGTGTTATGAGAAACCAGTTCACACAATTTCATTGTTATATTTTACTATGTTCTTACAGATGATAATACCTTCATGGATAGCATACGATTCATACAAGTACACTCAGTAAAACTAGAAGATTTCAAAACATCAAACTTGCTTGATTCATAAACTACAGCATTTTCATGGCAAGAAATGTTGGCATTGATATACTTTTTAAAAATAAATATAGGTTGCCAATTATTTCATTACAATTAATCAGGTCTTCACATCTTCCATTTGTCAATACGGGTTAGGGATTGATAACACTTTAAGTCTGAAATAGGAAGAATTGGATTAAATATTATGTGTGAACAAGGCTGAAGATGTGTTAACAGCCCACATGGGTGTGGGTGTTGATGGAAGATGCTATAGCGTGTTTATGAGGCCTTAAAACCAATGATAATATCATGCATTTGGAGCCAGAAGAACGTTACATCATCCTTTCCACCTAGAGTCAATGCCCTTTTGGCGCTCAACAGACGTGATAGTTGTAGAACAGTCAGAGCAGTGCCTGGATGAAACGATAATCAATTGATCAGCCTATTATTATGCATGCAAGTGATGTTCATGTAGTCAATTTCTGCTGAGTAGTAATCTTTAACTTTGTAAATGACCTGGAGCCTGAATTAGATATTGCCTTCAATATTTTAGGAAGATAATGGAGTGAAATTACAATTTTTGCACCTGATCAGTCATGTCCCTGTGAAACTTCATGAATCTGTTATATTTTGTAAATAGCCAGAAGGGCCTAACCTGGTGTGAAATGATATGAGTTAATGCCCATATGGCGCTATGCTGATGAAATCGTAGGCTATTGGTTATCTTTAGGAAACATAAAGTGCAATTTTAAAGAACCGTTTTGGATGCTTCTTATTTTTGTGGTGGTTGTGGTGATGGTGGAGAAAAGGAGGGGGGGGGGATGATTTTGGACGGGGATATTTTTACAGTATTTTGCAGCACATTCTCTATTTCAAGATAGATTATTAATGAGATAGAATGTCAGTATTGGAGCTGTAATTATCACATGATCTATATTGTAACATAGAACTTATCAAATTTGATGCCCTAGTTTCATTTGCACTCGCTATTGCCTTTCCCTTGTTAACATGTAATTGGTTTATCACCAGTGTTCCAGAACGAGAAGAGTAAATAACTCAGCATGCTAGAAAGCGTCATTAAATGTGGCCAGTCTGTTCAGTTATATTAGTTCCAAAATTACAGCATTGAAAAGACTCAATTTGATGTGATACTACGATATGAAATTTGATGGTTTGATGGAATAAGCCAAGAAAATATTAAAATAGTAAGACCATACGAGGATGATCATATGTGAAATTAATGACTACCGAGTATTATGATAACTATCCAAAGTCGCATTGCGCTTTTCCCAGACTTGCCCAAAGCGCTAACAAGAAGAATCCTACAAAAAATGAAAACTTTCAGAATCCTAAAAATCTGGATTACAAAAAGAAATGGTTTAAGTCCCTTTTTGAATGAAGAGACAGACGGTGATTGCCTGAGTATTATTATTATACTGCCTGAGAATAAAATGATTTTAGTTAGTACCAGGGACCTTTAAACATCTCTACCACATATTGTGTCCCAAAATACACACAAATAATCAGTCGGTATGCACCTCCGCAGCCTACATAATTTCAACTCTGGCTCACTTTCTCCACTGGACAACCCCAGTCACATCAAAGAGACCAACTCCAGTTGACCAACAACAGACCGATCAAAATTCACATTGCCCCGAATGGCAAAGAGTCAATCAGTGTGGAGTCGGTTTGGCCGTGTGACTGGGGGTCTTCCCTTTGCCTGTTCTATCCTTGCTTTCAAGGTGTTCAATTATATTGCGAGTATTAAAAAATATTAGGGAATTATGGCGGGCATGTAGTGTCGTGCGGAGACAGCACAGCAGGCTGGGGCATTGGGCAGAGAAAGTTGTTTGGACTATGGGACCAGCTGTGAGCAGAGAGGATGGAGGGAGAGAAGGAGGGAGTGAAACGGAAGAAGGAGAAGGGAAAGAAGAGATGGAGGAGAGAAGGGAAAGAAGAGATGGAGGAGAGAAGGGAAAGAAGGGGAGATGAAGGAATGAATGAAAGGAGATAAAGAAAAGGGAGAGAGGAAGATGAAGAAATGGAGTGGAGGAGAGGAGTAGAAGAAAAGGGCGAAGATGTGAAGGTATGGAGAAGAGAAGGAGAAGAAAGGAAAAGAAGATGGAGGAATGAAGGAGAGGAGGAGGAAAGGGAAAAGAAGATGTTGAATGGAAGCTTGAAAGATAGAACACGTGATGAAAGACGAAAACTGATACGAATGTGAGAAATATGGAAGAAATAATGTAAGGTACAAAAGGAAAGACAAAAAGTAAGAAGTAAATGCTAAATCTTAGATATTGTTTATTCTATAAGAGTGGAAGTTTGAATCAAGGTTATCTTTCACCAGATAAGGTTCGAGTGGCTCGGTTTATTAACCATGACCACATTTTAAACATCTCAGAACTGGATTTGAAAGAAGTTTCTATGAAATACTATACTCTGATGCCTAACAAACGTAGGAAACAAAAGATGTGGGGTAAATATCAAAGGGGAAGGACGAAATGCTTGATAATGAAAACAAAGAAAGCCGAGTGGAGGATTGAAATCAAGCGAGAGGGGAAGGAGAAATCCAAGAACGAAAGCGAGAAGCCCGGGGAATGTATGTCGTGACATTTGGTCCAAGGCGCTGGCAAAATCGGCAGTTGACATCAGGGTCCGCTCCACCAGCATTCCTCACCCGGCGGCCTTTCTTCTGACGAGCTCTAAATTGTTCCCCCAAATTAATTGGAGAGAGAGAGAGAGAGAGAGAGAGAGAGAGGGGGAGAGAGAGAGAGAGAGAGGGAGAGAGAGAGAATAAGCAGCGTGAATGATCCGTGACAGTTAGTGTGAAATTACCAGTCTGGTTTAAGTCTTGTAAGCCAGATCATTACACTTCGCCTGCTTATTACGCCTTATCTCGTTCTAAGGAGCGAGGGAATCGCGTTCTAAGGAAGGGAAAGGGATGTCAAGTGCGACAGCTTTCACCCTTCTGGAAGGAGGGAGATTATACCAGTGAAATCATCGTTTGAAAGACATTATTCTGCGCATTAGACAGATATCCAGAGGTGGATAACTCTATTGGATTTATACTGAGTGAGAGAGAATTCATATTTCTTGGTGAGTTTATTACTAACTCCTTTTAGTGTTTGCGTGTAATCTGGAGTGAACAAGATAATGTAGGAGTTCCCCTTTGTTGACTTGTCGAGGGAATGGGGGAGGGGGGTTGGGAGGGCAGATGTTTTCTTATGATTTCTAATAATTTCTTATAATTTATGAGACTAAAAAAATAAGTATTTAATAAATACTACACTGGTCATCAAAAAGAACCACAAGACAAAAAATATGAGGGAGAAGGTGAAAGCGTCTTAACATTGATATTAAGAAAGTTCACCATGACAAACCGTAACTTTCCTACAGGTACAACCAGAAACTTTTATGAAATGCTGGCAACCAACAGATCTTCCCTGTCAGAATCATTTCTGAATATCCAATGCAATCCAAATCAATTCAAGTATTTCTAAAGTGCCAATATCTAGTTGCCTAATCAAAGGCACAGAACTCAGTGACTCAGTATTCTGCGGCATAGAACTTTTGAGGGTCTGGAAAGTTTGCTGCTTAAGATTTTCTCTTGTTTGTTCTATAGTATGTTTCGATTTGTAAAGGACCTCTGATATTTACCACCTACAGTACCATCTGACAAACAAAAATTATTTCTAAATAATACATGATGATTGCAGAGACTAAAGAGAAATCAAGTCGAGAACAATTTCAATATTCCATTGTATATCTAATAGAAATCTAGTTTGAATCATGTAATGTTTGCCCATTTCAAATAGTGACTTGGACAAGCCTATAAAACTTGCCATAAGATATTTTATTTTGAAAGTCTTGGGCTATCATGGTAAAAATAACTAACATTGTAGATCATCTCCATGAGCTTTCATTGGCTTAAAGGAATCCATGCAAATGAGAAAATGTAAAAACTCTTGAAATCTACTCAAGGGTTGGTAATCTCTTGAGATTATTCATCCCTTCAATCAGATAATTGTCATTTCAGTTAACATTGTGACTCCATTTTACAGTTTTGTAAAATTTCTTTGTAATGTTTCACTGCCGTTTTAGGAAGGGTTTCATTCAAAGTATCTATCCTTACTAAAGCATTACTCAAACTTCTTCTCAATTCGTGGAGAAGTACAAATGTTCAAATTCAATCCCCGGGGGAATGCGCCATTTGATTGAATTTAGAGACTGTTTACAAGCTTTATTGGAGGCATTCCCCAAAGCTTTTAGTGCTAATGAAGATGTTATGGCTTACAAATTGCAGCCGATGATACTAGTCTCGGTAATTCAAACCCTGTTTCACGGTTCCCATTCTTTGAATGATTTGTCAAGGTTAGAAATATATCAACAATAACAACAACAACAATGATATATTAGTTATAGGAATAATAGTCACATATGTACAGACTAAAATACTATGCCTTTAAGTGCTCTATATTGTTGTCATTATTACCCCGGTCATTGGATTCAATTGCTATTCCACACATGATAGTGCACACGCTCCGCTCCCTGGAGAGTATTTGAGCCAGGAGCCATTTTACAAGATACTTCTAAAAGACAAAAGTCTTACACACATAAGGTGTCCTAATTTTGTTTTACCTGTTTCTGTTTTTGCATTTCATGTTTTTCTAAGGTCAAGAAATACTTAATTCTTAGTTAGTTCCTTGCCTCCAACAATTCCTTTCCAGTCGTCCAGCTTGCACTTTTTTCCCCGTATTATTTGACACTTTTTATTGGATATGAAGAAGAAAAAAAGTGCAATGAAATTCAAACTAAATATTTCTGAATTCAAATGTTTTGAGGCCTTTATTTCGTTCTTGAAATATCAAACTTCATTAAGAGAACTTGGGTTGATATTGCCCATAGAGAATGATCTTTTCGCAGCAAATGGAATCAGATGTAACAATTGTTTACTCAATGATATCTAGAATTAAAAAACAAAGAAATATTAAACTTGAATTGAATTCATCCCAGAGGTTTGAAATCTTTGAGATAGCAGTTTGCACATGTAGACTAGATGACTGACATATATAGTGCTATGTTAGGAGTATGATGAGCTTTGCAGAGATGTGTAATAAGCATGAGCTTTTGGCCAGGTGAAAAGAAATAAAAATTTGAAGGAGTGGATTTAGGAGCACCAATTAGAGGACATGTCGGGGAGACTTCATGACAAAAGTGGTTCAAATTTATTCATTATTCATTTAATAAATGGGGGTGTTTGAACTCCACCAGTGAGTGGTTCTGTACAAAAAAAAGGTTTTAAAAAAGAAAGAAACTAGATAATTTTGTAAGTTGTAGGTCTACAGATTTGTGAAATGTGAATGTTTGATGCAACAAAATGAATGAATTGCAACAAAACTATCATTTTTGCGCTTTATATTAAGTTTCTTGTTGTGAAACCAGCTCTCAACTATTTCCCACTGTTTCTGTTTTAAGAGTATATACCCTCTGTTTGGAGCTAGAAGGGCTTTAACTCATATCATTTTACACACAGTTAACACCCGTCTGGCTACAAACAGATGATGTATCCTTCCCTGGGCTCCGCACTAAGTTAAAAATATAGAGTCAGTTGAAATATTACTATCATACAAAAAAGGGTGTTCTGTGCTATCTCTTGATGGAGAAATTGTTCGACTTTCGGGGTCATTCTGAAAATTAGAGGTTTATTTGCCATCCGGGCATTGTACATTCATACCTCAGAAAGTGTATTGCCTATCGCCATTGCTTTACAAGTAAGCTCTAGGATGATATTGATGACACAGTAATACAGTAAGCTCCGGCCACTATGTATCTTAGATGAAATAGTAGCCCCCACTATGTAATTTAGATGTAATTCAAGTCGAATGAGTTTGATTGGGAAATGATTTGATCTCCTCCCACAAAGTCGGTAAGGACCGGGGAATACCAGCTGCACGATCGCCTCATTAAGCCGCGGCACGATCTCCGTGCACGGACACGACGTCCTGTTTGCTTTAGCGCTTCGTCCAAATCGATGATGCAGTTTCTGTTTGATGAGTAATTGGGATCTCCTGGATCTCTAGGGTAAGCTTGTGTGTCGAGCCCTTGTTACAAATACGCTGGGCAGAAAGATTCTCTATAATAAAGCTTCTCTTGTCCAGAAATCTTTAAGTTGCTAGAAAATATCCTACGAAAGGAAGTGCACAAATAGCTTTTTAGAATTATGCAGTTTCAGAGCTCTGGAATGGACTCCCACTGTACAGTATTTGGGCAGAAAGATTCTCTTCTTGCTAGAAAATATTTTACGAATGGTAGAATAAAGCTTTATCCCTCGTTTAGAAATCTTCGAGTTGCTAGGAAATATCCTACAAATGGAAATGGACAAATTGCTTTTTAGAATTATCCAGTTCCAGAGCTCTGGAATGGACTCCCAGTGCATTGGGGGCAGTAAGATGCTCTTTAAAAAACCTTCGTCCCTCACCCAAAAATCTTTTAGTTGCGAGAAAAAATATTGTACGAAAGATAGAATAAAGCTTTATCACTTGTCCAAAAATATTTTAGTTGCTAGAAAATATTCTACGATAAGATATGGACAAATAACTATCTAATCAAATATGTAAATAACTTAAATCATAGTTTCTTTCTACCATTTTTCTAGTTTTCTAGTATTTTTACTTTATACTTTTGTTTCTGCTCTATTTTCCAATGCATTCCTGCATTATGGGGGGGGGGGGGGGGACATATAGAGCACAGATGAATTACCTCGTGAAGAACTGTAAGGAAGTCAGAAAATCTCAGAATTAATGGAGAAGTACAAAAATAGTCCCAAAGCAACTTCACTTTATTCCAAACAGAATGAAAAAGAAAAAAAATGACACAACTTCAAGAAATGATACATTTGGTATATGTAAATACCCCAAATAAATCTTTCATGTTAACTCATTCCTTCAAAACTCAACACAATCATTGGGAGAGGAAGGAAGAAAGATTGAATCATTCCTGTGAGTAATTTCAAGTTCAACCACACAACTATGTTAAGACGTTGCTCTTTCCTCAGGCAAGGAACATTGTGACTTTAGGCCTGTCTTCATCAGATCGAGTTTGCCAAATAACCCGCTATTTTCAGACTCGGGATATTATCCTTAAGCTCAACATTGCGTCTTCACCGGACCAATACGCTCATCACAAACTAGCTTGGATGGGCACAAATTAGCCCGCTATTTCCCAAATAGTCAGATATTTTGGAAACAAGACCAAGATTTCTCTGGATATTTTCTCAACCAAATATGAAGACAGACCTCATGTTAAGATATTGCTCTTTCCTCTGGCAAGAAGCATTATGACTTTGCGTTAGATCATATAAGGGTGGCATTTGACTTTGCAAGTGTGAATGATTCTTAAAGGTACTATTTTTGCTGAGTCCTAGTCGTGTAGTTGGAACACTTAACTGGAGAATTTTAGGTCGGCGGTTCAGACCTTGGCATGGCAATAGTGTCCTTTGGCAAGACATTAATCTACAATGTACATGTGCTACTCTCCTCCCAGGTGTGTTAACTGTGTACCGGTAGGAACTTTTTGAAATGGGAGGGGAACTCGCAAGAGAAGTCACAGAGTCGCCAATTTGTGTTTGATCGATGGCAACTTAAAAAATAACTAATCTTCTTATTTTTAATTGAAAATTGCTCAAACTTTCACTGACTTGTTTCTCTCATTTTTCTGCTTCTACTACAACAAAATTAATATAAGGCGGACATCCCCTTTAAATGAGGTACAGGGAGCGTACATTTATACATTCAGCAAAGAAAGTATACTAAAATATAAGCATTTCATTTGATTGGAGCCAGAAGGCTGTTAACTCTTTAATGATATGAGTTACGCCCTACAGGCACCAAAACAGATGATTTGTAGAAACGGTCTGAACCACAAGACTAAGCACTTACACCAAGCCAAATGCTTGCAGGTATTCTACACAGGGTCTGATGATCTAAACTAGCATGTAGGCCAGGTGAGGTGTATGGAACCAGTGATAGCCATATCTCATCCTCTCAAGAGAGAAATCGGTTGTCATTTATACAGGCTGAAGTTCAACCTCGGGCCCCATTCACACATGAACCTCCCAAGAGGTAACCCCATTCACACATGAACCATCCCAAAAGGTAAATTGATTAGAAAAATCAAGAAAATGCAGTGCTGTATCAATCTAGTGTACAGATAATACTCCAGTCACACCAATGAGATTGACACCAGACCGACAACAGACCGAACACAAAAAAATGAAATTACCCTGAATGGCCAATAATCTGTCAGTTTGGATATGATTCGGCGGTGTGACTGCTGTATATTAAGAGTATGGCTCTGGGCCCCTGGGGACTAGCAAACAGCTACTTTAAAAAAAAAGTTGTCTGCTTGTAATTTACATGTATAATGGTTTATTTTGTTGTACATTTTGAAATATTTTTTAGGTGGTTTAATATGCCACATGTGAACAGCGCTTTTAAAAGTGTTTTCCGTTACATGAGGTCATTCAAAAGGCATCATCGGTATCTTGCGAGTCCTTCATGTTTTTTCTCAAGCTTATCCAAGATATCGGTGAAGATTTTACACCAGTTTTAATTGAGACAGGTCCCCCAGGCAATGACACCCCCATGCCAAATGTAAGTGTGTTAGGTTATGCTTAGACTCCAGGTGACTGCTCCTTCCCTTCGGAAAGTTTCGCTTAAAGCCACTGAAAACCATGTACAGAATAGTCAAGTATCTGGCATACATTTATGTTTCTTTTGATACAACTTGAACAATATGACAAAATATTTTACAACTTTCATTCCAATTGACACCACGTATTGGAAATAAATGTTTTCTTTCAAAAGTGTTACTAATTTTTTTTTGAAATCTAGGGTAACAATTCTCAGTTAAATTGGTTATAATGCTGTCTTTAGGCATGGCCAGCACTGTAGCCATTAATCCTATAGGCTTGCTCAAAACCCCAAGTGCTGGTCTGGTCCTGCTTGTTAACGTATGAAAATCTGTATCTGGTTCTGGACCTGTCTTGTAACTCGTTAAGGAACAGAATTAAATCTATCACTACAAATGTAACACTAGTAAATGTCAGTTCCTTTTCCTATAGGGTTTTGGAATATATATTTAACCCAATACTCTAGGCAAAGCAATATACAAGCATTCAAATATATTAGAAAATTCATGTTTTGTTCAGCAAGGAATGATAAATTGTGAGCCTTTTCTTTGTTTTCTTCTTCAAAACCTCTGTTATGGGTTGAAATAATTCATGTTTTGGTCTGGTTTGTGATCGACTTCAGTGTGGCAAATTTTAGTGTGGTTCTGGTCCCAAGCTACAGCACTAGCCACAACTAGTCTGGCGGCACAAATCAGTGTCAGTCACTGTGTGCAACGGTGTCTGCACTATGAGACTAGGCTGTCAGCATACCGCACAGGCTCTGTACTATACAGCCAGAGAATGACAGAGCTAGGCTCTACTCAAGGCTTCAGAAATAGTGGTTAAATGTCAAAGAAGAGTCCTTGCTAGCAGACTAACCATCAACTTTGATCTTAGTCTGGCAAGCATTTCAGATGCATGAACGTGCATGATGTCCGATCATGTTTCGGCATTAGACAGCAGTGCATTGACTCGCTTTCATGTTAACATTTGGAGAATTCAGACTTAATGACTGGTAATGTTTATAATAAACATGATTGGTTAGTATGCACATGTATGAGCCAACAATCCATAGGATCACATAGCATGCCAGCCAGCAATGCTAATAATGTTAAGTCGGAAATGTCATTGACTTGTTTGTTTCATGTATGAATCAGTATAGCCTCATGTCCAGACATTACTGATTATGCATTGTTCCATTTTTTTATTATCTGTAACGCCAGAAACTCCTGTGGAAGAGAACTTTCTGGGGATGAAACTTTGTTGGAAAGAAACTTGTAAATTGTTAATGATAGCTCTTTTGCTGTAAAAAGCTTTAAAAAAAGGAAGAAAAAAAGAAAGAAAGAACAAATATGTATTATAATTTTGCTTTCAAGTATTATGTTTGCTAGGGGTATTGTGCTAAATTGTAATTCTACTGGTATTTTAGAAATGATTTTATTGACCGCCATCCCAACTTCAGAACTCCCCAAGACCCCAATCCGCTGGTTTCGTATTCCTAAACACCGAGCCTCAATGTTAGCCCATGATATCCCTCTTGCAGTCAAATCACCCATTTCCTGCATATCACTCCTACATTACAACCCAGCTCTGAACCAATGCGGTAACACCCCGCATCCCTCCTAGAAACTGCGATCAGTTGCGAGGATTCGTCAAAGATTTTCGCTTCTTTCTTGGAACTTGTCTCTGAGGCTTAGAACAGTGATTCTCTGTGCGGATCCCTCATTCAACGCAGATCTATCAGCAAGTCTGTTATTGTTTGGTTAGGTGGAGATTTGTTGGGGAAATTGGGTGCTTAGGGCTCTGCCATAGACTGTTCACACTTCGGGAAGTTCATACAAAAATCGTTGATAGAAACGTATAAAGAATCAGCCCATATCGCATGGGGCATACACGAGTGAAAAACTTGGAATAATGTGTGAAGACACTACTTTTGAAGTGGTCAGTTGGCAGGACATCAATAAGCCCCACCCACATATACTTTAGTTTCTACAATACATAATTTACCTGAGAAATAGACCCGATTCGTTATACAGTTATCATTCAAAACGATGCTTACACCTCCATTCACTATCTGATGTTTGGACCAGAAGAAAAATGAGTATTGGATATAATACAGTTTTGTACAGCTATACAATAAATTTTGCTTGTCTGAACAGTGGTCAGGCATATTAGAAAGCTCACATCTCTCTGTTCAAACCTTCTGCGCTCCAGTATATATGCAATAAGAAAACCTGTCATTTTATGTTGAATGAGCCAAACTTGATGCTTGTGCCTACTTTGATGCTACATGTACATGCAGTAGTTCTAATACTTTGTTTGCAATTCTGGACTGCTTTGGTATCAAAACATATCAAGGAAATATACAACATTTGCTGATAGATACAAGCCAAGGTAAGACTTCCAATTTGTCTGTTGCCAGTGATTTCTTAGAGCTTGTCTTTGAATTTGAAGTTTTGTAAACTTTTATCCAGGAGTTGTAACCACTTGGGTTACTCTATAGATTTGATGATGAACTACATGTGTATAGAATTTTTGATAAAGTATATTTTTAAACAAGCCTGAAAGATCATCTATATTTTTGGTTATACGTTTAACTTTCAAACTTATTTTTTGATACCCCAAACAAAAATGATCCTTCTGCAATTTTGAAAACAGTTTCAAGCCGTATCACCATTTTGGAAATTTGACAACCATTTATTTGTTACCCTTTTCTGGAAATAATGATACCTTAAGACATGGCTGTCTTATTGGTAAATTTGGTTTGACCCCCCCCCCCCCCATTTCAAATAGACCGACTAGCCATGCCCCTGAGTGTAAGAAGTAATGATCTCATATCACACCTACCCATCTGTTCAGTTTTGTGTTATTAGTTTGCTAAGCTATGCATGTGAATCAGGGCCAGTCAATTATTCTTTCCCTGCATTCAGGCATTCAGACTGACAATATTGATCATTGGACTGTACACAAATTGTACGATAATTAATCAAATTTTTCAGTCCAAGAAAATTAGGAACGTTGTATGATGAAATGTACGTTTGGGTATTGTTTTGAACGAAAATTTGGTTAAAGAATCGGTATCTTTTTGCTTTAATTCTTCTCTTTACATGATGCTCCTACATAGTGTTCCAGCAATCATTGCTGTGGACTTGGTTTCATTCCAGATATAGGGACAGGGTGAGGATTGCAGGAAGGTCAAGGTTCGTACCTCAGTCATATCGCAATACCGAGTCTACATCGACTCTAAACGGACAGACTCTTTGCCTTTTAGGGTAATGTAATTTATTGTTCGGACGGTTGTCGGTCTGGTGTCATTGGTGTGGTTGAGGTGTAAATTAAGGTTAGAATTAGGGTTATGGTCATGCTGATAAGGTTTCCTGGAGACATCAAAGAACTCTCATCTTGTGTCAGATGATGTCCTTATGTGGCTCGCCAACCTTGATTGGTCACTTCACCTGCACAATGTTTACAATAGAAGAAGAAGGTTTAGGGTTGGGTATAACATTTCTAGTTGTACAGAAACAATCTTGATATAGTCCCAGCCTATACCGGGTATATTGTGCTGTGATAAGTGTTGGCTCTTATGGTCCTTTACTAGTCCAGCGATCTTGATCTTGTTGTTGTGCGGTATGACCCTGTTGGCATGTGATGGATCTGTACTGTTGCAATGATCAGTTACCAGCTATAAATACACACCACCCATCATCCATAACATCTATGTAGTTCATGGCTCGCTTGCTTATTAGTCTGCGTTCACAAACCCTTAAAGAGAAGGTTGAGTTCTGGGAAGAGGTGAAAAATAATTTGTGAGCGTTACTCATTCTTATTATGCAAGTGTGGAAGAACATCAGATAAGACATGTTCCCTGAAAAGCATGGCTCTTCAAATGCCTTCATATTCTAAATATGCATGTAACATCGTAAAAATCGGGGGGGGGGGGGGGGGCGGCTTTTTACACCACGTGTTCGTGTAGTCCCATATACATCGTTCTGTGTACAGTGTTTGTAACTTTACCAAGACTTGGCCAAATTTCTTATCATTTTGATGATTCCAGAACCTTGCAATACACACAAATTCTTATATGCTAGATGATCGACCTTTTCTGGTCGGTTCCACACCGTTTCTTTCACAATGCAATCGCATGACCATAACTCAACTTCATCTTTAACAGCTGTAGCGCGTATCAGTGTCTGTGGTATGAGACTACGCAGACTGCGCAGTCTACTGCACTCCTCAGGCCCTGTACTATAGCTGCTCTGACACAGTCAGTTACAGACAGAGCTAGGCTATGCTTGAGGCTTTATGGAATTGTATTTAAGTGTCAAATAAAGTTTGGGCTTGTAGACTACTTGTTTGCCTGCTTGTCAGTGTTTCCTTGGCCTGTATCCAGCTATGATGCAGATCTTCAGACCTTGAAATTAAAGGTTAAAGATGGAGGTTCAATTCTGCTCAATGAATATTTATATTGATCAATGAAATTTTGGGAACAAGACCAAGATTTCTCGGGATATATTCTTGACCAAACATCCTGCTAATTGCAACTGCGGGCTGATGAGGACGCAAATTAACTGGTTAATTTGCGATCGTGATAGTTGAAATAGCTGTGTTTTTGGCAAACTAGAGCTGATGAGGACAGGTCTATAGACATCTTTTGATTCGTGTGAAATTAAGTGGATGGTAGCCAAATTTGAATCCATTGTTTAGAAATCATAGACTTTAATCAACTTATGATGTAAAATCAAGATTGTCTTAATTTCAGGTGAACAAAAAAATTGTTACCATTTGGAAGTTCCCTCCAATTACATTTCAGAAGAATGCTCATCATTCCTTTTTTCTGTCCTACCGTCACTCGTCCTTCTCTTTATCACAAATTCAAGTGAAAGTGTTACAAGTAAATCTAATATTTGGGGGTCATTTGTATTAGTGCTATCCCGAAGTATAAACCTCTGTCTGAGATAGTTCAAATATTTTCCATAAATGTAACATTTGGGACTAATAGACCTTTGTGTTTGTAAATTGTGAGCCTAATGAGTGAAATTAGCAGTTGGTAAATGCTTTGAGCTTCTATAGTTCACATTTTCCAGTCCTTGAACTATCTATCGACCTTTCTTTGACAGCTGACTGTCTAGTTGAATACCACGTTCCCATTCCTTGTACGCTAGATGTCCTGGATGTGGTGCAGAACTAGTTGGCAGGCTCAGGCTATAATGTGTAGAGCCTTGAGTTAGCCTTCAGCAGAGCCTTGAGCAGAACCTAGCTCAATCAGTCTCTAACTGTGTCAAATAAAAGTACAGAGCCTATAGATGCAGAATGTGGTCAGTATAGTCTCGCAGTGCAGACACTGTTATGCATAACGACGGACAAGGGTTTGTCCCCCCCCCCCACAACTAGTGCACAACCCCTTTTGTGATCTAGGTGTGTTTGTGGTTATCATTCAAAACGACATTGTCCACATAGGTTTTACACAAACATTTATAGCAGTGTGAATGATACTCCAAGATCAGAGAGAAATGGAGCATTTGACTGCAGCGAGTGAGGGAAACGTGTTGAAACTGAGAGTTGGTCTAAAAGCCATTAGCTCTGATCATCTTCTAAAGGGTTTACCAGGCATGCTGCTAGATTCATCTTGTCTAGATCTCAACTCCTTGTCCTTTTATTCCATCATCTTAATTTAATTGCTGATGACAAACTGAAAACAGCCGTACATGATGGGACAGACACAGCTTAAATGGCTGAGAATCGATTCCTAACTAAATCCCTGGACCAAGCAATATACCTACCCATAACCCTAACCTTAAAACTCAACCTGAAAACCCAATGACAGCCCTAACCCTAACCCTAATCCTGCATAATTGACAAATGCCTTGGGCAGACATTGCTAGAGGAAATGTCAAGACATCGTTTGAGATTTTGACCAGGACGTCACTCATCTCTGATTCAAACCTCAACCCGGCACGAAGACAAAACCTAACCCTAAACTTAACCTTAAACCGAATTGCAACCCTATAAACCCTAACTCAAGAACAGTAACAAAATATAGCTTGGAGCTGTCACCTCTGAAGCAAATGTCAGGTCACAGTCTGAGACTAAAACCAGGACATCACTTGTCTCTTGTTACAGCCATGACCTTCTTACCAATGATTAATAGCTCTCTGATTACTCTCTTCACCTATGTCCATTCACATATGATTAACGGATCTATGCGCAACAAAGGTCCTATGTGCAACGAAGGTCCCATGCGTACTCACCATCTGTGTAGCTTATAAAATCTAGTACCGGTAATCACATGGTTCGAGGTTCGAGTCCTGCTGTGGCACTAATGTCCTTTGGCAAGATATTAAAGGTAAAGACCAGTAATGGTCATGCGATTGCATTGTGAAAGAAACGTTGTGGAATCGATCAGAAAAGGTTGATCATCTAGCATCTAGCATCTGCAAGGTTCTGGAATCATCAAAATGATAAGAAATTTGGCCCATTCTTCGTAAAGTTACAAGCACTATACACAGAAAGATGTATACGGGACTACCCTATCTCTCTCACACGACCATGAGAGAAATAAATTTACCAAATATATGAATTAGTAGGCGGTTTCCCGGCAAATTTGTTATCATCATGTATTAGTCAAAACATATTCTTTCACATGATTGGTAATGAGAGCTTCCATTTCATTTTTTGAAATTGGGGCGTTGCCAATACTGGTCTTTACCTTTAATCTACATTTGCCACTCTCCCTCCACCCAGGTGTAGTAACAGGTACCCATGAGGGAGAATTTCCTTGAATGTTTGAGTCAAAGCCAGCATAGTATTGACACTGATGAGGTTACCCGTGGTAAACAAGACATATTATTATCATTATTATAAATGTGAAGAACATATTATGCTTATGCCATTGTAAACAGAAAAAGAAGGTCATAATTAGCAGTGTTGTATGTAATGGTATAAGGTTCGGCCATTAATGAGGGTGTTCATAGATTATAGTTGTGTACCAATTCCATATACATTGTACATGCATGTAAGTTCACTATCTACTAATTTGCATGTGTTACATAGAGATTTAGATTTGGGACATGCTCTTCACTTTTGTGACTACCGTACTTTCTGCAAGTTTTTTTTGTTTTGTTTGTTGTTTTTTTTTTTTTTTTTTTTTTTGTCTCAGCAAGTGTTTATGACTATAGAAAATGTCCCACATCCCAAAGGCTTGTTCAGATATGATATGATAAACCACTGCCACAAAATAACGGCTACCTTTTTGGAACGTGTAAATGAATAGCAACTGCACGCATCAAAGGTCCTTGGCGTATCAATTGAGCTATGTGTTATGCGATTCAAAAGTGTGAACAATATTAAACATCATCATAAATCACCACATACAATGTACATGCTTCTGAACAAGGCTTAAATCTGGTAGTAGGAACGCGCCCTTCATTACCGAATCGTTTGAATTGGCCCATTGTGGACCCCATTCCAATTAGCATGGAGGGACTCAAAACATCTGCCCCCATCTCCAATCCAAATCTGGAATCATTCTGAATTATCAACCCCAGGCGATATGATTATGATGTTGGCATTCCTTCATGTGTTTATTGAAAAGAGACAAACATTTTGTTGTCAACCCACCCCCCCCCCCTCCCTCCACACACATAGACACACAACAGCAACATAACCTTGCCCTTTTATGGCATTGTATGTGTAATTATTAAAGTTTAAATCGTAATTAAAATTAATGTAAATAATTGATCCATTCCATTTACATTCTGACAGCGATTTTTGGTGTGAAAAACTTGCAATAAGATTCAAGTGCATTTATTTGCATGTACATGTTATGTTTTTTTTTCAACCATAGCTCTTAAAGGGATCCGGTAACTTTGTCTCAAATTCTGAAACAAAATTCTGGATTTAGCTCATGATGCAATGATAATTATAAACCTTAAGGTCAGTCAGGAACCCCATGACTTTTACAAGCCGATCGCCTGTCTGATTATCAAGATATTTATGATTGGAATTACAAATTTTGAAAACCGTTCGCCTGACGGTTTTCATAACACTACAGTCTATTGGGGAAAACGAGTATGGTAAAACCGGTCACTCAAAGATTTTTACTTTTTTGAGGCACTTCTTTTTATTAGGGCTTCAATATTACACTATATCACAGACACTGATAACACGTAGGGCCGTGTATCTCAGATTTAACATTGTTAAACGATCCCTTTAATAGTTTTCAAGAAATCTTGTTTAGTTTTCCATCTTAGCTAAACAGCTGACTGCTCCTGTTTACTTTTATCTCTGATAATATAAACACTTGAACCCTTTAAATAGTATGTCCTTGTCTGCGATTGGCACGGGCATGCTCATTCATGCCCAAAGGACTGAAATACATGAAAGGATCAATTCAATCTACTACCTGCATTTAGTTACAGCCTTACTTGATTACACTCTGTTAATAGGAACACTGTAAACTTCCTTGTAACTCTGCCTTCGCTAATGCCTTGGATATCAAGAATGTAAAGAACCAGTGAAAAAAATACACGGGGGCTCGGGGCGAATTAGCCCCCGAAATGCCCAAAATAGCCCCCGAAAATCAGAAAAGAGCCCCTGTAAATTTGCATAGAGTTCAATGCAAAACAAATTTTAGAATGTCATTTTCATGCAGGCAAGCTTGAAAAGTAGCCCCCGAAAAATAAATATTAATTTTTTCCCTGTAAAGAACGAGCCCTGTACAAAGTACAATAGAAAGAGGAGCTGTTTGTTTAATACGTCTACTGCAATATTAGCCGTCCTGTGCCTAAAATGTTGGTGACCAGATTTTTGTTTGGCAGGAAGTATGTTGCTCATTTCATTTCTGGTTTCTTGTAAACGAGAAATGAAAGCTTGTAATCTGCTTGTGATATGACAGGAAGGATCATCAATTCTATGTATTTTGTAGCATAATTAAGGTATGTATTCAAAAGTACATTGGAATTCATGTTAGAATCAACAAAATTTGTATATTTAATTATTTTGTCTCAAGGTGTTGTTTACAATTTCCAAGGCTTATTGATGCCTGCAGCATATACATGTATGTTCCGTGCCAAAAAGTACTCTTGACCAGTTGAATACTGAATTCTCTCATTCCCATAGACTTAATACAGAAGCCACCCCTTTTCAGTGGTCAATGGGTTAAAACTGCTAATTAAGCAACATGAGTAGAAATGTTTCATATTGTGCCAGAGTGTATCTCCTATCACATCTTTCGGGCTGGGCTGGGCCCTGTTTCATATCAATAAGTTAAAAACAAGCTACAAGCCACTGAGAGCAAATTTGTCATAGAATTCTAGCATTTCTTATTAATAACAATTTTTAATGAAATACAATGTAGGGGCCCTAAATGATAACTCTACAATATTGGATTTTAAATTAAAGGTTCACCCTACTTTTGTTATTAATTCAGATTTTTAATGGATCATTTCTGTTCACCCTACTATTTTGTGTTGTGTTAGATCATATATGATCATCTCTCTTGATGAAGTCCGGCTTAAGGTGTACCTTTAATTAAAAAATCACGTTGCTGTTACCGTAATCGTTCGGGTCCGGTGAGCCCGTTTAGATCTTATACGCAGTGGGAGGTGGCGACCTGTCAATGGGATACGCATCACGAGCACCCTAATTACGGGGGATTGTCGTCCTTATTAAGGATAATTCATAAATGTCTAGAATTACAGCATCACTTGATTCTCTAAGTGAAATCCCATGTGTGTTGTGTGTTGTGAGGGAGGATGAGGTCCTTGGTCACCGAGTCGTGTTCTAATTGCACTGGGAGAACTTGCTTGAGAAATATTGCCCAAAGGGCCTGTTTTCATCAGCTCGAGTTTGCCTAATAGCCCGTCTTCATCTGCCCAAGGTATATTGGGCTAGTTTGCAAAATAGCCCACTCTTTGGCAAAGTAGCCTGCTATTTGTCCGGTCCGTCTTCACTAACCCAAAAACTTGCACTATGCGCGAACACTTAGCAAATTTCTCAAGCTGATGAAGACGCGATTTGTAACTTTGGGCTAATTCTCCAATTCAGAAATAGCGGGCTATTTGGCAAACTCGAGCTGATGAAGACAGGCATATATAGAGTGCTGTTGCGATGATGAAGATGATGGTAATGATTACGAAGAAGTGTTTATGATGGTAACTATACTAATAGCTTTCAGTAAATGTACATTTTATTTAAGTAAGAGGTTTATTTCAAAGATATTGTCAAATACAAGAGGGTCCTGCTATCTTCTGATGGAATACTAAATGTCAAAATCTTGGTACTATATTGTCCAGTTGGGGCGGGGGGGGGGGGGGGGGGTAGTTCTATTCAAGCCTTAGGACTTTGTTGTAGTTACCATACCATGTCATGTTACAAGTCAAGTGAAAGTGGATTACAGATTTATAAATATTTATCTTTATGATTTGTTTTGGAGCCAGTAAGGTATTAGCTCATACACATTAAAGGTAAAGACCAGTAATGGTCATGCGATTGCATTGTGAAAGAAACGTTGTGGAATCGATCAGAAAAGGTTGATCATCTAGCATCTAGCATCTGCAAGGTTCTGGAATCATCAAAATGATAAGAAATTTGGCCCATTCTTCGTAAAGTTACAAGCACTATAAACAGAAAGATGTATACGGGACTGCCCTATATCTCTCACATGACCATGAGAGAAACAAATTTACCAAATATATGAATTAGTAGGTGGTTTCCCCGGCAAATTTTTTATCATCATGTATTAGTCAAAACATATTCTTTCACATGATTGGTAATGAGAGCTTCCATTTCATTTTTTGAAATTGGGGCGTTACCAATACTGGTCTTTACCTTTAATGCAGAGCCGACACCCTCATGGCTATGAACATGTGATTTGTACAAGTTTTAAAACTTAAATCTTAGCAGGTGATCGATGGGCTGAAGAAGATAGTGTGGGGATAAGAGTTACGAATTTCATAATTGTTGCTCTGAATTCTCCAGGGTTGGATCAGGGCCCTGTTTCATAAAACTTGATATCAATAACTAGTTACAAGCTACTGTTATAAGCTACCGAAATCAGGATATCTGATTGGCTGAGGGCAAATTTATCATAGAAATTAAGCATTTGTTGTAGATTAAAAAAATTATGAAACGGGCCCCTGGTGAGCATTGAATCACGTTTGAGATGGTTACCCAGTAGCTATGTTCACACGGTATTCTTGAGTTGTAAACAACGATCCATTAACTACGACGAGGAAGGTTCACATGGGACTGAAACAATTCAAAGTAAACTACACTATACAAGCGGGGGAAAGCATTCATTTTAACTTTTAAAAGCGGGTGTAATCTCAAAGTTAAATGTGTCCTCATGGCACTAAACTTGGAGCGAGGACCACTGCTCTTTAATAGTTATCACGTTAACCGTAAGATTTGTCGTGGTTATTGACCGCAAGTTAGCTTAAAGTTTTGTAACCACAAGTGCATTTGTATAACTGCAAGATAACTTTAAAGTTGATAAGTACGACATTAACTTTAAGTTAACGGACTGGCAGTGTGAACCTCACTATTGAATTTAGGCTGTAAGCTGTAGGAACACATGTGGGGCAACACTTGGCCCACATCTCAGGGACATGATAAGATTGGCAATATGTGGGACTGCATAAAGTAAGATCTGTCAGCGCCGATTAATGGACTAGCAATTCATCCGATCGGGATCTCGTTTTCCAAGGAAAGGGGGAAATGCGATATTGAAATTATGAAATGCATAGAGAATGAATTGGTTGCAGTTGGTTAATTTGAGGGAGGGGAGGAGGTGTATGGACTAGGCCATGATGCCAATGTTTTTTTCTTTTTGGGGGAGGGGGGGGGGGGGTGACTTTCAATTACTTATGGAAGCCAGCCTACATTTTCTAGGCATTTAGTAACTAGGTTATATAATATTTGTCTGTATTTTCTGTGATGTCAATGTTGGAAGAATATCTTAGAAAGTGTAAAGCCATTTTGAAAGTATAACCAAGATTTTACCTCTTAATTTTGAGGAGCAGACTTTCCACCAAAGTAGAACCTACTGCACTTTTACTTTCTCTCCAATGGAATTAGTAAACTAGTTTGATATAAATTTGGTTTGTTTCCTTGCCTCTACTCAATTAAATCTAATTAGTTCTTATTCCGCTTGAGATACACAGATTGGTTGTGAATGATATCATGATAGAGTCATTCTCTCTTTCACATTGGAACTGAAGTGCATGCTTGACAGATTAGCTGGTCTAATTATCACATGTTAAAGCAATCAACATTTGATGATGATGTTTCACATGAATGTCATTAGTGGGTTACGCGTACTTATGTGCTGTCATCCTCTGATGCGATCAATTTCTTTTATTTGGATTAGTCTTTCTTTTAATGCATCAGTTGTTTTTATTCATCAGTTGTTTTCATTATGCGTGTACGATTCATCACATATCATCAGTTTGGTACCAGAAGGCTGTAAATGCATATACTCTGACACATTTGTATTAAAAGGGACCCCATGATTCAATTTCTGTCCATTTAGGGGAAAATGGAGACCGTCGAAGTGAGAATTCCAGGTCGGGTTCTGAAATGAAATACTTTCATCCCAACTGTCAGCTGGTATTGCGGTTGTTTACTCCCGTGCCTTGCGTAATCCCCGAGGTCGTATGACACCATCAGCATGCATTGTGTGCCTGCTCAGGCTCCACCAATCTCCCCGCAGCATTCAGGAGAAAGCAGATGACATGTATAGCGAGTGAGATGCTCTCAGCGTGGTTATGTGCCGGGATGCATTAGCTGAAGGGAACGCTGCACTGACCATTCAGCTGAGCTTCGAGCTCATCCTGGACTCTTACCTGTATGGACTATTGACTGGTTTGATATTGACTGGTTTGAGTGGGGTGCCGTTATCTCCTCGTGCCCTGACTTGGCCCTTTATCCCTTCGTGATTGTGCTCCTGAAATGAGATACCGCTCTGCTCTTCTTTCGACAGATGTTTCTGCATTGGCATCAACATGGGAAGATCTCTCTAAGCCTCGTTCACATTTAGAGGTGTTCTGTGCATATACTGACCTTCCCTTTGGATCTTCTGACCCAGACTTTACTTTCAAGTCATCTATGTAGAAGATCTTTGTGAGCCTTGTTCATATTTGGAGATAGCATGGACATTTACTGAACTTCATTGTGGATTTAAATTGTGTGTTCTCATCTGAGCTGGACTTTTATTCATGGCATCAGAATGAGAAGATCTCGAGGCATTGTTCGCACTTAAAGATATTCTGCATATATCCTAAAATTTTGCTTGGGATTTTACTTGTGCTCTTTTCTCAGTTGGAGTTCCCGTATGGCATCAAATTGAAATATCTATATCAGCTCTATTCACATTTGGAGATAATCTGCATATCCATGTATCCAATGACTTTTGCATTATATTTGATTTGTGCTTTTTTCTAAGCCAGACTTTTCCTCATGGGATCTGAATTGAAATGTTTATTTATGCCTTGTTCACATTTTGAGTTATACTGAACAACTGAACCACGCTTTTGACTTCAGTAGTGCTGTCGTATGAACGTGATTCTTTTCTTACTACATGTAGCATCTGGGAATCTGATCTTCAGCTGTGTTCACATTTTGAGGTCTTCTGAATACCCAATGAACTTGCTTTGGATATAACTTTTGCCCTTCTGTGAGGAGACAGAAAGTAGAAGAAATTCATGAGTAATTTCAAGGGGTTAGCAAGCATTGAGACCTGGAAGTGAGAAATCGTTGAATCCTTGGCATTCTTGGGGTGTGTTCCTACCTTGCTTCAATATCTTGAAAGAAAGCTTGCATAAAGCATCGAGTCGTTGTGAAGCTCTCGTCATATAAATCTTTGAAGAAGGAATTTCCCTTATCCTTTCATTCATTTTGATAGTGTACTTCAAATATACTTGTGAAACTGGTACTCCAAGATCACAAGTTTTTAATCTGTTTTCCAAGGAACCTTTCCTCACTATCTTGAAAGAAATCTTGCGTAAAGAGTCTTTGTGACACTCTTCTAATAGAAATCTTTCAATGCGGAATTTCCCTTGTCCCTTCATTCATTTTGATAGTGTATTTCAAATATACTTGTGAAACTGGTACTCTAGATCACAAGTTTTGAATCTGTTGTCCAAAGAACTTGCGCCTATACCAAATGACTTCTCGGGAGGTCCCTGTTGCCAGTGATTGTGACTTATGTGAAGTGAACCACATTATTTTCAGCTGAATCATCACATGAATGGAGTGAGGTGTGGAGAACCAAAGGAACATGAATGTAGTTTAAAGTGCATACCGGTACAATGCCTTTTCTGTATTTCATGGACTTTCATAGATTTTCTGGATTGTGTATTTGCAAAGTCACTGACTGCACCAGTTGCCTTGGATATTTTGCAACAGCAAACATCATTATTTGAATATTCTATTGTTGAACTTTCTTTTGACAATGACGAACTACTGACACACCTACTAAATATTGTGAGTGCTTGGGAAACCTGATTTTCTGCTTCTTCATACCTGACTTGTGTCATTGTTGGCAGGATGGCTTATATTCGTTACCAACGCTTACATTGAGTCAATACTTAGCAAGGTCAAGTTCACATGCTGTGCTGAATCAAGTGGATTGGATTCTTTTGGATTCTGTTGTTGAAGTGAACTGACACATACTGTTGCCATCATCTACACCTTTGCATTCAGACCGCCAGATGCTTTGCTGGACTTGCGTTTGGCTTTTGTTAAAACCTGAACAACCAGACGGTGTCTGTTGGAATCATTAGTTTACCTTTGCATTTACACTCCATGCTTTCGTGGACCTGCGTTGGCTTTCTGTAACCAACTTGTCATCACCGGAGCACCACAAATTGGACCTTTAGAGGGGTTATACAATATCTGTTAGCGTCATTAGTACACCTTTGCATTCGGACTCCATTCACTTTGCTCAACTTGTTTTTCACTGGTGCACTCCAATCAAGATCTGTAGTGTGGCTATAAAACTTCAGATTTCATTATTCTGCACCTTTTGCGTTCAGACACAACACGCTTTGCTCGATTTATTCTGGCATTTCTTTTAACTTGAATCGTTAAAAAACACGTCATCACTGATGCGCCCTTGCTAGGATTTTGGGGACTAGACTAGATCTGGGACCCGTTTCACAAAGCCTTTTTTTCATTGACAAATTGCTGATAACCAATCAGAAGCAAGGATTTCAGTAGCTTATAACAAAAACTGTAATTTGTCGCTGATGACAAGTTTTGTGAAACTCCCCCCTGGATTGTATCTCTCTGTTGAGCAGGAGCTTAGTAACACATGTAAAAACAAGCAAGATTTCTGTGTAATGTTCGCCCCACATTCGGTAGGAAGTGCATTTCTCGAGAGGGTTGACGCAACGTGGATTCAGAAATTCATATCCGATAATGTTGTCATGTTGCCAGACTATTATTAGAGAAAGACAAAAGACGGATGAAATATATAATCATTCTTATACAAGTTTTTCTCTTTGTCTGTACACCAAAGACATGCTAGTGGTGAAATTATGAAGTGAACGTTCATCGTGTTGTACTGGATTGTCAGTTTTATGCATTGTGGAATACTTTGGAATGTACTCCTTTGGACCCCTTAATGTGGATAATTAACAAGCATGCTGTGCTATTCCGGAGCTGCGTTTGAAACATAGTGGTAGCTGCTGAACAGGCTTGCAAGGAGTCATCATATAATATTCTTGACTACGCCATTTTTGTACTTCTGATTTTTGGACTGACTTTTGCCATTACCTATCGTAACCATGGCGTTTTCTCATCGCAAGAAGAAAACTAAAAAGAACAAGGAGCCACCAACTACATGTACATCTGAGGATGAAGCTCAAGTATGTATTCTTTTCGTCCCATTTGTCCAAAAATGTTTTTTGTGAAAAATGGTACATTGTAGGATTAACCACTTTTCTAGGTCCAGAGAGAGATGGCCAACAAAATATGTAATATAGAAATTAGTCAAATACAAACTAAGAGCCTGGAGGGGGGGGGGGGGGGGGTATAGTTGACTAATGGTGATCTGTGTATTGGTATTTAGTTGTTTTTTATCAAACCCATTTGTTGGGCCTTTTTTGTTAGAATTTATGATTGTTTTCAATTGTTTTGATTTAAAAAAAAAAGTATTTGAGTCGATACAATTATGTGGAAAAACAATGTTTATAACAAAATGTATCTATTCTTTATTTGCTGAGCAGTAATGTCTTTTTCATTTTCAAAAAAATATAAAATAAAGAAGAAAAATGTAATTGGCTGATTGTGAGAGTAGCAATTAGCCAAAGTTGTCTTGAGTAACTAGTTTTGACTCTTAAGCGAGTAAACATGACAATATTGTCCTCTTGAAAATCCTACGGAAGACACTCTGACGATGATAACACAGAGCAGTCTTCCTTTAGAACAAGAAAAAAACAGTTCATAATGAAATGTTGATGTAAGGTCCTCGTCGAAAGCCCTCCTCTCCAATATAGCAACATTTAAATCTCTTAGGCACGTTGACATCCTCCCCTCATACCATGTGTTTCATCCGGAAATTGAAACGGCAAAAATAACAGGGTTTAGGAGAAGCCCCTCGGCCATGGAGTTGATATGTTGCCAGTGTCTTCCGATCTTCCCCTGTACTAGCTCATAGACTTTTTAGCCTAGCTTGCAGACAAGGTGATATCTTAACTTTCCAGGTCCGCCATGTTGGACCAATGCTAGAATACGTACAATAAACTAATGGTAGATGGTAGATTTAACCTAGACTCTACAGACTCTACATCCATGTAGAGTCTATGCTAGATCTACCATTTAGGACCAACAACAAACCTAAACCCAAACTAAAAAGGTGTTTCTTCTTAGCTTCTAGTCTTCCCCCCCCCCACTACCCCCCCCACCCCCCCCCCCACTCCCCACTACCCCCACCCCCACCCCACCCCCACTACCCCCACCCCCACCCCCACTACCCCCACCCCCACCCCACCTCCCCCTGATGGTCATCCTCAATAACTTACGGCTTTGCTCAAGTTACTCCTAATTCTGTTGCTTTGTCACAATGGAGGCTGTGTCCGCAGACTATGTAGACTCATCCCAAGTTGATCAGCTTCAAGAGATCAACGTTGGAATAACTCCATCTGGAAAGGAATCTTGATTGGGCTGGTAATACCTATAGAATTTATTCTTTACCAGTTAATGCAGAGATTTTGTTTTTTCTTCCAGGATAAAAATATTCTGGCTTCTTGGAATGAGATCACAATGAGAGATTCTTTTGATTTAAAATGCTTAAATCAAACTCTAATATTGCGTTGCGTTAATTTGTTACACCTCAATTTTTACGGCAACTCACATTTTTTAATGTTCTGTGGTTTATACGTGGAATCCTAAATGTGAACCTTTGATACCCAGATCTGTCAAGCTATTCATATTAATCTTGGGAACTATTAAATGACCCCGATTAGTCTTTACTACACAAAGCTGGAAGTGACCGAAAGAGGATTTCCATTGAGTAATGCCTTTCATAAGACACTACTTCAATTGAGCTAGCCATTGATCATAATTATTGTTTAGCGTATGAAACCGATATGCTATCGTGTGCTGAGAGTCAGAAGGGTAGTCTCTCTATGTAAATATCTATAACACAATGCCCTCGTGGTCGTTAGCAGATTATTAATTAATAACACTCTCTGTAATTTCTTTACAATTACTCTTGTTAATACCCTCACCCTATTGTTCTTTCTTGCCAATAAACATTTATACCTTTTTGCTCTCCGATTAGAGGTTCTGATATCTGCTCCGGCGACAGTTGCTCTGGGCATGTATTTTGTCTAAAGTGTAGGGTAAGGGTTAGCGTGAATGTTGCAATTGAGTTTTACTTAATAGGTTTTGGGTTCAGGTGTACTATTGGGTCTGTTGTATGAAGACAGTAATTCGGTTGGTATAAGAAAAATGCTAGGAAGCAATTGTCACAGGAGCAATTGTGGTACAACCCTTTTTTGTCTGATAAGCATTGATACATTTTTGATTCTATTTTGCAGGTGAATGAATGGTTCAATGGCTCTAAACATTCAACTATTGCTTGGTTGTCTTGCATATTAAAGCATTGTACAATGGACTTAACATTGATATCTTTTTGTTGTATCTTGCAAGTGAACAGTAAAATGTTTTAGAAATTAATTTTATCGTCATGTAATATTCAAAACATATTCTTTCACATGATTGGTAATAAAGAGCTTCCATTTCATTTTTTGAAATTGGGGCGCTTCCAATACTGGTCTTTACCTTTAACAGTGCAGTTTTCAATTACAAGATAAAGCACGCGATCTACATTTACTGGGTGCAAGCCAAAACATTTCTGTACAACTATTCAAACTTCTTCCTGGAAACCCAACATTTAAAACTATTGTCCTAATGGTGGACTGATGAATTTTAATAACTTAGAATGGATCTGGAGAGCTGAGTTATTTGTTCCCAGTTCGTCATGACCAGGCCATGGACCAGTGATGGCCTGGTGGTAGAGTTGCTGCCCGGCAAGCAGTAGATGGTAGATTCAAATCCCGCTGGTTCCAAGATTTTTTCCTGACTTGTTTTAAATACAAGATCAAGCACACAATCTTTTATTTACTGGTTGCAAGCCAGAAATACAAGGGTAATTTAAATACAACAATTTAAACTTCTCCCCGGAAAGTCAAGATTTAAACGTTGCTATCTGTTTTATTTTATCTTGCAGGTTAACGGTACCTTGGTAACATCATCCAACCATGTGGAGGTTGTTAAAATGATCAAATGTGAGTATTCTCTGCATTTTTTATTGAATTTATTGTTCTTAATAATGATAATAATAACAATAATAGCCAGTTACATGTATATAGTTCTCATATCTTGTCACACAGTGATGCTTATGGGGCTTAGACATAATTGAAATCACTGTCACAAGCTTTTTAAAGAAATAAAAATGTCTGGGAGCAGAGAGAGATTTTAGCACTACAGAACTTGACAAGAACTTTGAATGAATGTAATAGAGCTCTTTCGAGGGAGGGAGGGAGGGAAGGAGGGGGAGGGGAAGGGGGAGGGGAAGTGTGGGGGGGGGGGGGCAATAATGCACTTTATGTTTCTTTTTCACTTTGATTATATGTACTCTTTTGGCAGCATACCAGTGTAGTAAAACTCCATTCAATTCACTTTTCTTTCCTTTGTAATACAGCTGGTTCGTTTGTAGCTTTAACATTACTTGGTAAACCGCCTGGGCCTCCCACCTCACCTCCATCAGGCCCTAACCTGGGGATAAGCCGGCACGCATCATCAAGACAAACAGTGACTTCGCCTCAGCCCACTAATGTAAGTATACATTGTAGCTCAGTAAGTAATTGGTCCCCAGGGAGTGAAGAATGTGCATACATTGTGTGCGTGTAAGCATGAATCCGATGACCGGGTTAATTAATATATATTTGTAAAAACGCATTGAGAGGGCTTGCGGTCCTGAAATTCGCTATATAAGGACGAACTATTATTATTATTATTATTGATTGGAATTATATAAAAAACGCCTACGTCGAAATGCAAGTTCAACATTAATAGATGATAATGTTTGATGCAGTATAGAAGTGAGTGCAGTTGTGTACAGAATCTAGTCTGCAGCTGCGTACAAAGTTTTATCCAAAAAAAAAAAAATAATGAATAAAGTGGGTTTTTGTATCGTGCTCATGTCTGTCAGACTTGACACTCCTGGCGTTCCACAATTATTACCCCGGCTTTATCATGGCTGCCGTTATGGCGCTTTAGCATTTAAAGGAAATCATTCCTACAGGTTCCCATTTACATCACCTGGGTAGAGTGTGGCAAATGTAGATTAACTTCTTGCCAAAGGACATGAGTGCCGCGGCAGGACTCGAACCGCGGACCTCATGATTCACAGTCCTGTGACGTATTCACTCGACCGCAACACCTCTGTATGCCCTTATGTAGGAAGGTTGTACTCCATTTTGCTAGTTGTTTTGTTCAGAAGACACAATTTCATTTTATTTTGTATTATTGTATTGTATAAGATCCTTGTTGAATATTGAGTGAAGGCTCTCTAAATTTGTGATGACAGACAAGTATCAGAAAAGTTACATGAGTGAGGCATTTTACCACAGAGTGCCTAAGTGTTACATTGTACATATATATATATATATATATCTGAACTTGGATAATATTGATTGCATGCTGTTATTACAATTATCCATATGACACATTCTCATGCCACTCTATATGAATCATACATGTACATTTGTACCACATTGCCTTTGTTGTACACATGAATCATATGATTTTTTATTCCATTGTTTTATGACACATTTCATTATTAATGCAGTATGTCGATGTGTAAATGATGAGTTATGGTCGCTGATGATGTTGCATATTGGCTCATGTTTTGTTCTTAAGAGCTCTAGGAGTAGAGATTGGGGATGAGGGAGAGGGGTAGACGAGAGACGGAGAGAGAAAGAGAGATAGATAGATAGATGTATAGATAGATACATGTAGATAGACAGACAGATAGATAGATAGAAGGTAGGAAAGGAAAAAGAGGGGAAAACCGGAAAAGGCATTATAGAAGGAGGGTTTAGAAGTATAATGAAACATAATATCTATATTTACTAAGAAAGATTTATCATTGTCATAATATTGTGTCATTTAAAAGTTTCGCTTTCGATTAAAATCTTATTACGGTTCATATTTTTGATGCGTTAATCAGTTTGAAGTGACATTGATATACTCTCACATTAAAGAATAATTGTAATTATCCCTAATTAATGAGACTATTATGGATGATGAAGACTGGTTTGTTTAGATTGTAATAAAATGAACATTATTTACAAATAATAGTGTTTCAGTTCCTGTTTAAAACCCATCCTCAAAATTCGAAGTTCATACAAATATTTCTATGTCACCCCAACCTGACTTACATGTATATTTACTTTGGATCCTCGCATCCTGGCAATGATAAACCCTCTAAAATATTAGAAAGTCAGGGAAAGTTTGAAGTCGCTCTAGTGAAGTTAAAAAGTCATTCTATTGAAAGTTGGGTTATATAATGCTACTGCAATTCTAGGTATTAAACATAAAGATGATATGATAGGATTATGGTGTTCAGGGCTTAAATTAATCCAAGGCCATGGCCGTGGATGCCTTTTTGATTGGCCTCAATGCCCCTCTCATTTGGCCTTGGAGATTTTTTGTGCCCTTTCCAATTCTTCTTATTTGTGCTGTAATATAGGAAGGTGCCCTACAGAAAAGTGGCCTTGCCCTAAAAATATTGAAATTTAAGGCCTGGATGTTGTGTTTGAGTTTGAGTTTGACTCTGAATTTTTGTTTTCTGTTGGAAGAACAATAATTCCTGATTGTTCTTCAGTGCATGTTTCATTCCTTACGTATCGATTTATGTGAAGAAATCATGCATGTTTGTATACTGTATCATCTCTTTATATCTTCATACCACGACCCCTATCAAACCCATCTGCGACATTTAAACGACCTCAGCAGCCCTCTAAGGGTACAGTCTTCAGCTTGTTTTCCAACCGCACACGGTCCTACAACATACAGCAACATCACGAGGTCAGTGCTACGTCGTACGACGACCTTTGCGAGTGCCCTCTCTGCTCCTCCTCCTCTATCTCATCGGGGCTGGTGGGGAAATACGCACAAGTTTGCACTGCGGCAGGACTCAAGAGGGAGCCCTCCTTTCATAGCCATTCTCGCTGGACCGCTCAGGTTGAACATTCGCACCATAGCAACCATATAAACAAAAGCTGCCCCAGCCTCCTCATTTCCTCCAAAAGAAGAATAACTTGCATGTTTAATCAAAACCTATTCCATTCCCTCAATATATATAATCAACATTTTATCCACTTATAACACATTTTCCAGTTCTCTTCAACTTTTTTCATCTGTTCCCCTCTTTCTTCACTTCATCTTTTTCAATAATTCAATCTAAACTTATTTTACTTCAATTATTTTATAATGATATCATCTAGCCTCCAGTGTAAACATTCAAAGGAGATCTGTCCATGCCTGCATGAATGTGCTAGTTTTAGAAATGAGAGAAACATTAAAATTAGCATACCGTCTATTTGGAGCCGGAAGGACATTAAATCTTATTGTCCTTCTGGCTTTAACCAGACGATACTTACTTTGCAATTGTGTATAAATTTGTATATCAATGTTTCTAATGCTGTAGAAATCTAGGAATAAAACGTGATATACTCATGCATTTAAAGCAGTTGAGCTAAAAATTGACTGTGCACAAAATAACATGTACGGCGTGTTTATCTGTTAATTACTATTATATAATCTTTTAACCTGACTGTTAACATGTATTATCTAAAAGCTTAATATTTTCGCTGAATTATCAAATGGTGTACATGTATGTAGCGGAGAAAGTGAAGTTGTAAGCACTTGAGTAGTTATGACTTGTTCACAAGCATCGTACAATTAAATTATTGAAAATCTTTTATGCTCTTCTGAATTTCTTTACTCACACAATAAACAAAGTATCAATGTGAATCTCATCTACAGCTTTGGATACATGTATAACAAAAAATAAATGGTTTCACACATCTTTATTTTGAAGCTGTGATGGAATATACCATTTAACTCTGGAAATCTCACACCCCCCCCCCCCCCATCCCCCATCAATCTCATAAAAATAAAAATACAAAAAGAAGGCCTCAATGAGATTCTTATTCTTGGAAATCAATTAATTTTTTCAAAGAAAGTCTGAAAAGAGCACCTGTGATAAAGAATGAAAGGAAACAAACAAAACAAAAAAGGAAATTTTCCTCAAGACTTATATATGAGTAGCTTCACTGCTATGCTTTCATTAAAGAAAACACTATCAACCAACCTACCGATCACAAAAGCAAGCAAAGTGTTATTCTTGAGCCATTCATCAATCATGCCCCTTATCACAGTCCCACTAAGATTGTTACGCGTGATGCTCTTGAACCCGAGAGGATTGGTCTGTAGCAACCGCTGCTCCTTATAGAAATAAACTTCACCAGCCTTAACGATCGCTCCTAGTCTCTAAAGGCCTGTCCTCATCAGCTCAAGTTTGCTAAATGATCCGCTATTTTAACTATCCCAATCGCACATTATCCAGCCAATTTGCGTCTTCATCAGCCCGCAGTTGCAATTAGCGGGATACTTGGTCGAGAAAATATCCCAAGAAATCTTGGTCTTGTTTAAAAAATATCCCGCTATTCTGGAAATAGCGGAAGCAATTTCGAGCTTCAGGATAATATTCAAGTCTGAAAATAGCTAGTTATTTGGCAAACTCAAGCTGATGAAGACGGGCCTTAAGTAAACCGAAAGAAAGGCACCTAACATTGGTAATTCATCAAAATATGTTTCCAGAGCGATGAGTGGAGCCATAAGCGTAGTACAAAGATTTCTTTTCATCCATCTTCTTTGAGGCAGTTAAAGTCGCACCGTACTGTGAAACAAGGCACCGTCATGTGCATGAAACTTTTGCTATTTTCAGAAGTTGTTATATCAGCAAATATTGCATATCACAAAGTGATTGAATTGTACAATGTTGATCTGTTTTTGCAATGTGCAACAGTTTTTCACTTGACAGGAGTTGGAGATTAGAGATTTGCACCTAAAATGGGTATGGCGACCCCTAAGATTCAGTTTAGATAAAAAATGCTTTGAGTATGATTCTTTTTAACTTGCATGTGTACTATTGATGAAGCATAACGAGGAGATTTGTATTCACACGTAATGTTGGTGGTTAAGAATATCATTGTTTAAATTTCTGTTACTAATGTTTGATTATTCTCTTTCACAGCTAATATTTGAATTATTTTCATAGGTCTAAGACATCAAAGCTGGTGAAATGAATTAAAGAATTCTCATCTTTTATCAGATATTCCATTTTATTTCTTATTACCGTTTTTTGCTCCTAGTTGATACTTTGTGTTTCCATGATTATACATACTTGTAGATGGGTCTTCGCAGATCATCAGGCAACGTGCACCACGAAGCGTCTTGCGACTGTAACCGTTGCAGGAGTAATACCCAGCCACAGGGCAGCCAATCTCCTGCCCCCTCTCTTCGCATGCAGCGAAATTTCCTCTCAGCCCGCACGCACAGAACGGTAACCTTTGACCTGTTTTATAGCTGATGCTTGGACTGCTTGGAAGAGACTAATTGACCTTTGAACCGCGGGGATGATAGTATGGCTGCTTGGGATGAGACTAGTTGCTTTGCTGGCACTGAAAAGCTATTTGACATACACCTTCACATGTTCATTAAGAGATTAATCTTGCGGGAGATGTTCACATGAGAGTCAAGGCTGACTTAAAGACACTAATATTTTTCATTTACGTAATGAGACTGGATACAAGCAAAAACTGCATTACACGATTCAATGTACTGTCTGCCGAGAGCCACAAGTACATTAATATGTATCTGCTTTTAACATGGAATTTATGCCTTTGTAGCTTCCAACACGTGATGCTGTGGGAAGGTCGTAATGTTTAGGGTGCATATGATTTGTGAGGGCATAAACATTATGAATCTAATATTAATATCATGCCAGTTGTATATTTCATTTCCTAATCATTTTTCTTCATTCGCTAGGATATCGGGGCTTTGCCATCATCACGGTGCAGAACAATTGAATTAATTTTCTATTCATTTGCAGGTCTTTTAATTTGCAGGTCATATATTTTGCTGAAACACATGATATCATGTACATTGGAGCATTAAAAACATTGAAATATCCATTATCGTTTGTTAGCTGAAACATCTGATATCATTTACATCGGTGCATTTAATAAACATTGAAATATTGTCTGTTTGGAATCAGAAGGTTGCTAACTCGTATAGTTTATACACAGACCTAACGCCCCTCTGTCGCCTAACAGACGGTATAGCATAATGTAGGGCTCGGCACTAACAGGTGCCCAGGACACATGGGCGCCCTAAATCTAAGTCTAGACCCCCAAAATTGATTTTTAATTTTCTTTTACATAGCGTGCATTCTAAAGCGTGCATTTTGGACCCGTTCCTAAAAAAAAAAAAAGGGGGGGGGGGGGTGTAATTTGAGGCTCTGCATAATATGATGATAGTTTTTTCGTGACAGTGACTAGTTCTGTATATTTTTGAGAATATGAAAATGAAAATATACCATGGTGAAATAATATGATATACATGTATATTTGAACTATATAAGTTCATTGTACATCTAAACATTTTGTATTGCTTATGTCTTATTTTATTATTATGTAATGTCATTAATTATCTCGCACATAATGCTCTGTATATTAATGTCATTATTAATCATCTTATACACAATTGTCCTTTGTATTAATGATGCTGTCACAAAAAAATGAAATCTCATTTTCATATCAAGTGCTTATTTCATCAACATATACCATTCTGCTGGCCTAACAAGCACATAGCCACTGAAGTCAAATGTCTGATGCCAGAAAGGCATTAACCCATGTCATTTAACACAGAGTAAATGCCCTTATGGCTCTAAACAGATGCAAGCGTTAACATTGGAAGCGTATTGCTATTGCATGTATTCCATATAACGTGCCAAGATATATATGTCTTCGCAATTAAAAGTAATGATGAATGAGCTAAGTGATTTATGTCTTCACAATCAAATGATGAGGAATTAAATCATGATGTATGTCTTAGCAATTAAGTAGTGATGATACAATAACAGTTTGCCTGGCTAGCAGTATTTAAATGCTTTCCTTGTAATAATTACAGACAATAACAGGTATAGTTTTATCCTTTAATACGACTTACAGTATATGTACAATTTACAAGAATGATTGTCGTAATTTTATCTGGATCCTGCAAATGTGCTAATTATGAAAAAGTTAACAACCATTTAGTTTACTCTTACTTTCCTTGTCCTTGTAATTTACAAAGCTTTATTAAAATGCACAGCATCTATAACCAGATGTACATTAGAATGTCGATAGTAACATACCATGTATTAGTCAGAAATGCAGTATAGGTATAGTAATGCTGAAAATGCTCTATATTGGCAATAAAACGAAATACATGGTTTTGTACCTGAGGTAATTCAAGTACACTTTGAACAAATTCATCGGGGAAAAAGACTGGAATAATTGCTCGTTATTCTGGAACCGGTGGCAATTTGGGCCTAATTTAGAACCGAGCTGTGTGTGCGATATTAATGCAGACAGGTGGTGACAATATGCCTGGCACAGCTGAGTATAATTAGATGTTGTTGAATGATTCCTGGTAGAAATGATGAGGTGGGGGTGGAGGAGGGGACAAGGAAGGGAGAGGGGGGGGGGGGGGGGGGGAGGACGTTAAGGGTGCATACCAGTCGTGTGGCCTTCTGTATTTACATAGCTCTGCCAACCATTCCTATTTTGGAATAATGATTCCTTATTTTTCTGCCTTCAAACCAGCGTTTTGAATGGGAACCCTATATGAGAGCCAGAAAATGACCTGTAATATATCCATACTCTGTGTATGTATCCATACTCTGTGTATGTAGTTTACAACAAGGGGTTACTGTCTGACATTCAGAGCCAAAAGGGCATTAACTTATATGAATCAACACACAGTTTAAATAGCGCCCTTATGGCTATAAATAGACCATTTAAAATGCATCTACATGAACATTTAAGTTTGTAATAGACAACATCTATTAAGAGAGTATAAGTGTTGGGGCTGATATTGAAGATATGGAGGAAGAAATGAACAAATCAGTATTCCATATTTTTCATTAATATCTGTATGTTTATGATTTTATTTCCCCTATTCTTCATTCCAATTGTAGTCTCAACAAGACGCTCAAGTGAAATCAGAAAGACTGAACACATTCAAACGCATGCTGGAGCAAGAAAGGACTTTATTAGACGTAAGTACCAATATCATTTAAGTAGAACTTTCCCAAACAACAGAGACAATTTCCTTTGAGATCTTGTGCAGTGTTCTTTAAAAAACTGTTCAATTTCGCCAACGTCCCATCGAAACATTATTGAAATCAGCGCACGTTTCAATGGGATATAGGCAAACTTGTACCTTTGATGGTTTTTTTTAACAGACAAATCATGTTTGGAGCCAGAAGGGTGTTAACTCTCTGTTAAGTCAACATAAGTTAATGCCTTTCTGGCTCTTTACCTACAATTTATTGTAGTTATAATAATGCGGCATTAAATTTTTTGTTTCATGTCGCCCTCATTGACATATTGTAGTATTGATGTTCAAATCACAGGCAGGTGGATAGGATTTTTATTGCTTAATAGAATAGATGAATAAGCAATCAATGATTGGAGCTATTAACGTAATGTGGTTTTTATATTTTATTTGTATTCATCAATTGGACCTTGAAGGGCGTTAACTTTAATATGACTTCTGGCTACAAATTGATGGTTTATTAACAAAAATAAGCAGTGGTAATAATGTCAATAGGAGGGCATTAACTCATGTCATTTATTTGTTATAGATAGGTATTTGAATTGGCAACTCCAGATTTAGAAATGATAAAATATGAATAATGAGAGACAGAATTATGAAGCACCATATATAGTCTTGGCATGATATCGTTTAGCTAGGTACTATAGTCATCTTGTCGTAGTAAGATAATACAATGTTTGGTGATCAGATCCTTGAATTGGCAACTTTACCTTCATGAAAGAAAAATGGCTTGTGGGTAATTAAAGGAGAATGAATGGCGTTATCAATGTCATTTAGTCATGATTTGATAATCTTTTGGGGGTATTAAAGCAAGTGTCGATGGAAGTCTCGGCATGGAGGATACACTTGGGTAATACGAGATCAGGTACCTCTATCTGATCAGTAAATTGGCAACTTCAAATACGGGCATGATGAACTTCGTACCGTGAGAAGTGAATGAATGGAGTTTTCAAGGTAATATGGCCATTGCATTTGTATTTATTTGGGTTCATGGTATTAACGTGTATGTTGGTAGTATTAGGTTAGAGCCTTGAGGAGGATGTGTTTTTAGTATTGATGGGTCATTGAAAGTAGGAGTAATGACCATGTGGTTTGAAAAGCGAAAGAGGTGTAACTTAGAATATACCATAAAAGATAGGAAAGTATAGAGAGAAAGAGGAGGAAGGGAGGAGGAAGAGAGGGGGAGGGGGAAGAGAGGGGGAGGGGGAAGAAAGGGAGGGGGTTAGTGAGTGAGTGGGGTAGGAAGGGGAAGGAGGGAGGGGGAGGTTGAGGGGGAGGGAGGGAGTGAGTGAGGGAGGGAGTAGAACTAGAAAAGAGAGAGAATCAAAATGAAATGGGGGAAAAGTGACATAATTTTTTTTTTTTAAACAGAGAGTGACACCATGATAGTGAGAATTTGAGGAAGATAGGGAGAAAAGAAAGAGAAAGAAATAGAGAGAGAGAGAGAGAAAGAGAGGGGGGGGGGGGGGGAGGTAGAAAGTGTTTGGGAGGGTAGGGTAGAGAGATTTTCTGAAGTGTTTACTAGGATTCTTATGAAAGATCAAGTGAATTAACTGCTAAAATGAAAATACTGAACATTTTGAAATATTTTCTTGATCAATGTACGAAAGAAGCCTGTTTCTATCCAATTTATAGTGAACCTTCTGTTTAACTATCATGAGAGAGATGGTACAATTTAATTAATTGTCACAAAACATTCCAGGCATTGTGTCAATATATTCAAATGATCGCGACATGCTTTTTTGCACGTTTGTGTACAGTCCAAAGTTTGTCTATTCTGTTGATCTAAAGTGGCGATGACCTTAATATTTGCGAAATGATAACCTACATGTTACGATGACAAAACCTAGATGTTACAATAACAATGAAGAATCCACTTGAATGTTCACGAAGAAAGAGGAGAGATCAATGTTGGCTGCTGTATATTACCATATAAAGATAATAAATATATTTGGACCCTGGTTTTAGAGTCAATCTTTATTACTGGTAGAATGTCTTTCTTCAAACCTTGATAGTGAAACATTGCAATGTAAACAACTTATTCATCAGACCATTATTGCAATGTTATTGATAGTGAATGATGAAATTTAAGGAAGTGCAACTATTATTAAGTCGAATAATGGAAATCTTTCTGCACTGTAAGAATATTTCTTTTTTTAAATTCCAAAATGTAAAAGAGACGACCCCACCTCTGAAAATATTGAAGAACTATTCATAAAGAATGTCTGTTGAGACATTGTATGTTTTCATAAGAAAACAACGGCATATTTTTATGATATCTTTTATTAAAAAAAGAAAAATTACTTATAGGAGTTATTTTGAACAAGTGGTCAGTGTTTAGAATGGGAAATAGATGGTATTGTTTTTGTTGTCGGTGCCACGAAATATGAAACATTTCAGAAACAGGAAGCTTGCGAACCAAGGAGTTGGAAAATAATTGAGTGTCATAGGTATGTCCTTGCTATGTATTGGAGCGAATCCAAACTGGTTTCAATGTAGATTGTACTGTGAATACAAACCACAGTTGAGTGTTAGCTAGCTACCGCTACATACAGCGTATCATGTACTTCAGTGTTGACTTAATAATATGTACTGTAGTAGCACATGTGAGTCTGCACAATTTAGTTTGTGAATTTAAACTTTAAGGTTATCTTGTGGTTAACTCAACTGCTAGGGACTGTGCTAGTGCACTTGTGTTTTAAAAACGCTTTCTTGAAGTTTTCTTGGAAGTTTTTAAACCATGAGCGATCTTAAAGTTTTGAAATTGGAGCTGTGAGGAGTTGTCACGCAAGTTCGGGGTTCTTCCAGTCTAACGTTTGAATGGCCGCTTTGCCGGCTCTCAGTTTAAAACTCTGAAGAACATTCTTTGTTTTTGGTCCTGTTGAACCCATGTCATTGTTGTTTATGACTGAAGTTTTGAAAGCGCAAACATTTAAATTACAACGGCCACGTGTGAACGCCCTTTTGTTGACTAAATGAAAACTGAGGAAATGGAAGGAGATATGAGCGGATAGTGTATGAGATATGCTTCCTAGTAGCTCTAGGGTGAGTTGAACTTTATTTGTTTTTTAAGGTTCAAGGTTTTGTTTGGTGAGTCATATTCGGGTTTGTATTTCAGGGCCTTATCCCCCATGTTGCTTTATGTTTGCTAAGGATCATGATGTGATAACGATCATTACATCGTATCAATTCGTAACAATGTTGTGATACATTTGGATCTTGATCATAATAGAGTCATTGGAGCACAACTTCTTACAAATCAAATATTAAACTTGTAGGTGATAAGAAAATTCCTGGAAATTTGTTAGGAAGAATGATCATTTTAATATGGATTTCAAAGAATTACAGATTTGAATTTCACTGAATATATTATATCGATTAGGAGTCAATAATGATCGGGATGTAATTGTAATAATAATGATAGGGATGTAATTGTAATTTTTCCTTATTGAGCACTTTTGGTTATATATGGTCTGTTCTTTATATATTTTTGGTCAAAGCCTTTACTTTACATTTGACAGCAATATTGTAAAGGAAATACACAAGCTTATATGACCAATTGCACTTTTATATCATGTAGCAAGGCCTACCTGCATAGTTTATGGACAGATGTTAAAAACGTTCTCAGTTGTTAGTAGGGGTCTGTGGTTTTTGCTTATTCTCTGAAATTATGTTGGTCAGAAAACAACTCAGAATTCTGTTGCACCACACTACAGCTTTTCAGTGCCAAATTTATATATGAAGGGAATTTATCTATTGCAATAGTCATGTGAATTGATATATCTCTTCGAGTGACATTGATACAGAGTTTAGAGTCGAGCTGCATTGTTCTCTTGTTCGTTACCTTCATAACTCTGAATTATTATTGGAAGCTCTAGCTTTGGAACCACTTCATGGAGATTCTGTACATTGGTAAATGTAAGTGTTAATCAAAAAGATCATACCATATTCTAAATTTCTGAGAAGATAGAGACATTTTGAAAAACAAGATTTTCATGAATTCAGTCTAGTTTCTTCACATTTAGGTCGGTTTTTAATTCATCAGCTACAATCTTTGATAACACACAAGTTCTACAGAAATTAACTGTAGGCCGATGCTATTGAATTTGTAGGCCCAATATTATGATACATCCATATTCTACAAGTAAAGTAGGATTTTGGGAGGAATTAATGCAGAGTTTAATGTGCTACTGAATTTGCATTGTGTAACATGTTGGTCCAGTATTTTATACATCCATAGTACAAGTGAAGTACCATTTTGGGAGGAATGCACAGTTTATATAAATGTGTGCTAATGAATTTGCATTGTTACCTGTTAGTCCAGTATTATAAATACATATTCTACAAGTAAAGTAGGATTTTGGTAGGAATGCACAGTTTATATAAATGTGTGCTACTGAATTCACAATGTGTGCTACTGAATTCACAATGTTACTGGTTGGTCCAGTATGACTACCGTATACATAATATTACAAGAATCTGTGCAAGTAGAGTAGCATTTTGGGTTGAATCTGCGGTAAATACTTGGTTGACTGAAGAGGAAGTAGCGTAGTCACTAGTGAAACATGAGAGTGATACCTGAGAAGTTAACTTGTACTGCCTATAGGAAAGACAATTGCTGGTAAATTTATGGTTTGACGTATACATCTACATGTATCTACCAGGTGGATGTGTTGAAGGTGAGCCTAAATCCGGCTGACTGTCATACGGCCTGTTTTCATCAGCTCTCGAGATTGCAAAATAGCCTGCTATTTCTGAATTGGGAAATAGTCTTGAAGTTACAAATCGCGTCTTCATCAGCTCAAGACTTGACCTCGAAACTTGAAACTCGAGCTTGAGAAATTAGCTCAAGATGTTTTGCTCAGCGTTCGCGCATAGTGCGAGTCTTCGGGTTGGTGAACATCCACCGAACAAATAGCGGGATATTTTTGCAAACTAGCCCAAGATATTTTGGGAAGATTATCTCGACCAAATATCCGGCTAATTGCAACTTCGGGCTGATGAAGTCGCAAATTAACTGGATAATTTGCTATTGGGATAGTCCAAATAGCGAGATATTTGGCAATCTCGAGCTGATGAGGACGGACCTACTGTCATTGTGAGTTGGGTGTTTCTCAAGGCCCTTCCCATTGTGTAGGCTGGTTGGTGTAGAAACATGGGAATAAACATGTGGGACTGGGTTTGCAGGATGTATGTAGGGTAGAATGGAGAAATAAAGATAGAGAAATTAGGGATGGAGGAGGATTATCATTATTTTTTGTTTGGGGGGGGGGGGGGGGGCAGTAAAAAGGAAGGGCACTTGGTAAACCTGTACTTCAAAAGAAGGAAAGTGAAAAGTTGGAAGGGGACGGGTTGAGATGAAGTGAGACTAAGAGTTTCATTTGTATTGTAAGGCCTAATAAGAAAGGAAGGAAGGAAGGAGAGGGAAGAAGAGAAATAATAGCAGATATAGATATTAGATGACAAAAGAGGGAGCGTAAGCAGAGAGATACAGTTTGCAGAAATACAGAAGCAGCGAGAACGAACAGCAGACAACGAGACAGATATTTTGTTGGAAAGAGAGATAGAGAAAACAGACGGACAGACAGTGAGACAGATATTTGGATTGAAATAGAGCAACAGAGAAAGAGAAATAGAAATTGACAGAAACAGACATGCAATCACAGGGACAGAAAAAGAGAGTTGGTATTGATTTGCCATTTGTTGCACATATGTATGCCAGTACTGAGGTGTCAAGTTTGAATCCTACAACATATGTCTGACAGCCAGCCCTGTCGACCCTGCGTTTATTTATACTCGTATAATGGGTCAGTTGTTTGATATGTCGATGGGAAACATGATCGGTGAGTGTAATACATTCTTGAAAATGATGTCCCGTATGTTTGCACTGCCATTTGTATACTATTGAAAAGTTGAGGAAGTAGTCCTCTATTTCTTTTAAAACTCAGTTGGTTAACAAGTTTTCTCAATATGGCATTCAAATTTGTATCAAATACAAAAAAAGAGGGTAAATTTTAAGTAAAACCAGGAATGATTAGGAAATGCAAATTAATTAATTGGAACACTTAAAAGTATTCAATTTGCCAAGGATTTGAATTCAAGTTAAGTTTGGTTTGGTTTAGTAGTTATTGATGAAGCAACAGAGTTGAGAGAGAGAGAGAGAGAGAGAGAGAGAGAGAGGGGAGGGGGAGGGGGAGGGGTGAAGAGGGAGGGGGAGGGGTGAAGAGGGAGGGGGAAGAGGAGAGAGAGAAGAGGGGAGAGAGCCTAAGAATTGTACACCATAGAATCATGCATTAGTGTAAATGAAAAGAGAAATCTACAGAAAAGCACAGGACGTTACTTGTGGAGAGAATTGAATATTGGGTAAGGGTTGGGGTGGACAGCCAGTGAAAAGAACAAATAAGCCTGCACCTGAACACCCTGTGATACCAATCTCATAAGATACAGTGATCAATGGTCTACTAGTCTAGGGTTACGTTACATGCCTCTGCCCCTTAAAGCAAGTATTTACATTGTACACCTTGAATTGAAGCCTTGTTCACACTTAATGTTGTAAAATGCTTTAAAAAACGATGCTTCGGCGACGAGAATGTCGTTAGTGTAAAGTGCGCTTCCCCTATTTTGTATCTGATAGATATAGAAAAAGATAATTACCCTTTGATATCAACATTTGCTGTGTGAAGCTGCGTCGTTTTTACCCACTTTTGCCATTAATTTTTAAAATAGTTTATGTTTTGTCATGATGTTCATTTAAATAAATAAAAGAATTGAAGACATTTTAGAACATTGAGTATGAATGAGGCTTAAAGCAGGCAAACCCAGTGCACTCTCATTATTTGTAAAGTGGTCTACATAGGTGCCAGAAGGGTATTAACCCTGTTCAACCCTAATCTAACCCAAACCTAACCCTAATAAAAAGATATGTGTTAGTGCTCTTTTAGGCTCTCTGAAGAGTTACTGTACATACTACTCAGAAGGTATTAACACTGTATGAAATGACATGAGTTAATGACCCTCTGCCTGTCAGAGAACAATATTACTTTTGTACTTTTTTGTAGCATTGGATGAAAGTTTGTACACCTGGATGAAAAGAGGTTAATTGACTGTCAACATTGGATGTGGGAAGTCAAATAGCATTTTTACCCCTCCAGATTATGGAAACGTAAAAAAAGAATCATTGTATAGTAAAGGAGCATACAGACTCGAGAAGGACATCGTACAAAGAAGACTGTAATACATGCAATGGCAATGTCAAACATCAAATGCAGACTTACATATTCTGGCTGCAGTGTTTAAAATGCAAATAAAAATTATTTTTTTTAGCAAAAAAAACTGGAATTGTGTGCTAAATCACTATAAAAAAGAAAGCATTCACTTGCAGGAAGAGTAATATATCATTGAAATCCAGTATATGCTTTCTGCTACTTGTTTGTGTGAAATAAAATTATACAAATTAATGCCCTTCTGGCTCCAAACAGATTATTTAGAGAATGAAATCCTACCTTTGACTATTTAAAATGTGAATTTGATGTTTTAAATTATTTTGTTACTTTATTACAGACATTTCTCTTTTGTTCCATGTGAAACTGTCTATTACGATGATTGCATTAAAACAAAAAATCTTTCCCTTTTGTTGAATGTTAAATATCCTCTCCATTTTAATTATTGTACTATGAAATCTTTCTACTTTGCAAATTGTTTAACATTCTCTCCATTTTGATTATTCATATTTCAAAGTTGTTTTCCATGTCTTTTTATTGCTTATTTTTGTAATTTATCAGTTCTATTTATAATTCTATTTATTCTGATCAGTTAGGTCTGTTTTTTTTTAATTTTACAAATAGCAGTAAAATTTGAGTCATGTCATCCTATATACCTGGGGTGGTATTCTGAAAATGATGTTATCATTTAGGTTTAATAGTAAAACAATGTCAATTGTCATAACAAATACAAATAACAAATAGAAAATTAGGACAAGTCATAGGTCAATATGACTGTGCAAAGCTGTCTGCGTTCACGTAAGTCAAAAGAGACACCTGCGCAAGTAACCAATGGTTATAATTGATATTTACCTTCATCGCTTGTTATGACAATAAACATAATTCTCAGTAACCTAAAAGATTACATCCTTTTCAGAATACAGCCCCTGTTATCTGTTACCTCTAATTCCATCACAGTGTTCCTTTTAGCCCCGTTTTATTACCTTTGTATTATTATTATTTTCCACCCCTTTTTATCTGGCTGTGAAACTGTTCAGCAGACGCAAATCGAGTCTGCCAAAGAAACGGTCCCAGAGTCTTGTATTCTCGGGGGTCCCCCCTCCGTCAAAACGAAAGAATGGCAAAAACGCAAAAAGATTGTCACCGTTAAATCCATCAACGTTGTTAAAATACAGCACCTGTTACTTCTTATCCCATCAGTTTTCTTTTTAGCTCTGTTTTTTTTAATTTTTTTTTTTTACTTCTTTATTATTATTTTCCACCCTTTTAATTTTTTTATTTGGCTCTGAAACCGTTTGTTAGTGGGCAGCCTCACCGTTCAGCAGACGCAAATCGAGTCTGCACAAGAAACGGTCCCAGAGTCTCACGAACCTCGCGGCCCCCAAGTCCCCCTCCGTCAAAAAGAGAGCATGGCATAAACGCAAGAAAAGTATCGATGTTGATTCCATCGACGTAAGTAAACGGAAGAAAACAGAAAAGAACAGTTCTTCGTTCTTGTTTTTGCATCGCTCTCAGCTTGCCATTTTGCTGTTCATAAGCTTTCTCTTCGCTTCAAAATTCTGTTAAAAAAGATTTCTTTTTGAAAGTATGGTCGACTTATTGCGTAAATTGCATGATTATAAGCCACTCTCAAATTTGTCAAAATTTGGGTCTCTTTTTTTTTATGTCATGCATTCATTTTTTCTTGATGTTTCTTGTTATTTTGAAGGAGATTTGTCTGTTTTTGTCAAAAGATTTTGTTCCTGATCATTGGTTTGTTGTCTGCATCTTGATGTATGCATTGGATGTTTGAAAGCTTTTAGAAAAAATAAAAGGGAAAGATTTGGCAACAAAAGAATACCAAGTTTGATTTGATTCTGGACTTTTGATTGAAAAAAAAAGGAAAAATAAATTTGAATGTTCTAGACATAAACATCACATGATTTTCTGCAATCTATGCAAAGTCAAAATAAAGCTTTGAATCTGGTATAGAGAGGGAGCAGAACAGAATGACAAAAAAAAACTAACAATGCCAAATATCGGTAGAAAAAAAGTAGTGCCTTCTTTCCAAAGACTGCATCTAGAAGCTCTTCATACCACCAATTGCCTGACTTTCGGTATGTTTTGTGAACTGTTTCTTCATTTTTTCCTACGTGTGTTGATTTTTCACATTCCTTCTTTCTTTCTCTCCTTTTTCTTTTGCTTGTTAATTTTCAAATTTTTGCATCCATTTCATATTTTCCCCCTCTGCACTGCTGGTCGCCTGCAGCACACAGAAAATGAGTACTCGAATAATCCGTCTGAAAAACTTCTAAAGGACATAAATGGAATTAAAACGAGAATAAGCGTACTAGAGAAGCAGCTACAGAAGGCTGCAAATAACATGATACAAAACAAGGTAAGTCAGAGATATTAATTAAACTCCTCAAAAATGTTCTACAGTTGATATCTCCTTGGCAACTATATTATCATACTTGACGTTAATATCAATGCAAAGCTTGTTTGTTCCCCTTTACAATGATGCCCAATTTGGTATTGTCACCAACAATTTCTTCATTTGTGTTTTGAATGATGTTGAGGCCGTCATTGTTGCCAATAAAAATGCATGTTGCAAAATCATACTTTTGGCTTGGCCCCATATTCAGGTGTACTGCACATTACATGATTATATAATCATTACAAATGTGGCATCATTGTAAAGGGGAATTAACAGGGTTTTCAGTGATATCAACATCAAGTAAGATAACATACATGTAGTAACGAGAGAGATATCAACACTCAAACCGGAATTGCAGAACTTTTTTTGAGGAGTTTACTTAGTGAGGCTAATTCTCTCAATATCGAAAACCAGTTGGAAAACAATGAAAAATAGACCTGTGGAATGTTTCAATTTGGAACCAAGCTTTGCTGACTTTTGGCTAGTCTTGAGAATTTCTAACTTGTCCCTACATTTATCATAGTATTTGCTTAGTAATTAAAAGTATTTTGTAAAGCTAAAATTTTTATACTTTACTAGAGCAAATTAAATTCCGATCTTGGTACATCACTTGAGAGAGTAACCTTAACGAATAGGCATTGAGTGTTGCGTAGATTTTAGAAAGCAATATATTGTGTCCCAGAAAACATTTTGAACCCTACTGGCATATATCTTCTTAAAATTTTAAATTCTACTTAAGCTTTATTCAGATTAGCATAGAGAAAATGGAATATTCTTGATATATAATTCAAACTCGCAAATGCTTTAGTACTTGCTTGAAATGTCATGTATAAATCTGCTAACACTGATCAGAATATTTTATGCAGGAAAGGAACGAAAATATACATGTACCGGTAAATGTGGGATAGATTAGAAAGAAAGAAAAAGCTATAAAAAGTTGCAAAATGTATTTAAAAAGAAAAAAATTCTAGTCTCTTTCGACTTTGGTAATCACTTGCTCTAAAATATGCTACATGGGTGTGTTGTAATCCTTAACCTAATAGCTACCTGTAAATATACCTATCTGCCAGTTTAAAAACAAAAATATGTTTGCAGGAGCGCTTTTGGGATTAGGTTTAAATACATGTTAGAGCAATATTCTCAAAGTGTTTAATTGTTTTTTAGCCAGAGTTCTTTGGGAGATTTCCAGAGCTAAATATTTAACTGTTCCCATGTATCTTTTCACTGTAGTATCTAAATTATCCAATATTACGCATACTGGAAGTACATTTTTCAAGAAATTTTGTATGAATTTCCCCATTCCTTCTGCCCAACCCCCCCCCCCCCCCCCCCCCCCCCTCCTCTCAATAGTATTTCATTGATTTTTGTTCATCAAAGTACAGTCATGCTTTATATACTTTTTTTTCTTTTAAAATGTGTTCAATCATACTTTGTATAGATAAAGATCATACCAATTTAGCCAACCTTTTCATAAATCACTGGTCTAAAGGGGTAGTTTTATCATTCAACATAACCTGTTTAATTTGTATTTATTTATTTATTTTGTGTGTTGCTTTTCATGTTGTTGTAGTGGAGTTATATTCTATTTTATTTCCTTCAAATTAACAATATTTTCATTAGGTTTCCTTATTCCTTGTTCATTGAAAGTGAAATGTTAACATAATGGCAGCTACTTAAATTAAAAAGCAACTCAAGGGTAATTTCAACACCCTAGTGTACATTCCATAGAAATGATGCTCAGATTACATCATACGTCATTGTCATGATCACACATTTCAATAGATGACGCACGAGGCTATTGAAATTGCCTTAGGTTTTTTTAATTTTGTTAAAAGTAGTTGCTATTATGTTTTTTGTTTTAAAATTCAGCATAAGTTTGATTTTGTTGTTGCTTTTTTGGGTTTTTTTGGTTGTTGATTTTTAACATTTGGTTACGAATGATGTTGTGTAAAGTTAATTAAAATAAAGAAATTAATGAAATGATTGTTGATTTGTACAAATACTGCAATACATATCACATACACAATTAATGTATGGAATAGTGATGTAAATAACAAAGCAGTCCTTCAATGGCTCGGGGGGGGGGGGGGGTGCTATACAGGATGTGCAAAAATCCAAGAAATGACAGGAACGTTGTGGAAATTATATATGGTTATTTAAAATGATGGGGAAATTAGAAAATTGAAATATGTTATTTAGTTCTTGGATAATACCCTGTATGCAATGGCAGAGTAGTGAAGAGAAGTTGTTCATGTAGAAAGTGTAATTAATTGCTAACAGAAATGTGATGAAACTCATTACTTAAATTAAAGATTAAATTACCTGTCAGGCAGTACATGTTCATGGGATGCGAGTGTTCCTACATGTAGCTCCATAATAGCTGTAATATATGTAGCAGTTAATTTACCCCTATATATAACAGTGATAATAAGAGAAATATGGGATAGAGTTGTGCTTGAATGCATGGTTGATCAGTTGTATCTGAATTAGGAGCTTGACTGTAACGGTCCATCTCGTTTAGAGATGATGAGAGAAGGCCTGTCCTCATCAGCTCAAGATTGCCAAATAGCCCGCTATTTCTGATTTGGGAAATAATCCCGAAGTTACAAATCGCGCTTTCATCAGCTCTAGACTTGACCTCGAAACTTAAAACTCAAGCTCGAGATATTTTGCTCAGCGTTCGCGCATAGTGCGACTCTTTGGGCTGGTGAAGACACACCGGACAAATAGCTGGATATTTTGCAAACTAGCCCAAAATATCCTGGGATGATGATCTCGACCAAATATCCCACTACCGTAATTGCAACTTCGGGCTGATGACGACGCAAATTAACTGGATAGTTTGCGATCGGGAAAGTTCAAAAAGCGGGATATTTGGCAATCTCGAGCTGATGAGGACAGGCCTGATGAAAGCGGGGAGGGACAGGTTAGAGATAGCGGGAGAAGGATGGGAGAAAGTGTAATAATAGTAGTTGGTATACAATTAGATGCACTGGGGGCTCATACAGTGTGACAATGTCTACTCTGTATACGTGTAGCTATTATATTTATAGAGATTGGCTGGAATATCTTATCTCATGTAAAAATGATGATAGAGGTTGTTGTGGAGAGGGGGGGGGGGTGCAGGTTAGGGAGGGGGGTAAGGATGATGGAAAGTGTAATAATAATAGGTAGCATTAAAAATGTACTGGGGCTCAATGTGACAATGTCTCTGTAGCTATCATATCTAGAGTTTGGCTAGAATAGTTTATCTCATGTTAGAATCTTTTTTTTGTTGTTGGGGGGGGGGGGGGGGGGGGTTAAGGGTGATGGGGGAAACGTGTAATGACAACTGACACAAATATAGATTATTCATGTTTAGAAATAAACAGAGCCGATAATCATTCACTTTTTGATGCAAATTGCAAGAGTTAAAAGACAAACATACCAAGAAATGCTCAACGTAGGACATTTTAGAGCCTTGGATATATTCATCAAACTTTGAAAGGCATTCACGAGCAGGGTGAACTTCACCTGGTAGAAAGTCATGACAATGATAGAAGTCTTGTCCTTGTCCTTCGTATGTTATGAGTCATGGTAAAGGTATGTCATTTTCCAAATGTCACGAAGTATGGACCCTCCACCTAGTGACTCTTAGCATAGGTCAGGCAAGCTAGTCTCTCACAAGCAGACAAACAAATCATTAAAGACAAGATCTCCGTATAGTACACCGTTTCGTTTTGAGTTTGGGGCCCTGTCATATAAAAAGTTGCGATTTGAATTGCAACTTGAAACCAATGGCAACTTAGTAAAAGAGATAGGAATGAGTCAGTTTGCGTTAAATTGGAGCACTTATGATCAATCTGGATCAGCTGCAATTATTTTTTACAGACAGGGTCCCGATAGGGAATAGAAATTAAGATGATGAAACTAGACTGGACTGAGAATTAACTAGACATTAAATTAATTTTGAAAAGAAGACCAACAACAAAAAAGTTTTATGTGCTAACCAATTTGGTAGAAAAAGTATTTATTAGCTGAGAAATAAGCAAAGAAAGATTGAGGGAGGTATTTGTATATTTTTTTACTTTTGTCGAGGAAAAAATGAAAATGGTTACCAAAAATGTTTAAACTGTTTTAAGCTGAAGCAGAAACAATCTTTGAAAAACAAGTTGAAGCTTAGTTTACTATGTAGAACTCCATATTAATTGTCCCCAACTTACATAAATTAGAAAGTCTGCTCGTGTAGACTGGGTGCTGAGAACACTAGACCATGAATCGTCCTTCTCCCATGATGCATTACTGCATAGAGAGGTCACAATGTCGCCATTAGGCAGTCGATTGGAGGAGGTCATGTGACCTTTTAAGACACTGTAGTTTGTGTCAATATATAGAATTGTGTCACTATGAACATGACTGACAATGAGAGCGGACAAAATATACAGTTCCTCAGGTAGACAAAGGAACATCCCTTCACTGCTATTATGTAAAAATGTGTAGAACAGGTGTCACATGCATATTCACCTTTTTACATAATAGCTGTGAAGGGATGTTCCTTTGTCTACCTGAGGAACTGTATATTTTGTCCGCTCTCATTGTCAGTCATGTTCATAGTGTGTAGTGGTAGTTGTTTGTACTTCCAGAATTTTCATTGTACATTACTTTCACAGCTTCTAAAATGTCTTGTAGTATGTCTTTAATATGTCTTGTGCATTTGCTGTTGTGGTCTTGAGCTTCATTAATAACTAGAGCATATGTCAGATCACTTGCTTAGTATATTTTTGTGTCTATACATGCTTATTGTATGTATATCAATGTTTCTAAGACGGTTGTTCATATTAAGAGAGCAGTGTCTGTCAGAATTTTAGTAAAAGTGTTTAATCTGCTAGATTACTTGAACATTAATAAATCATTGGACTTTCCAATCCTTCTTTAAGACTTGGCAAAATCATTTAAGATGAATCCATTTTAGAAGAAAATGTTACATTTCCTCGACTTGATATCTCTAATTAGAGACATCAATCATTTTAATCCAATATAACAATCAACAAAGTTGGATTAGGAGAAAGTGTTATTTGATCAGTACAATTTGAAGTGATTTCATTATGAATGTTCCCCTGCTGAATGTGTTGAAATGCACTACTACATTTAGAGTTTGGTTCCAAGATCTCTAAGCCCTATCTTGTAAAAAGTTGCAATTGATTTGAATCGATCAGAACTTGCATCAATCGCAACTGTGTACTTATTAAGCTATTAGTTTGAGATTGATTGGAGGACTTGCGATGGATTCAAATCAGTCGCAACTCTCTATATTAAGAAATCAGGGCCTAGCTTATGTGATGTTTATGAATTTTTGTTTCCTATTCTTAGGCTGGTGGAAGCAACAATCAGCAATCGTCCTTACCAGCGCATCCCCCAGGATATTCTATCCCTGAGGGACATAACACAGCAGCTTATGATCACACGAATATGAACGAAGAGTTACAAAATATACCAGAAGAGGTAATGTACATGGAGGGTGTGGGATAGGGATAGTAGGGGAGGGGTCTTAAAGCCCCACTGTACTACTTAGCTACAATGTACTTGTGCCATCTATACAGCCAACAATGCCTAAGCGGTACCTGTTGATCCCCCATGATGCCCTTTTTCTTATGTTATTTGAGAGCTGATTTGATGAGATAAACACCTGTCAGTGACCTCACAGGGAGCTCTAATCCCTCCTGGCCAAACTAGTGCAGAGGGGCTTTAAAGACCCTGTCAAAAGTTTAAGAAATTAGATTGATGAATTATAAATAAACGGAAAGCTATAATCCATAGATTACAATTATAATAATTATATGCTGTAACAGCTCCCTGAAAACTCTAAAATCTGAAACATTGAAAATCTGACAATTTTGACTTGACATTTTTTATATTCACAATAACTTAGCATTACTTACGCCTGGTTTATAGCCTTAGCTATGTAGGTGAGCCGATCGGGTCCATGTCAACACTGTAACTGCCCCAAATTTGACCCCTGTCGACTCGTAATTTCGACGGGTGCGGAATACAAGGTTTTAATTTGCTTTTGTCCGATACGAAAGGAAAGAAAAAATTGTATTCTACATTCAATCGGCTTTTTTATCGATATTAAGTTGTATTTTAATCGGATAGGGTCCTTAATTTTAGAAGGTGACTGATAGGAGAGAGATTGAGGGTTATCATATCAGTTATGATATAGTGGTGCTAGCCTTTAGAATCTGATCTATGTTTGAATGTTTTGCGAACTTGTATTTTTTCTCTATTTTCTAGATTATAAATATGCGGTAGAAATAACTTGTAGTAATGTGCCTCCGCTGCTTAAATTTAGTGTGTTAGATGTTTGTATTTTTGTTTAAATATTTTGTTAATGCTTTCTTTTTTATTGTTGTTGTCAACTTTGATTAATAGAAAGTGTTGTTATGCATTAAAAACTTTTTTTTTTTTATAGAGAGAAGGGAAATATTGTGCCGTGTTTTCACTTTGCATGCTTAGAAATATTGCATGCTCTAGTGGCGCATTCTTCGATTTTTCTCTCTCACATTTTGATTTTGGCGTTCCATTTCTCATTTCTCGTACAGAGGAGGAATGAAAAACCTGCTGATGTGAAACGGTCTTGGGTTAGTTCTTGTTATGTCGCTACCTTCTTTTGCCTAGCCCCTTTCTCACGTTGCTGTGAATTCACTTAACTCCCCTAACTGCAACACTGCAATTTTTCTCTCCAAAAGGATGGTTTCCTATGTGCATCTTGCAAAGATGGCAGTGATATTTGAATGAATCATCACTACCATCGAGCATGCATGGAGAAGGAGTTGTTGCGTGTGTCTCCACAGCCACAATATTTTATTGCACACCCCTGTTTGGGTACACTATGTGGTGCACAGCCCTTCTAAACTTCCTTGAAAAGAGGTTTTGCACCCTGCAATATTAAAGATACTGCTGTATTATATATATTTATTTTTAGAAATGTGTGGCAGTAAGGATTAGCCTCATAGGTTTGCTGTGCTTTATAATTATTATGAATCATGAACTTGCATCTCTCTCTCTCTCTGTGCCTGTCTTTGCCTTTTCTCTTTTTCTGTTTTCCTGTCTTGCCTGTATGTCTGTTTGGTTCATACCTTTAGGTGTGGTTAGTTGTTAGTTTACCTGTCGGCATCTTTTCATGTTATCGCCTCCCTTTCCTCTATTTTCTGCTCTCCCTTTTCTCATTGTTTATGTCTGTCTGCCTGTTTGACTGACTGTCTGTTTCTCTCTTTCTCTCTTTCTGTCTCTACCTTTAACTCTCTTCCGTTAGTCTCTATTTCTCTTTGTTTTTGTCCCTCTCTTTGTGTTTTTCTGTCTCTGTCCCTCTGTTTATGTACATCTCTCTCTCTCTCTCTCTGTGTCTCTCTGCCCCCCTCTACCTTTCTGTCTCTTTCTGTCTCTATCTATCTTTGTTTCTGATGGTCTCTCTGTCTTTCTTGTCTCTTTCTACCCTAATTCCTTACTACATACACAAACATCTCCTTTTCTTTTGTTGTTTTTGTCTGGTTGTCTCTCTCTCTCTCTCTCTCTCTCTATTTCACTGGTGTTGGGCAAAATATCAAGTCAAGTCACAAGCTTTGTCGGCTAATGCACTGCTCACCGATAAACGGGCAAATGAGATTGAATTTAGGACGAATCACAAATTTTCTCTCTACAATCAGACTTCATAGAGAGCCGATCATTTTTTGAGTGATGTCTGATCTGCTTTGCTCAATGAAATCTCTGCAAATGAAACTGACAAATGATAGTGATTACATTTGTCTGTAGATGCAGGTCGGTTTATTTCCATTTTGCTCAGTGTTATTCTGTCTTACAGGAACAATGTGTCCCTGAAAAAGTAGGGTACATGTATTTGTTTAGTGCCTTTGGATCTTTTAAAGCTTTGAATATTCAATAACGATGAGAAGATAACTTATTAGGGAATATTGGAATCCTAATTAGTTTGATATCTGACTTTATAAACATCAAATACCAAGAGAGTGGAAAATTCTATACTGGTTTTTTTTTCATTAGTACCACACAGAGAGAACCATGAATGCCACCCCCCCCCCCCCCCAACAAAAAAGGGGGGGGGGGTGGAATGACACTTGGCAGAATACATTTAGGTGTGAGGGGCTAATAGCAAGCACTTACTATTTTTTTTTTGCAGGTGCATATGAGATTAGAATGTAGTCTTTTTCCTCTTTGGGTGCAGTTTGTTCTTTATAAGGTCCTATTGCATTCCTCCTGCACTAGTGCTTCATAACTCCTTCTGTGCTGTGGCCAAAAAAACTAACAAAAACACAATAATAACCCACAAAAAATGCCTCTACCATCACCATTACCGCTACCTCTGATGAAAACGGCAACATCAACGATATTTATTGATGACTCTGATGATAACAACAACAAAAACAAGAACAACAACACCAATGACAGCACCAATGATAATGACTGTGGTAACAACAACAAGAACAAAAATAACACCAATAACGTGCCTCCTTGACTGATATATTTATATTTTCTGCCCCCTTCTTTTTTCTTTCTTTTTCTTCCTTGAATACATTTGTAGTGTAAAAGCCTTAAATTTATCTTCAGCAGTGATACCTGTATTTCGGCTATGAGAACAGAGTGTTCTTTATTTTAAACCCAGGGGAATGAGTAAATTATTAAAGTAGTCAATGGGTTAACAAAAATATAAAACTCAAAATTTATCGCGTCATTTTTTTTCTTCTCCAAATGGAGCACCTGTGCTCTGAGGACTGTTGTTGCAATCTGTGAGAGTGTCAAAAGTGACACTTTTTTAAATGGGATATTCTCAATGCAATTGCCCGCTACTAACTGCTCTGCAAATTTAGGTTTCTGAGACAAAACAAATATAATCCATACCTTTAAACCATCCTTCAAAAAATGCTTGCTGATCTCCTAAAAGAAATTTTAGTTGCTGTATAGGCTCTTTCTTTACACGAGTCAAACTTAATTTCAAAAAAATATATAATTTTCCTTGTACTACTTTTTGAACATGAAGGATGCTGCTTTCACTTTTATTATTTGATCACAATGATAACAAGAGCAACAACAACAAATGTTTTTATCCCCTAACGATATATTGTACATGTACAGTAAAAGCTAAAGCTTATGTAACAGATTTGAACAATAAATCCTCACTTTCTATAACTTATTCAACATAACCATGTAAGCCTCAAATAGGATGACCAGTCTTTTTTCCAACCTAATGTATAAAATATCTTTCTTCAAAAAAGAAAAAGAAAAAGTTTCATTCTTTTCAGCCTGACGTACTTTCTTTTTTGCACATCTGCGTGTATTTTCACTAACTTGCCTAACAATTTGCATGATGTATGTCTTTGTTTTGTGATATCTTGCCTCTTTCAATCTGCATGGGCAAACGTCCAAACAGGATTAGAAATGCATTTATAAAGAATTAAACAATTAAACACAAGCTCAAAGTAGTACAAACTAATATGCATTATTCTGTACGTGTGCATTTAAGTCTGAGCTTCTTGTTCTCCCTGTATTAAATACTAAACTGTGTTTGTGTAGTGTAAGTGGGTTTTATATTCAATTTTTCGAATTCTCCTAATTAATATGAGATTTAAAAAAAAATGCAGTCAAACCTGTCTATTAAGTCAATCCACTGCATCTTCTTAAAAAATGAAGCTAATCCATCAAAAATGCATAAAAAACATTTCCATTAAAGCCCCACTGCACTTCTTATAGCTACTTGCACCCTCTATATAGCAAACAATGCCTAAGCGGTGACTGTTGGTCCCCCATGGTCCCCTTTTTCTTATGTTAATTGAGAGCTGTTTTGTTGAGATAACCACCTGTTAGTGACAATGCAGGAGGTCTAATTCCTCCTGGCCAAACTAGTGCGGATAGGCTTTAAAGTCTGGATGTATACTTTGTTACAACCCAGCTTGTTATCCACTCAAATGTTTGAATTCAGCACTGTCTCTTGCCACTTATTTATGAAACTAATACTATAAGTCTAGTGTAAAATTTATCTAACATGCTAATAAATGTGTGCATATAGTATACAGTAGGCTTATGATTGCACCATGTGAGAGAGAGGGAGGATTGGGGAGTCCTGAAGCCATGCAAGCCGATACTTATAAGCATCATATAGTATGTTTGGTATATTTGGTGTATCACAACACACTGCAAAAATATTTTGTGTATTTGACTTTACATACACTTGTGTGATGCACGAAACACGTTCACATGCATCAATGAAACATGTGACATAATACATTTACAGTTTGATAAAATATCTATGAAATGATTACTTGATGAAAGAAAACGGTTTAACCGTTTTTCTGTTGCTTGGTTATGTCTCGATTACATGTTGCTTGGCAACCAACGGAGCATGATTTTAACCGAACAGACATTGCACAATAGCTTCAAAATTCTAACTGATATACAATGGCATCAAGAAGGGTAGTGAAACTCAAACTTTTTCTTCATCGTTCATTGCAGAATTAAATTCAAGTGTGAAATACATTGAAAGGAGGAAGAAAACAAGCAAGAGCTTGGAAAGAATGAGAAGAGAATGCCCTGGGTTATATGTGGTCAACCCCATAACAACAAGAATCACAAGCAGTCCCAAAATATCACTCTCACAATAACAACAATGCTCTTTGGCTTTCATATAACTATACAAACCTCTGCAGAGACTGTGAAAGGCATATACAGTCAAACCTGCTTTAGTGACCAACTGTCTACAAAGACCACATATTTTTTGTTTCCCCTAAAAATGGTTTTTCATTGAAACATGTACTAAAGAACCTGTCTACAAAGACCACTTTTTGTGTTTTTCTTGGGCGGTTGCTATAGATAGGTTTGACTGTATTTGGTCAACCTAAACAACAGAAAAGCCTATAACAACCATCTTTCTTCTCTTTCATGCAAACTTGATTGCCACAGTTACCACAAGGAATATCCCACCATAGACAGAGGAGTAGCCCTGAGACGTTCACCAGGATCAACAACCAATCTCCCACAGCAGGGGTCAAGAGGAACAACTCGGACGCTCAGGCTAAAGAGGCGGCCAGACAGAAGGTCAGGGAAGGAAAGGTCAACGTGGTCGAACCCCTGTCCAGGGAAAAGAAACAGAGGAAAGACTTTGAGGCCATAGGAAGGGTAAGGGTATTTATTCAATTATGTAATTATGTGTTGTTATGGAATCTCCAAGAACATAGACTTATGCTGGTTTGGAAAAAACTTGCCTGTAGTTACTTCCCATGAAATAAGATCACCTTATCCCCACCACAGCACTAATGTCCTTCAATTTAGTGTTGTCGCTCTCCACCAAGGTGATGTAAATGGACACCTTGTATGATATTCCTGGAAATACTCTGTGCATTGATGACGGTTGATGGTGCTGAAACCAGGATGATAATTTCCAAAGCTCTTTGGAAGCACATAGGGACATTGTACCACAATGTAGCATGAGCTACACAAGAATGCAATATGATGATAATTTCCAAAGCTCTTTGGAAGCACATAGGCCGCCATCCATCTCCAGCCTAACCACTCACGATGGGGGGTCTCCTGCATTCTAAATTACCTCTCTAATTTATTTGAAAATATTTCATATTTCTTATCTTATTTGTATGCTTCATACATGGTTATCGTATGATATAATTGTACATGGTTTTCTATTTAATTACTTTTGTAAACATTTTATTCATTGTATTTGTTATTGTTCGAATGTTTGTACTTTGAATTTGAATTTGCATCTTTTTGAACACAGAAATAAAATCAATCAAACAAACAAACAAACAAATATAGCACAAGCTACACAAGAATGCAATATTATCCATGTTATTTGTCTTCTATTCTTATCAGACCAAGTCATTACCAGGAGAGGCGATGGATCCCGAGTTTGAAGATGGTGAGGCAGCTACCTCTAAGATGCTTGGCATGGAGTCTGTCACCCCTATGGAGGGAGTGGTAGAGGCCAGTGTGCTAGAATCAGATGTAAGCATAGCGGATTGTTCCATTGGAATGTAGGGAATGGCACCAGTGTTTTTATTTGAGTAATGAATGTTAAAGGATGTATTGGAGGGAAGAGTGGAAGGAACTAGACCGAGAGGGAGACCCGGAATCAACTGGGAAGAGAATGTCAAGAACTGGATTGGACTAAAACAGCAAGAGTGCACCAGAATGGCAGAAGATAGAGTGAAATGGAGAGATGTTGCAATCAACCTCTGAACAAGGAGAAGATACTTGGAATGATAGATAGATAGAATGAATGTTAACAAATTGAGGTGCTTCAAATGCTAGCATTTTATCCTCACCATCATTATCGTCATCATCATCGACATTATCATCATTTACAGTAGGCTTGTCGTTGCACCATGTGAGAGAGGGGGAGGATTGGGGAGTCCTGAAAAGGACTCTGTAATCTTTCATGGTGCAAACTGCAAGCCTACTGTATATCTATATCACCATGCAAGCCGATACTTATAAACAGCATCTATTTTCCTCATTATCGTCATAATCCTCCTCATCATCGTCATCATCTTTATGACCTTCGTCATTACACTGAATAATGTATAATTTGGTTTGATCATCTTTTCACTAAGCAGGCCAGAGTGACGACCGATTCCGCGGACATGCCTCAATTCCAGATGGCTACCGTCGAGAAGTTTGAGTTGTTCAGCGGCCCTGCAGTCTCTGAGGTCCACTCCCTTCACGCCCCTGGACCACCCCCTCAGGGCCAGGGCCAGATGAAAATCATGTGTATGGACGAAGACGACTTCCAGTCCGATACCGAACCGGTAAGATATCTATAATAATAATAATAATATGGATATTTATATAGCGCCGGTATCCGCCGGGCTCTGACACTTGTGGCGCTGTACATATTTCAATCACTTTCCTAACTAAAGTAAAGGTAAACTAAAACAGCACAAATTATTATGCAACAATTGTAATTGTCATAATTAAATAGCACTGTTTAGAAAGATAAATATGGGGTAGACAAAATGCTTTGTTGACATTGTCCTCACAAATGATGGGTATTTTCCAGTGAAGTTTAGTTATCATATCCGAGGGATATTATGTCTATGGAAGAAGACAATCAGATATTGAGCATGTAATATTACCATGGTTGATTAAACACTAGGCTTATACGCATAGTTTTTAACTACAAAAAAGTAGAAGTCGTTGAAGGTTCTCTCAAATAGTTAGCATTTTTGCGGTCATGTTTGGTTATGTATGAAGAACATCATGTATATGGACAAGGCAAACTTTCGATCCAACAATGAACTGGCTGCCATCCATCCTACATGTATGTCCTATATCTCCCCCTCTCTCTGTCTCTCTCTTTCTCTCTCTCTCTCTCTCTCTCTCTCTCTTTCTTTCTAGTCATGTAACTTCCAAATGATCTTTGTGTGTGTTTTAAGTTCATGTCGAATCCATGCAGACTATTTGTTGCTCTTTATTCAAACAATACACATTTCAGGTCTTTTACCCATTTATTCCCTCCTTTTTTTTCACACTGTATTCTTAGTTGTATATGTGGTTGTTTGAGCTTTGCACCTCTTTATGTTTCATCTCAAAAATCATAGGTGCCTCCCGTGGCTCCGGAAGTAAGTCCAAATGCATCATTTATCCTAAAAGACAATTCTGCATTTTGCTCCAAGAGTGATAGATAATTTCATGCTTCTGTCCTTGTTAGAGCTTGATATGTGTGTTTGTGTTGTATTCATCATCCGTTGGTTTCGCTAAGAGTTCAAACCGTCCAATCACTTGAGGTATTGAGGGTCATGTGACTTTGTGATATTCAATATCTTAGGCTGGGAGACAATTAAAAGTCAAAGATAATGTTCTGACAATTTTGAACCATAATTTAAAGTGTTCCACTAATCAGTAGAATGTAAAGGTTTATTTGGATATTTTCATCAGTACTAAAGAGATTTGTTATAAAGAAATTTATTTTTACATTTGAATATTCTTATGCTACATGATAATATATATTCTATTACACTGATAGAAGGAGACTTCAAATTCTCCAAAAGAAATATCCAAAATGAGACCATTAAAACATTACATTTTCGTTTTCTGGAGTGCAGTTATATTATTACTGTGACTTTCAGATTACCTCATCTGAAGCCAGGGGAATCCCCCAACTTTGCATGAGGACAGATGCATTTTAATGATAAAGAAAAAAGAAAAAGAAAGAGAATATGAACAACAGTAGAAAAATTAAATATCAACCAAGTTTGGGATCAAAGATTTGTATAAAAATCTAGCTATCCATGCACTGATTTGTAAGAATTCTCTTGACAGGACTTGACATTATCTCAAGAGGTTGTAGGTTTAGAATTGTTTACGATACCACCAACACAAGACCTTATCAGCAGAAAGGGCATTCATTCCAGACTGCCGCTCCATACACAGGAGTAGATGTAGGAGTTGGTAGGATGAGAGCATACAGAATTATATTGGAATGCTGCAGAGAGAGAAGAATCCTTGCATTTGTATAGCTAATAACTTTGGTAATAATCATTTTTGAAAAATATTCAAATCAACGCATTCAGAAGTCATAAATCTTGCCATCTTATGCTAATTAAGAGAGACAAATGATGCGAAAATATGTGAAAGATTATTTAATTTAGCTTTTGAGATCTCCGTTCATAACATAGGGGCTGGGTGTGCAGGGAAGGAGCACAGCAAAACAGTTTATAGATCTCTTCTACATTCTCGTAAGGAATATTGTAGATTGATAGGCAGGAATAAACTCCTTTCTTTCAGCATAAATAAACTTATTCTTTGGGGTGACGTTTCCTTTAACCTTTTTTCCCCTTCAAAATTGGGTCTTACGAAGTAAGTTAGCCTGAGGTCTGAATTTTCCTTTGTTAAATGTGATCTTACACCTAGCATCAGATTTATCTGAATACCGTAATTAACGGTGTATAAACCGCACCTTTTTGCCGCCGAAAAAATTTCAAAGTCGGGGGTGCGGTTTATACACGGTACACCAAAAAAAAAAAAAATTAAAAGTTTCGATTTATGCCCCTCCACCTGGCGCTATGCCTGGCAATGTCTCCCAGCTCAGTAATCGGTGTGTTGACTCACCACTCGGAAACTAAAACAACACTCAAATTTGTCTGTCATCTTGGTTTGAAAGTAATCTTTCTGATAGATCTCAATATGTAGTTCATAATAATCATAATTCCTCCAATATTTCTTTTATTACATGGCGTACCACAAGGTTCTATCGTAGGTCCTCTACTGTTTTTTAATTTCCATTAACACGGACCCGGCAAAAAAAAGTCTGCAAAAAAGGTCGGCAAATTTTTTTTTTTTTTTAAGGGCGAAAAAGAGGGGTGCGGTTTATACACGAGGGCGGTTTATACAACGTTAATTACGGTAAGTAGAAAGCGGACCACAATATGCATAGCTATGGCCTTCTGGCTTTTAACAGAGGACATAGATGGTACGCTATACTGCTGATAAGGTCTTATGTCACTCTCTTATATCATGTATAAGCTACACTTACATACGTCAGCATCACCACATCAAGAGGCACTGCTATACATTCTAAAAAGTCCACCAAATTTTATTCATTAAAGTGATTTAAACATCTGCCAAAATCATAGCAAACAAAGGAAAGGTCATATCCTGTTCTATTCTATGGCAGGCAAGGTTTCGTGATCGACCTAGATATTACTTTTAATACAACCTTGCATCATGTGGATGGGTCCACGTACTGACATGTTAGTAACCTATCCTTTAGCTGCAACGCTGCAATCTGTTTCATTATACATCGTATTCCTGAAAAAATCATGAAATTTACACTTCCACATCTATAATTCTGTGCTGATGCATAAAGGATTATTGATTACATGTAGTATAAATCTGCAATATTACTTACCATGGCAATAAGGCGATGCTGTCGACGAGATATAAATTATTCATAAACAATCTTCACAAGAAGATTGAAATGATACATCTTTATTTCTCCCAAACCCTCCACAAATCATTAATAAATAGAAGAGATGAAACGTGATACTGGTCCTGTACATCATACCCTGACATTTTTCTCCCCGGAGACTGTTACATGAAGTAGAGGTGTCGCGGTCTTGTGGGAACGTCGCTGAACTGTGAATCACATTGTTCACGGTTCGGTCCCTCTGCGGCACTTATATATCCTTTGGCAAGATATTAATCTGCATTTGCCACTCTCCACCCAGGTGTAGTAAACGGGTACCCTGTAGGAAGATTTCCTTGAATGCTTTAGCGCCTTCTCTTGGTAGCTGAGCTAAAGGCGGGGTAATAATATGATTGCAGGGCCATCAGGGAGAACAGTATTTATACTGATTAGTCTGCCCTGGGTAAACAAGACATGTTTGATATTATTATGTATACTACCAGATTCATCTGGTTCTGTGGTCATTGGTGAAGGCTCATATACGAAAGGTCCTGGGTTCAAATCTTGCTCGGTGCTTACATCCTTGGACAACGTATTTTACTCATATTTGTACCTCTCGACCCAGGTGTATTAAAATGGCAATGCCGGGGTAGTAACAATTGCAGGGCCCGTAGAAAAGAAGAACAGTACAAATACCAATGTGGCTATCCTGGGTTAAAAAAAAGGACAGAAAAAGAAATAAAAAAGAAATAATCAATTCAATGCAATCCAGGAATTTATATCTAGTTGCCTAATCAAAAGTGCTGATGAGACTGAATAACTACCAAAAATGTCTGTTCATGATTCTACCTGGGAAAGACAAAAAAAGCAGTGACTAATTAATCATAAAATCAAATGAAATCGAAAGAATGAAACAGAGGCATTAGTGATGGACATCTGATACTTTGCTCCAAGACATCAAAGAAAGGAATCATGTATGGGTACTGCTTAACAATACAGTGTGCTGTCCTTCAAAATTCATGTACAGCAAGCAAGACTTTATGTAAGAAGGGTATTTCCAATTAGCCAAATATGTGAAAAATAAATCTTGTATAAATTAAGCTTATACATGTACATGATATGATTGTATCCATTTGTTATTGTTTTCAATGTTAAGCTTGTTCGTTGCCTGTGTGTGTTGCATTATGCAGCCTTCTTTCTATTCATGTTGTATTCATCTTTTCCACTTTTCCTGAGCAAAATCCTATTAGTTGACTTATTTGAGTAGTGCCCCAAGGGTGAATTTACTTTGGAGAAAAACAGCAATTAGTGATATATTTGATAGTGTGACAAATGGGAGAGTTATCCATCACTACGTCACAATCCACTGACAAAATTGCCAATTTGAGATTTGCATAGATGCAGTGATCTCATATTTCAAACATTCATAACTTTCTTAAATATAATGGTCCCTTTTATATAAAAATTCTGCAATTCTGTCTCTCCAATTGTTCTGCTTTCATTCAAGTGAACTTATTACAAAGGTTGGATTGCCCTTTAAGAACACTGTAGAAAATTTAACATCCATTTAAAATAAAATTTGTAATATATATATGCAATTTAATTCATTTAATTGTAAATTTTGTTAACATGTAAGCTTAGCATAGATGTACATGTATATGCAATAAAATGGATGTGGTGAAAAGGGTAATTCTAATCTTATAATAATTTTAACATTCATAAATAGCCAGGGAATTTTCCTGTGTTTTCATATACTTGTACATTTAAGAAAATAGTGTGCACTGAGATGGGATTAAATAGAATTCTTACATTTTTAAAATATTGCAGTTATCTTTAATTTGTTAACATAAAATGTTTAATTTTTAATATGAGGAACGTGAGTTTATTTCTTTGAAGTCAGAATGCAGAATGTGTATCTAGTAATTGTTAGGCACAAAGTAACAACTTGGGCACTACTGTTTATTTTTATAATTTAATTGCCTTGTACTAACACATTCTTTTGTTTTGGTTACATTATTCAGACGTGTTACTTTTGATATATACATTGTATAGCACAGAATTAGGAGTTGAGTTTTTCCATTTGTTTTGCATCGTGGAGACTTTGTCAAATTCTAACCCTGGATTGTGTTGTAATTTTTTTAAAGTTTGACTGCTTCATTTTATGGAAGCATGCAATAAGTTAAATAGAATCCATGATTTAATTCTTGATAGCGGTTGGATTTAATAATGTGCTACATGTATCTACCGTATTTCAAAAATCTGAGTTTTCCTATAAAGATAGTTTGGCATATTATTTTCAATTCAGACATCCCAATTTTGTCCTGCCTCTAAAAGTTTGAGTGCTACTATTTACTTGTAAGACATGTGAATCTGATTAATATTATTTGACATTTCATGACGTGAAGCTGTTTTCATCCATGAAAACTTTATATACAGGGTGTATTTATGCTAAACCTTTATTTCTGGGGCAAAATCTATGCAATTTCTACTTCATATTGAGTTATCCACACTTATTTTGTAGGGCCTTCTCGCAAAAGCTCAAACTATATAGGCAACCATTTATATTGCAGCACATAAAATATTAACTTTCATTAAAAATCAATTACTTTTCATCTGTTATTGCTTTTTTGGAATTGATATCTGACTATTTAAAGCAAATCACTTTTTTTCTGATAGCTATGAATTTTAGCTGGAAAAGATAGAATTTAAGATAAGACAATATCTATCGAGCATCACAAACTTTCTATATAACCATTTCTAAGCTTAGCACAGTGATTGATCAAATTAGAAGAAATTTTGATTGGTCTGTAGACTCTTTTAAAGCTAACTTGTGTTGATGGTTATAAAACTGTCTTTCTATAGAGGGGAAGAAAAAGATGCTTAACAGCTAATGAAATACATGTAGCTTGGTTAGACAAATTAATACTTCTTCACATGTCTCACAAATTATGCTGCTAAAAGGGTACTAAATCAACCATTACAATCTAGAAAATGTGTGGAAACTGGAAAGCAAACTTAAGGTAAATTATCTGTTTATCCCTATGAATGCAGAGGCGGTGATGTCCATGTACATAAACAAGCAAATTTAACTTCTCTGAAATAGTATTTTTATTGCGTAATATATCCACTCTCCTTTTTATCGTTTGCATAATTATGCACCTACTATGTGCAAAGGCTATCATAAATGTATCTCGTATGGGGTTCTCTTCTGTGGGGGTTATCTGAAATAAATATACTCTGCTATCAACTGCTCCTGTCTTTATTTGGTTAACATTTAGGATCGGAGTATGGTCTGAGGCAAGGGTTAGAGTTAGTGTTAGGGTGAGGGTGAGGGTTAAAGTTAAAGTGAGGGTGAGGGTTAGGGATAGGGTATAAGAGTGAGGGTGACAGTGAGGGTGAGGGGTAGGGTTAGTGTTAGAGTGAGGGTGAGGGGTAGGGTTAGTAATGACGTTTGGTCCAGGGTTAAAGTTAGGAATTTGGATAATGTAGTGAATTTGATTTCTCAGCCATTGTCACCTGACCACATGTCATACAACCCTTGTGGGTAAACTGTACGGTGCTTTGATATTTGCTTCGGCTACAATTCCTCCAGGCTTTATTTCGTCTAAAGTATAGGGTTAGGGTTAGTGTTCAGGTTTCATTTGGTTTTAGGTTAGATTTAGGGTAAGGGTTAGGAAAACTTTAGGAATTTGGTTAATGTAGGAAATTATCACTGAGCAATTTTCGCAGGAGCAAGTGTTATACAAATGTACTTTACACACAGATTTGGCTCTCTTATTACATATGGATATTGTTTAATAAATATATATATATACATGTATGTTGGTATTTTGTTGGTGTTTTTGTTTGTTCTTATGTTCCTAGCTTCCCCTGGTGTTTTCTGTGGGAAAGGCCCAAGGGTCGTAGGAATTCTACATTCCTTTTTTCCCCCTTCCAGGCAACTTCAGGAAGTGCTGCAGGGGAAGCTGAATCTTTTGTTCTTATTTTACATCACATGTCTTCATTGTAGTGTATCTATGGAATAAGTATAAGTATAATATAAGTATAATATAAGTATAATACTTTATTATCCTTTTCAGGAAATTTGGTTTCTACTGGTTACAAAGTAATACAATATATGCTAAATAGAGAATAATAATTATTGTTATTTATTGAATTCTTTTACAGCCTGAAGACCACGGGCCATTCAATGAGCTTGATCAGCTACAGAAGAAGTCAGCACACATGGCAGTATTCATACACTATCTCATATCCAACAGCGACCCTTCAAGTCTGGTAAGTTGAAAAGCCATCCACAGGCTAAACCCGTCAGACCTCACCGAAACTTTAATGATGACTGTGATAATAAATCCCTCCTAAATAGGCCATTTTCGTGATGTAACCAAATTTAAACGCATATGTCTTTGTGAAGTGCTTTCTTGTTATTGTTATTAGTGAGAGCTGACCAAGCATATAGAACATGAAGAAGAGGAAGAGAAAGAGAGGAGGAGGAGGAGGAGGGCGAGAAAGGAGGAGGGGAAGAGAAAGAGAAAGACAAGAGACTTCAGAACAGCAATTTTCTTGACTCGCGTTTGATTAATCAACATGTATAAAAGTGTTTCTTTCATTTCTTCTCTCCTTGTATTTTTCTTACATTACAGTTTTTCTACCTAGTAACAGATTCATATGCCAGTGGTAACTTGAGGGATATGAAGAAATGGGTCTATGATATCTTTTCAACTTTCCTGGGAAGTGCAGGGGTAAGTAATAATAATAAATAATAATAGCTCACATTTATAATGCGCCTAATATTTTGTTTCTAGGCGCAGCACATATTATTACCCCGGTCATCGAATTCAGGCTTACCCGCAACACAATGTATGCACTTTTTCCACTCCCTGGGGAGCGTTCCAGCCAGTTGCCATTTTACAAGCGCCACTTGCTAATCCAAGCACATTAACTTTCGCATCCTACCGGGTACCCATCATTTAACACCTGGGTGGAGAGTGTCAAATGTTGCTCAATGTCCTTCCAAAGGACATTAGTGTCGCGGCGGGACTTGAACCGCAGACCTTGTGATCCACAGTCCGGTGACATATCCACTCGACCACGAGTAGGGGACATTCCTAAATTCATACTAGCCAATTAGAAGGGTTGAGTAAATCAAATAAAAGGAAAGTGACAGAAATAATTTTATAAATATATTAATGTTCTTTACCAAGAGATAGAACCTTCTGGTTTGCCTTTTGATAATGCTTAATTGATTTTCATGTTTTCAGTCATGTAGACGTTGATATATTCTTTCAACGTGTGTCATTCCTCACAGTATATTTCTAAAAACATGTAAATAGATTCTCTCCTCATATCTTGATTGCTTTCATTGTTCCGATGACCAATATCAAATCACTGATAATGCATCTTGTGCACCTTTCTGTCTCTTGTTTTTCATTATGAAATCATCCAGCCTCTAAGAATACAGATGGAAGAGAGTCTAGTGAACAATATAGGTAAGTTGCAAACATATCAACATTTTGTATGGTTTCGAGTTTGAGTTTGAGTTTATTGGTTTCACATTTCACATGGAATGGAAAGGGAAATGGAATTGGAAACTGAAATGGAATTGGACTTGGAAATGGAAATGGACATGGAATTGGAAATGGACATGAAAAAGGAATTGGAAATGGAAATGGACTTCAAAAAAGGAATTTGAAATGGAATTGGAAATGGCATTGGCAATAGACATGGAAAAAGAATTTTGAATTTGAATTGGAAATAGCAGTTGGTAATCTAAATGGAATTGGAAATGGAAATGGAAATGGAGTTGGTAATGGAAATGGACTTGAAAAAGGAATTGGAAATGGAATTGTAAATGGAAATGGCATTGGCAATATACATGGAAAAAGAAATTTGAATTGGAAATGGCAGTTGGTAATCTAAATGGAATTGGAAATGGAAATGAAGTTGGTAATAGAAATGGAATCGGAAATGGAAATGGAACTAAAAATGGCATTGGCAATGAACAAGGAAAAGGAATTTTTAATTTGAATTGGAAATGGCAGTTGGTAATATAAACGGAATTGTAAATGGAAATGGAAATAGGAATAAAATTGTAAATGGGAAATAAAAATGGAAATGGAGTTGGTTATAGAAATGGAATTGTAAATGGTAATAGAAAATGAAATAGAAATGAAAATGGAGTTGGAAATGGAAATGGAATTGGAAATGGAAATGGGATTGTAATTATAAATGGAAATGGAAATAGAAATGGAAATGGAGTTAGAAAGGAAGTTGGAATTGGAATGAATATTGCCACTAAATCAAGCTCTGCCTACCCTTCTCTTTCTTCAGAGAAAACTATCAACAACCAGCAGAACAATGAAGAGGCAATGAGGAATGTCTTCATCGCCGCTCGCAACGTTGCCAGGGATGAGGTGGACGACCTCCTGGCAGACTTCCGTCACACGAGGGCGCGCGGTCTGGGTTCCATCTTCGGAGACCAGTACCTGACCAACGAGGACATGCCCAAGAGCCAGGAGCTGAAGATTGTGGAGTCGACGCTACTACCCCATCTTGAGAGGGTTACTTCGTGAGTATCAATGCTACTATATTCTCTTCACAATAAAGAAGAAAAAGGTTAAACCTGCTATAGCTACAACCTGTATAGAAATACCACCTTTCTGTAGAGGATGTTTTTATGCCTCCGCAACAAAGAAGCCGGGGGCATTATGTTTTCGGGCTGTCCGTCCGTTCGTACATCTGTACGTTCCTTTTTCGTGATCGGTAATCTCAAGAAAAGATTGATGGATTCCGCCAAACTTGTGCAGAGCCAATGAACTGATTAGATGTTAGGGTCATGAGGCTCATTATGTATGCAAAAACAGCTTGCGATTGCATTATTATTAGAACCGAATGACGGATTACCATCAAACTCAGGACATGTATTTATCTTGCAGAGCCAATGAACTGATTAGACTTTGGGGGTCATGAGGCTCATTATGTATGCAAAAATAGCTTGTAATCAAGGTATTCTGAGAACCTGTAATGGATTACAATCAAACTTGAATTTTAAAAATTGCTTCTGTCCTGGTTTGTAAAATCACTCTATGGCGGAGGCATCATCTTTTACTGTGCGCAGTCGAAGATCCACCTAGTGTTCTTCTTTTTCCTATGTTATTATGTTTCTCATGGAAACTTAGCTATTAAAGGAGACCTATACATAAAGATCAATGGTATCCACTGAAAAGCAGAGCTTGTAAAATGTGGATCCCTCAAAATAATGACAGATGTAATTTTGTAAACATGTAAACATATTGACTTGACCTGTTCCCTCTCTACAGATCTGAAGTAGAGAAGGAGCCTAAGAACCAGGCCCTTGCAGCATCACTCAACACCTTCATGAAGCAAGCCGGTGTGAAGAACACGACCGGTAGTGCTCTAGAGAGGGCCCCTAGCTTCATGAACAAGGACAGAAGAGGGCCCCTCAAGTTCCCCCGCTCAACTAAAAAGGTTAGCTCAGCTCAAACGTTGATAGTACCTTTCTTCGGTGGAATATGAGTATTTGATATCAAAATGTTCAGAAAAATGTGGGCTTGCCAGGAAACACAAAGACTTTTGAAGTCAATGGCTAGTGAAACATAGACTTAACTCCTTTAGGCCCAAGTGCTCAGTGACACAAAAACCACTTTTCTCAAAATGGCCAAAATGGAGTTACGTCTTTGTGTCACTGACCCCTCAAATTTAATAACTATATTTTTTATTTTGTTTATCTTTAAGGAGAGCAAAAAAAAGAAATTTTACGTAAAGCGAACTTCCATTGTCAGATTGCATGTGGTGTTGTTTTTGCAGAAATGAACTACCTAGATTTCTTTTTAATCTTACAATATTATGAAAACAAGAAAAGAAAGAAATGATCAGAAATTGATTAACAAGTTTTTATCACCCAACTCATGATATACTAAGGCAGTAATTGTTCAGCTATCAAATTCCTAATCCTATTTTTTCTGATACTGTAGCTAATGAAGGTCATGTGTACACTGTATTGCTTTGCATAACATGAAAATCATACATACTGTATTCTGTCATGTTTTCAAGAAAACAAGTATTTGAACTCTGCTTAACAACTGCAATGGTTTTAAGACTCTCAATTGATGAATTCCTGCTATAAAGTCTGTTTTGCCTTCAAAATATTTCACTCTTATTTTTTACTTATTTTCTGTTATATGTTACTATGTATTGACGTTTTTGATAATGTTATATTGTTTATATTGTTCAAGTAGTTTGTATCTTCATATATGTTGCATTTGTTTACAGGGCCCCCTGGAAAACAGTACTGTGATTACTGACCCTGTATATATAAAACGGAATAAATAAATAAATAAATAATAAAATATTAAATTTTTAGCATGCTTTTTTTCCTCAAACTTAATCTTTGTCATTCTCTTTTCTCTATCTGTGTTGCAGCAGTCGGTGAAAGGCCATGTATTTCAAGAGAACCAGTATTTAAACACCACCTTCTGCAACCAGTGTAATGGTTTACTATGGGGCATTGGGTACCAAGGCCTTCAGTGTACTCGTAAGTTTTGCCACATTTAATATCATAGTTTTTTTTTCTCCATATTTTCCTAAAAGAACGGTATGCTTACATTCTCAAATGATAAGCATCCATTTTAAAGAAAGGTTGTTCTTGACAACCTGAAAGCTTGCCTGAGGCTGGTCAGACATAGAAACAGCACAATTTTCCATTAGAACCCAAATCCTCTTGTAATCTGATTAAAGTAGAATTAATTTTTTTAAGATTGTGGTTAAAATTACCACAACCCAAGATAATCTGAATTGTATGGAATGTACATAGACCACTTTATATCAGATTGTGAGTTTAACTTTAACTTTCAAGTCCATTCCCTGATCAGATTTCAACAGAATTGAAAGAACCCAAGATAATATTGATTTCTCGAATGGAATGTATTTCTTTTCAGATTGTGAATTTAATGTACACAAACAAGGGCCCTGTCTGGAGCAAATTACCTCGGAATGCCCGGGCAAGAAGAAAAAGAGGGACAAGGAACACAGAAAAACGAAAAGTAATTTTCCTACTAGCATTGCCATTGGCCAAGGTAAGAATTTGTTTTCTTGTTTTTACATCTTTTAGCATTATATATTGTATTATCGAATACTGTAAATCTCTGTGTAAAAGACGCACCCCTATTTTGGGGGGCAAATCACTTGGAAAATAAAATGCACTTATGGGAAGAATCCTCACGATTATTTTTAGTCCTAAAGTTGATTGAATATTTCATGAATCGTTTCATATCTTCATCACAAAGATCAGGGCCCTGTTTCATAAAACTTGTTTAAAGAACAAGTTACAATAACTGGTATAAGCTACTGAAATCATGGCATTTGATTGGCTCAGAGCAAAGTTGTCATAGAAATTTAACATTTGTTATTGATAACCAGTTTTATGAAACAGGGCCCAGAACACTATCTTTCATTACTTCATTGGCTGAAATCTAAGAAAGAAGGAAGAAATAGAGAAGAGGGAAGCGGGAAAGAGGGAAGAGGGAAGAGGGAAGAGGGAAGAGGGAAGAGGGAAGAGGGAAGAGGGAAGAGGGAAGAGGGAAGAGGGAAGAGGGAAGAGGAAGAGAGGGAGAGGGAGAGGAAGAGGAAGGAAGGAGGGAGGAGGAGGAAGAAATAGAGAAGAGGGAAGAGGAGGGAGGGGGAAGGAGGAGAAGAAGGAGGAAGAAGAGGAGAAGAAGGAGGAAGAAGAGGAGAAGGTGAAGAAAAATAGTACATGCCAAACATGGTGTACATGTGCATGGATTGAAATCTAATTTTGTTGACTGAACTTTGTCTTTGATACCAGGTAATCATGATTCCAAGGCGATACCTACCCCTCTCAGTCCGCCCATTACTAATGTCATTCACATGAAAGGGGACAATGAAGAACTAGGTAAGTAATATGTTATTTATATGATTTTCTATTAAAGTATACATTTACTTTGTTAAAGATATATTGTAAAACAGCATCTGAGGAACTAACACTTCAACAAGCTCTGCTTCTAGTTAGTTCCTCTTTTCTTATGCTATTTCTATTATATTTGTTGATTCATTGTATATTTTTGTAATATTCATTGTATTATGTTTTGCATGAGAAATAAATTCATTCAAAAATTAAGTTGACTTCATTCTTCATATTCATGAGACTCTGGTTAATCTTCATGCATGGAAGAGAAGCAATCTTTTTTGCAAGACATGGACAAAAATAGAGAAGGAAATATATTCTTTGCTGATGAAAGATGATGATGGCCCATCAAATATTTTCAGGTTTTGTGCTTGGTATTATATTGCATTCTTCCTCTTCTTCCCCTTCTTCTTCTTCTTCTTCTTCTCTCCTCCTCTCTCTCTCCTTCTTTCCTTCTTCTCCTCTCTCTCCTTCTTTTCTTCTTCTTCTTCTTCTTCTTCTTCTTCTTCTTCCTTATCCCTTTTCTCCTTCTTCTACTTCTTGTTCTCTTTCTCCTTTCCTCTCTCTCTCTCCTCTCCTCCTCCTCCTTCTCCTCCTTCTTCCTCTTCATCTTGTCCTCATCTTCCATATGCCTTCTGTGCATTACATCATTGCACAAAGTCACTAGTATCTGATGTGCATTAATGAGGTCAACCAATGTTTAGTTTACATCATCGTTGCATAAAGTCTTTTTTATTTTATATGTCTCGCCAAGGTAACTAATCTGCATTCAATATTTAATTACTTTATATCGAAAGGTCATTAATGACAATGATACTGGTCCTGGCATGTTATGACCAGTATCGTTGTTGTAACGAATTACACTCAAAATCCGCCCATGAAATTCATATAAATGATATCTCTCTTGGTCACACAAAAAAACATTGTTCATTGTTTCTTAAGCAAACTCAGTCTTACAGAAAACCAGTGTTAGTTGTTGCATTTCTGTTACTCTAGTAAGAGGTGAATTACTCCTATGTCAACTCATGGATATTGTTTATGCCATATGTCACAGTGACAGCCATTTTGAAGCTCTCATACTGTTCCTGTAGCTAGAGAGACACTTATCAATGACATTCGATATCATTCAACTAGAGTCGACCTCTACGATGACCTTGTCCTGTTTCAAGTTTTTCCCTACTGTAACATTAGGCCTGTCCTCATCAGCTCGAGATTGCCAAATATCCTGCTATTTCAACTATTCCGATCGCAAATTATCCATTTAGTTTGCGTCTTCTTCAGCCCGAAGTTGCAATTAGCGGGATATTTGGTCGGGATAATCATCCCAAGATATCTTAGGATTGTTTGCAAAATATCCTGCTATTTGTCTGGTGCGTCTTCATGAGCCAGAAGGCTCGCACTATGCGCGAACGCTGAGCAAAATATCTCGAGCTAACTTCCCAAGGTCAAGTTTCAAGGTCAAATGTCGAGCTGATGAAGACGCGATTTGTAACTTCGGGATTATTTCCCAAATCAGAAATAGCGGGCTATTTGGCAATCTCAAGCTAATGAGGACACGCCTTATTAAAACAGAATCCAAAATGTCATGAGAGAGGCCTTCATCTATGCACCATGATTAGCGAGGCAGGATGTAATTTGTAATGAGATACAGTATTAATTTATATACTTTTTGAAGCTTCTGTACTTTTGTCACCAGGAGTTCATATGTGTGTACAGATAGTTAATATTCTAAAAGGAAATTACAGTCTGTATTTTCTGAAGGTTTGTTAATATATGACGCAGTATCAAAACTAGTGTGTGCTTTTTTTTTTTTTTTTTTTTTTTTTTTTGGGGGGGGGGGGTTCTTTTTTAAAGGAGGCATTAAAGCATAATGCACTTCACGTTTCTGTATCATTTAACGCATGGATTAGGACTAAATGCGTATGACCTTGTGTACAGCTATTTTTATGTCATCCCTACTTGATATTTATTACATATTTACATCCACTAAAGGCTCGTTCAGATATTACATAATAACCCCTCCCGCCAAAAAAGCTGTGTTTTTTTTAACGTGTAAATGAGTAGCAACTGTGTGCATTAAAGTATCCTCTGTGTTATAAGATACAGAAAGGTGAAGCATATTACACTTGAACGTCATACAAAAATTATTTAAAAAAACGAACTTGTTTTACCGCTGCATACTGAACTAGGCTTAACCTGTTTTATGTGAACATGCCTCTAGTACTACAGATAGCGTGCAGTAAAATTGTACTTTGAGAAGGATGTGATGTCTTTATTGTCTCATTTATGGCAATAGCTACATGTATGATCGATGTAGCGATTTATAATACAATATCAGTTTCATTTTTCTACGTAAGAAACCTTGAGACGGAAATATTAGATTTGACATTTCTAGCCAGATAGATATCAGAAACTGACAAAAAGCTGGCTAAAGATTCTAAGGGATGCAGGGTTTTTCAAATGGGTTTGGCACAGAAATGGTTGAATATCATTTATAAACATTGTAGGATTGTGTAAACAGACATGCTACTTCACCAGTTCTCTCTTACTTAGAACTTTTAAATGTCTTTAACGTGGAAGAAACTTTACATTGGAAAACGGTCCATAGATATTAGAGCATATACATGTCTATTCGCATCAGATTCAAGTATATACCAAGAAATAGAATCAAGAAGCATGTGTGGAAGGAGAAGAATTATTAGTAGTAATAGTCATTGTTTTTGTTGTAGTAATACAGTTTTGTAATTGTAATAGCGGTAGTGGTTATAATATATCTCTCAGGTAGAACATGTATATATATATAGAAGAAATCAAAGTTCTTTTGAAGCAGAGAAGTCTATTTCCTTGGTATGAGAGTACGGTAGTATTTATATATTGTTAAATACTTCCTCAACCATTAGAATAATATTGAAAGACACATATTTTTAATAGACTTTTATTGGGGAAGTTAATTATATAATTGACGAGTTCTTTCAGTTTCGTTTTGTTACTGACTTGTCAATCACTGATAAATACTGCTTAAAGTAATACATTCTGAAACTGAATTTTGTCTTTCATAGATGGCATTGTAATTGTATTATTTGTAAGCGATGTCATTGTAGAGTTATTTCATGAGTCACCCTGTAATAGGTTATTAATATATTAATAGGGTGGTAGGAAGTAAACGACTGAAGGTCATAGATTTTTTTCTACAACTTTTAGGTAGGTAACCATTGTTCTAGTTTTTCTCGGTCGTTTTTATGATTCACTCTGTAATATATGAATAGGTTGGTAATGGGATAGAAAGTGAAGAATTATGTCATTCCTATGCCTATTTTCTACCAGTTATTTTTATGGGTCACTGTGTAGTTTTCATGGAAAATTGTGATTGATAAGGTAATGGGATAATAGAAATTAGATACTTGAAAACCGTATATTTGTTTGTAAACTGGGTATACATTAACAGCCCTTTTCTACTTAATATTTTTATGAGTCACCCTGTAGTTTTCATGGCACATTTTTAATAACAGGGTATTAATGGGAGAGAGGTTCAAAAAGCAAAGAATTAAACTTTAAATATTTGTTTCCTAAGTGTTTTGAGGGGGGGGGGGGGGGTATAGTAATCCAACTTGCTTTCTTCCATTTATTTTATAGTCACTCTGTAGTATGCATGGAACATAATCTAATATTAATAGGGTAGTAATGTGATATGTACAGAACTTCAAAGCCCCTTGATTTGTTTCTTCTGTTCTTAGACTATTTGATCACTTTATGAGTTACACTATAATATTAATGAAACATTGTCGAATAGAGTAGTAATGAGTTATAAGAAAGTTCAGAACTTTTAGCCATAGCTTTGCTTCCGCAATGTACACTGTATGTATTTGTATATATATATATGCAATGTAATTGCCTTTCTGACCATTTTTTTTATGAGTCACCCTATATGATTCATGGAACATTGTTATTAATAGGGTAGTAACAGGATCGCAGAAAGTAAAGAACTTTTAGCCCTAGTTGTACTTCCGTAATGTACCTGATTTGGACATGTATTTGTACATGTACATATATGCAATGTGATTCGCCTTTCTGACCATTATTTATGAGTCACCCTATATGATTCATGGAACATTGCTATTAATAGGGTAGTAACAGGATCGCAGAAAGTTAAGAACTTTTAGCCCTAGTTGTGCTTCCGTAATGTACCCGATTTGGACATGTATTTGTACATGTACATATATGCAATGTGATTCGCCTTTCTGACCATTATTTATGAATCACCCTATACGATTCATGGAACATTGTTATTAATAGGGTAGTAACAGGATCGCAGAAAGTAAAGAAGCAAAGCCTTTAGGATTGATAGCATCGATACTACCATCAACAATCCCATACATCCTAGTGTTACATGAGATCCCCCACAGATCCACACAGCTCCACTCAGTTCATACAGTATTAGCGTGGGGGCCGATGAGTGTGTAACAAGTACTTGGAGCGTAGTTCTTTTTCTTCTGTCAAACAAGGACGTTTATATTCGGCATGCCACGGACGTCATAGACCCATATGGATCTCTCATAGTACTTTTTTAACCGCGCTGGTTATAAATTCTTCATTTTTCTGTGAATGTTGTTCTTAAGTTGTATTTGATGGAGTAGAATAAAGGATATTCCGTTGCAGATTGGATTATCTTTGTAGTGTGAATGAGGTCATTCCTTTTCTGTATAGATAAGAGGAATTTGAATGTATAGAAAAGGAAGCATTCACACAAGAATCTTGGTCTGGATCCGGTCACGATGCAGTGTCAGCTCCTTGCATGTTGACAGATTGTCTCCAGAAGATTATTCCGATAAACCTGATGTTACGACTGATTATTTTGTGACATTTAACCATCGACTTTTGGTTACTACAGGCTACATGCACAAATACAACCTTGGTTTTCATTTGTTCCAATACGTGTACATGTATGAACATGACTTTGAGTTGCGTTTTTCAGTGAAGGTGAATGTAACGATGTGTATATTTAACCGGAGAGCAGCGGCGTAAGAAGAAATCTCTTTGGCCAACTGGATGCACTACACACTGTATTGAAATCATCTTGGAAATAAACTTGGAAATTTACCTTGCAATTTACGTGGAATTTAACAATGCTAACTACAATACCTTCAGGAATACTGCAGTAAAAATTTCACTGTTTTTACACAGAGGGTGTAGTTGGAATATTGCTGTTGTACTCCTTACTAATCAATTATGTATCGCTTTTCTCCTCGATTGCTTCGTCATGCCATTATCCATACAGCGCAATTGAAACAAGATTCGCAAAATGGTAGGAATTCAACCAGTCTTCAATCCCTTTTTTAGATATGTATTTTTGCAAATGCAGCATGAAATGTTTTCTTTTGAACTGCAGGAGTTTTATATGCATGGTTTGCAGCCTTTTATATTATTTGCAATTTGCAATCCACCATTTTAGTTTTAGTTTTTTTGTTTTAATTGCATCTTGAACAGTTGAGTCGACTATATTAGTTTTCTCTTGTTGTCGTTAGTTTGACCTAAATACATGTACATGTATATGACAGGGCTCAACACTAACAAGCACTTGCGGCACATGGGCGCCCAAAATTTTAGTTCAGATCCCCAGAATTTTGACATTTTACATCTGGCTATTGTGTACAGACTAAACATTTTGATCAGGGCCGTGTTTCATAATTTTTTTTTTATCAATAACAAGTAATGATGATTGTTACAAGCTACTAAAATCCTTGCTTTTGATTAGTTGTGAGCAGATTTGTCATAGATCTGTCGCAGTTGTAATTGATAAAAAAAATTATGAAACATGGCCGGAAATTGGAGCCCCTTCTAAAAAAAAGTCAGTGTAGAGCCCTGTATGGGGGATGAATTTTTGTAGCAATGGGTAATACAGAGCTGCCAACCATTCCGTTTTTGCCGGAATTACTCCGTTTTTTCCTCCCAATTACGGTATTACGTTTTTTCTTCATAAAATATGTTTTTTATAATTTTTTATAATTTTTTTTTTTTTTTTTTTTTTTTTTTTTTTTTTTTTACATACCACACGTCTTACAACTGCCCTAAAATGGTGATTTGATCACAAATTCAATAGAAAACTAATTTTAAAACATACTTTAAAAAAAAAAATATTCTCACAAAGAATGAAATGCCGATAATTCAAAATAACCAAAACAAAAAAAACCTGCTTGTATGGAAAAAACAGCATGAGGAATGAACATTTCTGCATTGGAAGTGTGTCACGTGTGGTTATAACTTTCGTTATTATGAATTCCTTTTTTTGGCTTGAAATTCCTTTTTTTTGCCATCATGATTCCTTTTTTTGGTCGCACAAGGTTGGCAGCTCTGGTAATAGACTTAGGGCAACATTTTCATCTATGCATTGATGCCTGTTTAGATATATATAGATGTACATTAACAAACAGATTTTCATCTGGGTATTCTTTATTTGAATATCATTCCCCCCCCCCCCCCCTAGTTTCATTTTTAGTTTGAGTTCTAATACTGTGAATGGTGAATGATACATGTTCAATGTAGACAGATCATTTCCCAGAAAAGCATGATTTTACCCATATTTGATACATGTACCTGTAGTACAAGTAGCAGAAACTCCAAAATGGGAATCACTTTTACATTGCCCATTGGCTCCTGGGACCAGGTTGCTCGTGTATTAAGCCTATGGGAATTGAATAATTCAGTAGTCAACAGGTTTAAAGTCCAAGTACTGTGCCTCGTTGCTTGCACGAATGTATAATACATGTTTCCAGCACGATATCAGATATTGGACAAATTGCTGAAATATTGTATTGCATCGAACTAGATTTGACTATGTACTGTAGGTGATAACCTTTATAAAATGCTTGCAACACAAATAAGATTTAAAAGTTATGGTGAAGCTTTGGTTTATTTGCATGAATGTTGAATTTTGATTTTGATTTTGTTTTGGGGTCATAATATGAGAGGTAACGTCATTACTTGCTAAATATGTTTTATTATTAATTTGTATCATAATATAATTTGGTTTAGACAATGTACTTCACATACAGTAGACAGTAAACAACTAGATTATTCATACCCTTATCAAGTTTGGTAATATTTTAAGTGTGTGAAATTTGATTTGTCCCGATTCATGTTTCTTGAGAATGACATATTCAAGCTAACATCTAAATGTATTCAACAAAGGCCCTAATTCTATCAGTCCCCCTTTCACTCTTGAGTTTCGAAAAACATACCCCCACCCCCCACCCCCAACCCATCCAATTTACAAGGAGTATGAATAATTTAATTGTTAACTGTAAATGTACTAGTCTATTGTTTATTATTTATTACATGGTATTGTGTATTTTGAATTATAGATGCTATAAATGCCTTCAAAATCAGCTTTTATTTCGAAAGTTATGGATGCTAGACAGATCACAGAAATATTATCAACTCGTACTAGTGCATGGTGTACTTGATCGATCCTTCGTAACAATGAAAAATCTTCTTTTCAAACTACTGTGAAATCTGTAGAGAAAGTGGAGGTGTTGTGGTATAGTGGTTCATTTCCTTGACTCTCTGTCCAAGTTTTGAGGGTTTGAATCCCAGCCCTGCACTGACGTCCTTTGGCAAGACATTTATACACATTTGCCACTCTCCACCCAGGTGTATTAAATGGTTACCTGGCAATGCTAGGGTAATACTAACTGCAGGGCAAGCAAGAAGAGCAGTATGAAGCTGTCGACTATGGGACCCGAGTGGATCCTGTATTATGTCAATGGGACGGAGAGAATTCATTAGTCTGTGTGTTAATACCTATGTTGCTACCCTAAGTTAGACCCAATTATTATTTGTTATAAAAATCCTTTCAGACAAGTTAGGTAGTCATTTAGTTCTCTCACAACTTAAATTCATAATGGTTGTCAGGTTAACCCAATTGCCTGTCTTAACTTGGGGATTTCCATATTCTAAGCCCATTGGGAATAAGAGAATTCAGTGGTTAACATTTTGCTCTTTATTTCTCTCACAGTTCAAGTTGCCAAGAACATTGACGTCTCCAACATTGTGGACCAGTTCGAGAAGAAGGACAACCTGCCCAACTCGTCTCCGGACAGCGCGGTCCTGTCCCCCTCAGCTCTGGACAGCCAATCCCAGGGCGATGACCACAGGGAGGTAAGCAAACAGCCCAAACAGAAGAGGAACATCATCAAAAGATCGGCTAGTCTCAAGTCTAAGGTTGGTCCCGCTTTCTGCATGCCATTTTTTGGTTACATGTCCTCTGTTAATCTAGTTTGTTGTCCCTTTAGCGATCGCAAACATTCATTTTTCACAAGAACTCGGCCAATCTCAATTCTAAGGTTGGTCCCGCTTTCTGCATGCCATTTTTTGGTTACATGTCCTCTGTTAATCTAGTTTGTTGTCGCGTTAGTGATCGCAAACATTCATTTTTTAACAAGAGATCGGCTAGTCTCAAGTCTAAGGTTGGTCCAGCTTTCTGCATGCCACTTTTTGGTTACATGTCCTCTGTTAGTTTAGTTTGTTGTTGTCCCGTTACCGATTGCAAACATTCATTTTTTACAAGAGCTTGGCTAGTACCAATTCTACGTTTGATCCTGCCGAAGCCATTTGTGTCCCATGTTTTCTCTCGTATTTTTTTTAATTGTACTTGATGAATGGAAATTTACCAGTCCACAGCAGAAATTTCAATCAGCAGTTAGTCTTGTTTAAGACTGTTTATTGATATTTAGTGTATTGGCTTGTTTCCCATTTGTGTTTTCTGTTGCCATTTTGGCTGTTCTGGTTATTGTTCCATTGGAAATAATCACTTTTCACAAATTTGAATAGAACACCAAGTTTTCTTATTGGATTAAATTATCAATTTTTGTTGCTTCGTTTATTATCCAATTGCTGATCAGAAATGGCCAATCTCTTGTAACAGGCTTTCACTGTTTCAAATCTGAGGTTCATCCTGCTGACTGCACATCAGTTATGTTCCATGTCAGCTTTTGTTGCTTTATCTTATATTTGTTATAGGGTTGGTCCCTCCGACTGCATAACCATAGTGGTTCCTTGCCATCTTTTGTCCTTCAAATATGTTAATTTGGTTTGACGTCCCATTGCAGAGCAGAAATAGTCAATTTTCATCAGGCCCACATGTGCAGTCTCTTCTTAGATGTTCAAATAGTTTCTACCAAATATACTCCAGTGACAATTGCTCTGCAGTCAGTATCTAGCTACCCCAACAGAATCCGTAGTTGAAAAGAAGTCAGGAAAAATCTCGGAACCAGTGGGATTTGAACCTGCCATCTACTGCTTGCTGGGCAGCTACTCTACCACCAGGCCATCACTGGTCCACGGCACTTGGTGCAAGCGCCCAAAACTTATTTAAAACAATTGAAACTTCTCTTAGGATGCCTTAAATTCAAAGAATCTATTACTTCATCTCTGTTCCAAACACATACCTAATGGTCCTAACCCAGACCCCTGCTCTTTAACCTAACCACAACATAATTGCAACCCTAACATTATATCTACCGGTATGACCAAATCAAGCCTGGAGCCATTGTCCCTGGAGCACATATGTCGGGAGCTCCGATTTAACTTGCCCTTGTAATTTATTTTCATCTCTTGTTGACCAGCACATTTTGTCTTTAAAGTCCTGAATGGTCTTTGTAGTAGCATCTGTCTGCAGTTCCTTCATGTTTCAAGTTGTCTAATATAATTTGTTAATTTATATCCTGTCGCTAATTGGAACTTTACAGTCCTTTTTGGGACCATCTCTTTGTTGTTGATGATTTACCTCAGTGTATTGGCCTTTTCCCCACAATTTTGTTAGATATTTTCTCTGTCATTTGTTACGTTCATTGACCTGCTTTTTTACTCGAAATTTATCAGTCGTTATGTTGAAGGAAGCACCGATCTTCATGTGCACTCTATTATTTTGGGACGTTTTATGTTCTCCTTAACACCATTTGTTTGATTTTTTCAGTCTTAAGTTGCTTTGATAGTAGTTGTTTGTTTTATTGGTACACGTTTCATCTTTTTATTTCATATGTCATTCATCGATCGCTAATTGAAAATTTCTCAGATCTGAACGATCACATTGGTCTGCAATTTTTATTTTTGGTTAATACTTTTCGTTGTCAGTTAGTGTTGGCCTATTTGTGATTATTAAGATCCATCAGTCCTTGTAAATAATCGTATATGAGTCTGTTGTTGATTCTTGTTTGATGTATTCAGTCATTGTTTTGTTTATTGATATGTTACTGATTTGGAACTACCCAGGCTGCAGTCTACTCGATTTTGATTTTGATTTTATAGACCATTCATCTTGTTGGACATTTAAAAAGTTATTTTGATTTATTTTCCCATCACTGTCTACAAAATTGGTCAGTTTTCAACAAATTTAATGAAATATTAGTTTCCTCTGTCGACGTTGTATTGTTGCTTATTTGTTTCATTGTTGTGATATGAAATAGGGATGAAAAGCTTCCTTTGTTATTGGTTTGTATATGGATTTTTATTTGGGTCTTTTTTGTTTTGTTTAATTTTGGCGAAACCTTGCTTATGAATTTTTTATTTGAAATATTTTATGATTTTCTTTGTTAGGTGTGTTGGTGTGTTCAGGCAAAAGTAGAAATTATGATGGTGTATATGATGGTGATATGCTAGTGTTAGGGCTTATTGTGGTGATGTAGTATGTTGTATATAAAGAGAATGATGATGATGATGATGATGGTGGTTCTGAGTAGCTGAGGAATGTTGGAAAGAATACATGTGTGGGAAGAATTGTGTTTCTTGTTGATATTATTTCTTTTTCATCAAGTTTGTAAGAATTTGATACATTATTGTGAAATGTCTTTTGCATTTCCCACTTGCCTTCCATAAGAGCACTTTAACTTTCTGTTGCTCTTATTACACATCATCAACGTAATATTTTGGTTCACATGCATCCCACATGAATATATAATTTCTGTTATTATCAGCTGGTGTTTTATGGTTCAGTAGCATGGTTATTCTTTTTATTTGTTTTCATCGTTACACTGTTGCTGTTTGTATGAGAGAGAATTAAATGTGGAGTGTTTAATCATAAAAGAGGAGCGTGATAAGCTATAGGGTACGGGGTGCATCATGGGAGTTAGGGATGTTATAAGCTACTATTCATGGGGTGTAAGGGGGAGGATGAGGGGTGTGATAAGCTATGATGTATGGGGTATGTATATGTATGGTGAAGTTGAGGGATGTTATAAGCTATAATACAGTGGTGTATCATGAGGGATATAAAAAGCTGTAGGATGCAGGGTGACCATAGGAGCAAAGGGATGTGATAAGCGACTATTCATGGGGTGTATGGGGGAGGATGAGGGATGTGATAAGCTACTATTCTTGGGGTGTATGGGGGAGGATGAGGGATGTGATAAGCTATGATGTATGGGGTGTGTATTCAAGTTGTATGGTGAAGTTGAGGGATGTTATAAGCTATAATACAGTGGTGTATCAATAGGGATATACATAGATGCAGGGTGTCCATAGGAGCAAAGGGGTGTGATAAGCTACTATTCATGGGGTGTAAGGGAAGGATGAGGGATGTTATAAGCTACTATTCATGGTGGGTATGGGGAGGATGAGGGATGTGATAAGCTATGCTGTGTGGGGTATGTATTAAAGTTGTACGGTGAAGTTGAGGGATGTTATAAGCTATAATACAGTGGTGTATCAATAGGGATATAAAAAGCTGTAGGATGCAGGGTGTCCATAGGAGCAAAGGGGTGTGATAAGCTACTATTCATGGGGTGTGAGGGGAGGTTGAGCGATGTTATAAGCTATGATATTGTGGTGTATGGAGGGTGTGATAAGCTACTATTCATGGGGTGTGAGGGGAGGATGAGGGATGTTATAAGCTACTATACAGGGTGTATGGAGGGTGTGATAAGCTACCATACAAGGGTGCATGATAGGGGTTGAGGGGTGTGCCAGTGGAAGAGAGACATGTGTATTCCATCCCTTTTACAGAAATCCACATCCAGCAGTATGGAAATTGAACATCACAAGAAGAAGATGAATTTTATCAAACGATCATCAAGTCTGAAACTAAAGGTTAGTTAGAGATAGATCAACAGGTTTGTTTGTATTAAAAGAAGTGGTGTTTTCAATTAGTTCTCTTTTCCAAATGAAATAATAATAACAATAATTTGGTCGCACCTCATTTTTATCAGGGTCAACAAAACTTTAGGAAAACTTAAGGGAAGGGCTCGACACAAACGGGTGTCTAACAGATCCCACATCAAAGTATGGATACCCCTCCGGAATTATCAACATTTTAACAAAGGACTTTTGGGTCCAGTCCGTAAATAAGTTGTAATCCTGACCCCCTTAGGGAAAAAAGTTAGTGTGGAGCCATCTTCACTAGACCTGCACCTGTCAATCATAATGTTAACATTTTCATTTTGATGTATTGGATACTAACTCATTGACCAGTGTGCAGTGACTTTGGTAATTGATTAATGCAGTCGTGGCGATGGTGATAGTGATTATGAAGAGGAGAAACTTAAAATACTATATGAAGATGATGATGATGCTGCTTATGATAACGGTAGTGATAGTGACAATGATGATTAAGATGATAAGTATTATGCTGATGGTGATTATGAGGAAGTTTTTGTACCCCCCCCCCTCCCCCCCCCTCCCCCCCCCCCCCCTGAATATCTTTACCTCAACCTCCCCGGTCTTGATCCACGTCTTCCCTTGTCTGACCTTTCTTCACCCTCATCGCGCCTCTTTCCTTACCCCCCATGCTGTACCCCTCTACTTCCAGTACCCACCCCTTTAAGAGCTACATCAATTCCCCTCTAGACCTCTTTACCTCTCAACCTTGCCCCTCTATTTACCCCTCTAACTCACCACCCTTCCCCTACCTCTTCCCTTGTCTGACCTTTGTTCACCCCATCCCAGCCATTTCTGCACCCCTTCCTTACCCCCCATTCTGTACCCCCTCTACTTCCAGCAACCAACCCCACAAGAGCTACATCATTACCCCTCTAGACCTCTTTACCTCTCAAACTCGCCCCTCCAACTCAGTGGCCTTCCCCTACCTCTTCCCCTGTCTGACCTTTCTTCACCCCTATCCCACCGCCTTCCTTACCACTTCCTAACCCTCACCCTGCACCCCTTTACTACCGGCGCCCAACCCCACAAGATCAAGAGCTACGTCATTACCCCTATCAAAGTCATTACCCCTCTCAAACCAAGGGACCCATCAGAACATACTTTGAATAGTGCAAGTCTTAAATGTCATTATCAGTGTGCCAGGAGGGTCGTGGTGTTTGTTGCTTGCTGGAATATGTGGACTATGTTGTAGTGATGGGCTGTAAGTACATGCACTTTAGTTTATCTGTGTCTTAACGTCTTTGCATTGATTAAAGAAGCTTACAATGATATTCTGATGACCACAATGTCTTCCAAGTTCCATTTGCCATTTGGTCTTTGAATAGCAGTGCCTTCTTAAGGCCTATCAAAATTAAGCATTGTATGTTGTTTTACGGGAAAAGTATTGATAATGATGAAAGTGATGATGATAAGGAGAAGGAGGAGGAGGAGGAGGAGGAAAAGGAGGATGTGGAGAGTGAGGATGATGAGGAAAAAGAGCATGATAAATAATGATAGTAATGATGTTGTTGATGATGATACTGATGATTATTATGAGGATCAGTGATAAGTACTTTTTAAATAAAATTGATGCTTTCCAATTGAACTTGAATATGATAGCTGTCAACCTTTTCCATTGTCAACCTTTTCTATTGTGGACTTGTTTCCCTATTGTTACATTTTTAATGTCGTAGATTTAAAACCATCACCATGTCTAGAACTTTACAAACGGAGAGGCTGCCATCCATTCCTTAGTACTCCATAGTGGAACCATCTGCGTTGTACACGAGTCATATATATATTCCTTTAGTATATTCCCATCCAAAATCGCAGTATTTTTGTGCATCATGGAACATGTCTTTAGAGAAATACATATGTACTTTTGTGTGGATTGTTGCGAAGTACTTCCTGTTAATACCATATCTTTGTTATCACATTTTTATCAATAATTACAATGTATGTAATAACAGTTTGTGGTATACATTTCTGTGTTATTTATTGCCGTAATCTTTTTAACATAAACCATATCCTGTTAGAGTTGTTGGGTAGAAAATGAATTTAAACATTTTTTACTGAGAAATTTTGTTTGGCAACTGAAATTTGTTTTGGGGATTCCAAACATACTTTGATGTCTACATTTGAGTAATTCATTCAATTCATTGTTCATTATAAATCTTATGCAATTTTTAAAACAAGAATATGTATCAATTTGAGACTAAGGTAATTGCTTTTAAAAAACACCTCAAATTGCTTATTTATAGATAAATAGGTAGATAAATGGTTTATTGATTAAAGAAACAACATCATTATGGCAAAGCTGTATTGCAGTGATTTTACATTGAGTGCATACAAAAAAAAAAGACAATTAGCATTGAAATAATATCTCTTTTGTTTGTAATGCTTCGAAAGCATGTTTTTTAGAAAATTCATGTCAAGGATAGTGCTATTTGATTCAAAAACAAATTTATCATATTTATGAATTTTAGCATTATTATGTGACCTTTGACCTCTAATTTCATTCATGTATCATTTCTAGGGAGAAGAGAAGAAAGAAGGAAGGAGAATCAGTGAGAACAAGAGATCAAGAAGGTGAGTTACTCTTTCAATATTTTTTAAAAATTTGTTTAAATCCTTTAAATTCATTTCATTCATAGGTTTGCTAGTTTTCTATTGGATGTAGTAATTGATAGATAGTCAATAGTGATGGTTCAGAATGTACATGAATTGTATATTAATAACGATTTCATGTTTGTATTGAGTAATAGTTGTTTAGGACAAGCGAGTGACGATAGATGCATTTCCATTCCATTTCATTCAGCCTCTATTTTTTCAAGCCACATGTTTGCATTTTAGTAATCATCCATTCAAATTATAATGATTATAATTATAGCTATGGTAATAGTTATTATCATGATTGTTACGTGAGATGTTTCTGTTTGAGAATCGTTAACATGACAAAGATAACAATTTACGCCAAACATTGATTTGCTTCAGCATTGTAACTAGAGTACCATCTGTTAAGTGCCAAAAGGGCTTTAACTCCTAATTAGCCTGCCTTCATTAGACCAAAGTTGCAAAATAGCCACTATTTTCAGACTCTGGATATCTTCCCGAAGCTCTAAATTGCGTCTTCACCAGACCGATGCGCTCATCACAAACTCGCTCGGATGAGCTCAAATTTGCCTGCTATTTCCTAAATAGCGGGCTATTTTTAGAAACAAGACCAAGATTTCTCAGGATATTTTCCTAACCAAAGAGCCTGCTAATTGCAACTGCGAGGTGATGTAGACGCAACTTAGCTGGCTCATTTGAGATTTGGCTAGTTAAAATAGCGGGTTATTTTGCAACTTCGGTCTGATTTACTTTAATTTTGGTAGTGAATGAGTTTACTAATGAACGCACCTTGTGTCTCTATGTGAGCAAGCACCCTTAACCGAGGAGTATGCATAACATTTGTGTACTACTTTGACAAAAACTTTGATAGCGATGAAATCTGAATTTCGATAGATAAAATTTAGCGTTAATCATATACTTGGTGCAATTTCAACTACGAAATCAAGTATGGCAACAAATAGAGACGTAATAAAGCTTCTCATCTTGCACTCATCAGAGTAAATTACAAGAATGAACAGAATTGCGTGTTTTTGTTCATTCTTGCGATATATTCTGATAAGTGCAAGGCAAAAGCTTCAGTATGTCTTTATTCATTACATTTTCCCAGCATATTTGAAACTTTTTAACCTGTTAGGCGCTGCAAATGCCAAGTAGCATGTTTGGTGACTTGTTTCATTCGCCAATTAGCACAATAATTTAGAAAGAATGGGCAGAGTGAATGAGTATTCCCAATCCCTTTTAATCCTGATACTAGTACAAAACACTTCTTTGGAATTCTCCACATATCGCAAACATACATGGGCCACTTTCCATGTCGATTTAAAGACCGTCAATACTACTGGACCAGAAGGGATTAGACCACACAGCGAGGTCACTGAGAGGTGGCTATCTCATTAACTCAGCTCTCAACTAACATAAGAAAAAGGGGATACTGGGGGACCAACAGGCACCGATTGGGGAAGTTTTCTATATAGAGGGAGCAAGTAGCTACAAGTAGGACAGTGGGGCTTTAATGCAGGAATTTAAGTTGAGTAGAAAGTGCACAATGAGTATAAAAAAGGGATAATTGGTTAATGACAAAGAGTGTAAATAGTTTCGTTCCAGAAGGGTATTAATTAATGTCCATTATAAATGCAGAGTGAATGCCCTGAACAGACAGAAGGTCTGTGGTAGTAAAAACAGGTCAAATTGATGACAGTGAATATTTCATTGAAATAAACACAACATGTTATGAGAATATAGGTTTAACAGGAGTTTAGAATGCTGTACACAGTACCAGCACATATCACATTGGAGGGTGCTTCAAAAGAAACAAACAAGCTATTTTATTCACACAAGACGAAGCCAAACCTACATGCTTTAAAAGGTACAAGTCAGCATTTTACTTGAGAGAGAGAGAGCGCCTGATTATTTTTATTGAATAAAAAAAATTGCCCACTTTTTTTCCTCTGTTTTTTTGTTGAGGGGGGGGGGGGGGGGGGGGCGTGGCTCAATAACTTTGATTCATAAGCCAAGCTATCCTTCTTTTATTCGGTTCAAAGAGTTTCAAACTTTGCTCAGCATTTAGTCTGGTCCCTTGGTCCTTTGCATAGGATTGCATGGGGATGTTTAATCTTTACATCACATGGTATTCACAATTTTTTTTTTTGACCTGGCTCTAACCATTCATTGAATGCGGAGTGTTGGCCACTTCAGATTTGTTTGGTTATGTAATGAGGTTAATAAAGAAAAAATGTCAAGGTTTGACGGTTTGACATGAAAAGGAAAAATAAATCACATGCTAAAACTGTGTCTTTGGAGCCAGATGGGCATAAAATTTGATCTTAAAACACCCAATTGGCTTCAAATATATGGGATATGAATTTTTTGTATTCATTTTGCGATATAACTAGGGTAATTTGCATAGAATCTAGAGGTTGACACTTCTACTTTATAATTAAGTGGACTAACTTTCCCTCTTAATCCGTTCTTTTGATCCGGCTTATAGCTCGCTTTCAAGAATGCATCCTCTTTCTCAAAGCCAGAAAGGTCTTAACTCATATATTTTGATACCGAGTTAAAACCCTTCTGGCTCTGAACAGACCAGGGACCCGTTTCTTAAAGACTTTTTTCAATGACAAATGACTAAAAATCAGTGACAAATCTGCTGATAACCAATCAGAAGCCAGGATTTCAGTAGCTTATAACAAAAACTGTCATTTGTCACTGATGACAAGTTTTGTGAAACGCCCCCTGCCTTCAAGTGTCTGGTTGACAAACCATGTAAAACGGCATTCTCCAGACACATATTATCTCGGTTTGGTTGCACCATCCAAATTAAAAACCGAAACCTTGTCTTGTTTCACTCACCTTCTCTTTTGTTAATGCAAGGCTATCAAAAAGGTAATACAACAATAGAAGATCTATATCCTCTGTTTTTGAGCTAGAAGGGTGTCAACTCGTACTTTAACACCGAGTTAACACCCTTCTAGCACTGAGCAGAAGATGTACAGTATATGTACACATATATATATGTTTATTGGTGTAATATTGTCTTGTGGTGTTATGTAGTGCATGTTCTGTACATTGGCTGTATATGTGGCACTAATTTTACATCCTTGATGGAAGGTTGGTCTTATCTATTTTTATCAAATATTATTTTATATAAGGTTCTATTGAGTCATTTGAGGGAAGGGAACTGGTAGGAGTTAAAAGAGAAATCATTCTCATATTTCATCTAATTTGGGTGAATATATGAATTGGACGTTCCTATATAAATATACATGCAACAGGCTTTTCCTTTTGCCCATCGAATGGAAACCCTTGTATACCAGTACATACAGAGCACATGTATTTTTACATAAATGCACACACAACTCTGTAGGTGGTAATAAGTGGAAAGTTAAATTTCTCTTTTTTTAAAGTGGATACTCATTTGTACCGGTAATACAGTTGAAAAGTGAATATATGGAGTATACTATTTACATATATATATGAAGATGAAGGCTCTATGAATTGACTTCAATGACATAATGGACCTTTCCTAGAGACTTGGAATTCCTTCATCACTATGAATGATCAGTGGGTAGGAGACTAGCAAGAACAAGGACAATTTTAGGCCAAGTTTCTGTACCCCCTTGCCCCCCCCCCCCCCATTAGAGCCACTCTTCCCTCATTTTTGAATGAACAATGATTCATTTCATGCCCATGTAGTTTACCCCTTAACTAGGATTTTAAACACATATATTTGCTTTATTCCTGATTTGTTTTGATCCGTAATACATAATGCTTTCTGCATGTTTTTTGTTCATTTAATTATTTTGTCATTATTTATGTTATGATTTTGTTATGCATCGTTATATTCTTCTTTGTGGAAATTTGCCTGAACAGTTTATAACATTCACTGTAGTATTGTGGACATGTCGTATAATAATTGTAAAATTTCAGTTGCTGCCCATTCTAAAGGCATGTTATTTTACTAAATTTTTGTGAAATTAGAAATTTCCAACTGTAAATTTAGGATAAAAAAAATTTGAAGCATTCTTCCCCCTCAAAATGATTTATAAAAGTCCTGCAGATGAAAAATAATCAACAGTTTAAAAGATATAAACTTTGTTTTATCCAGGTACATACATTTGATATTCAATGTTTTTATGTTCATTATAATTTATGTTTGGTAATTTTTTTCCATCCCTTTTTAATGCCCATTATTCATTTATATTATTTGCTTGTTCACCATTGCCTGCACTGTTACATGTTTATGATTTGAATTTAACCCAACGTTGCTCATTTTATATGATTTTGCCCGTTTCTCTTTTCTCTTCATTTGCCCCGCCCCCTTTTTTGTTTTGGTGTTTTCTTTTTGTTTCTCATTCATCAACTGCACCGAACCAATCCCCCGTTCTGTCCATCCATCCATCCTCTCTTCTCCCGACGTCTCCTCCCTTTGCTTGTGATTGGGGGAACTGTCTTGCAATTCTTCTTTCATCCTGCCGCCATTCTTATTTCATGTGCACAGCATTGAGCCTGGCAGCCATACCAAATCAATTGAGTAAGTCTGCACCATAGCATATAGAGAAAGAGATAGTTGTGCCACATGCACTGTTAAGTGCTCAAAGGTCAATTCATGTGGCTCAGCTATGGGGAATCTATTGCAATGCTCCATGAATTTGCCCTTTGAACTTCTGGTGACATAACTATCTCTACTCTGCTAGCTATGGTCCACATATTGATGATAGAGTAGAATATTAGTGTTGTGTCATTTCATTGCCAGGAAGTTGTCTTAGGAATTATCTTTGAATCATATCGTAGCTTTCCCATTATTTATAAAGTGTTTGTGATGAATTGCAAATCTGTAGTTTTTGACAAAGTAGGAACTAGGTTTTCATTATTGTCATAAAAAAACAAAAAACGGTATCGATTGTTTGTGCCACAAGATACAAATATGCAACATGCATGATTTGTGTGTTCCAATATCTTATCAAAACATTTTCGGACAAGATATTTATTCACGCAACTGGGCATGCAGCCCCTTGAATGTTTTGATTCCTCCGATTGTTGATTAGAATAAACCGATCCCCAAAGAGATCAACAGCAATTATTTCCTAATCCAGAGGGTATTTATGCTTGCATAATTTGTTGGCAGAACCGAGCAGTTCGCGAAAAAGATACATGGCCATATTTCACAATCCCAAGAAAACCTAGACTTGCATGGCTTGGTGGCAGCTATATTTCTCATAGATCATCTCCTTCATACACCTGCTCCCGTTGGTCCATGCTCATTCCTAGACACTGAAAATCCATTGACCATTAGTAACCCCCCTATCCTATCCAATCATACATAAACAAACCCCCTTTCCTTCCAGCCCTCATGGGAACATCTCCAATCGGACATGACCCCAAGAAGTGACCGAGTTTCGGTACTTCTTTGACGTAATACCTGGTGCACAGGTGAAACCATGCATCCTAGTCTCTCTCTACAGACCCCTTAAGATTTGACAAGTTTGAAGTCCAAGTTTCAAGTTTATTGTTCCACATTTTATAAATAATATAGACATACATATAAAATAAAAAATTATACAACACATGCAGTATAAATGAGCACATCTCAATGATTCTCAATTCATATAATAGATTATGTAGAATGTGAGGAACCTATTAAAAAGCTGTGCTTGTATATTATAGGTTCCTGGAAAAATAAGAATTTTAGAAGAAAAAAACGTAGCAGTAGAGAAAGATGTTTGATAGTGTCTCTTTCCAGGATTTCTCTTTCACAGCAAAACACATTTGATATTAGTACAAAATGGTGAAAGCATAAATGAGCTGTATTTGATCTCATTGCATCCTATTATATTAATATCATACCAGTTTTTATATCACAGTAAGGACAAATAATATGAATTGATGTACTGTGAAATTTGCTTAAAGACTGCCGTAGGAAAGCAAGAAAGTTAGCTTCGTAGACAGGTACCGTAATTAACGGTGTATAAACCGCACCTTTTTGCCGCCGAAAAAAAATCAAAGTCGGGGGTGCGGTTTATACACGGTATTTTTTTTTTTAAAGTTTCAATTTATGTCCCTCCATCTGGCGCTATGCCTGGCAATGTCTCCCAGCTCGGTAATCGGTGTGTTGACTCACCATTCGGAAACTAGAACAACACTCAAATTTGTCTGTCATCTTGGTTTGAAAGTAATCTTTCTGATAGATCTCAATATGTAGTTTATAATAATAATTCCTCCAATTTTTCTTCCAGTACATGGTGTACCACAAGGTTCTATCCTAGGTCCCTACTGTTTTTTAATTTACATTACCGTAATGATCTTACAACAACAAGAGAAAACAACAACAAAATCTCGGCAATTTTTTTTTTTTTTTTTTTTTTTTTAAAGGGCGAAAAAGAGGGGTGCGGTTAATACATGAGGGCGGTTTATACAACGTTTATTACGGTAGTCTTTAAGTACAGGTTCTTTAGATGCACAGTCAGCTGATAGGATCAGTGTATTGTATTAAATTCATGCAGGCCTGGATTCATGACAATGTTTATAGGGTCTGAAGTGGGAGACTAGTTACCTATCATCTTAAAGTGTAGGATGGTTCGCTCTATGACGTAGATGACATTCAAGTCATAGATAGTTCAGTGACTGATCAAAATCAAGAGTCAAATTAAAAGGTCAAGTGACCCACAGTTTTTAACTAAAAGATATAGATAATCAAGAGTAGCATGGCAAGTCAAGCTATCTCTAGTTTTTAACCCAGCAAGTGTTGGCAAATTGGCAACAATGAAATCTGCCTTTTGCTGCCAGGCGATACAAATTAAAAAAGAGAAAGAAAAAAAGATGATGGCAAGTTCTGAAATGGAAAACTTAAAAATTATAAATGTAATAAAATGACCGGCTTATCAAAGATCTCGGCATATTGCCAATGTGATGCTTTATATACTTGTAAGAAGATATGAACACAAGTCATTGATAACTAAGTTCACTAACTGATCGAGGTTAAAGCGTGGTCAGGTTTAATAAGTCAAGTGCCTTACAGTTTATTAACCTATCAAGGATGCATATATTAAAAATGTCTTTAAAAGGGCTGATTAAATTAGCTTTCTTCAAATTGACAACAATGAAATTTGCCTTTTACTGCCAGGCAATCAAAACAAATAAAGAGAATGAAAGATTTTAAAGGGATAATTTGTGAAAATATATGTATTTGACATGAAAGGTGAAAATCTGCAAAACTATGTGGAAAAATTGAAACCTGTGTCAAAGGAAACTTGTGTTTAAAGATTATCCGTCTTATTACCATCTGCAGCGATACTGGCAGTAGCTTGCTGCTAAGATAGACAGAAAGTCTGCAATAAAGTTTTATCATTTTGGAATCGACACTTTGAATGCGTATTGGCCTAAACAAGGACAGTAGGACCCGTAGTGGAAAGGAAGTAGTTACAAGGATTTTCTTCTTATCACAAGAAGATCTTGACCAGTCGTTAAGATATGCTGGTAGTTAGGCAGAAAAATGCCATAGAGGTGAAAGCGGAACTCTAAGCAAATATATTTTATGTTTTTATGTAAACTGTGTTTAATTGGCAATACAGGCAAATCTGCAACAAAACTGCCACAGGGGATACCAAAATATGAAAAAGAAGGAAAAGGAAAAATGGGGGAAAAGAAAAGGAAAAGATATTTAACAGAAGAAGAAGAAAAAATATCAAAATCTTTGGAGACAGATGGTCTTTTTGTCTGGGGTCCCTTCTAAACAGACTTCCTCTGAGAGTGCGTTCAAACACAGGTTTCAAATAGAAATACCATTACAGAAAAACAGCAACTAAAATACAATCTAGCATGGTGATATTACTTGGGTCGGCTCAAGTACAATCATAATTAAGTGCTCTTTATACTCTGAGTCTATTCTGGTAAATCAGTTAAACCTGCTGCAAGGATTAAAGTCTTTATTAAAAAAAAAGGAGAGGAAAATCTTAGACCTCAAGTTTAACTTCCTATGTTAACATTGATTATAAAGTGAGAATAAACACAACTTCAGGTTTAAATAATAGAAACATATGGACTAGTGTACAAAAACTCAGTTGATTCTTTTCAAATGAAACAGTAGGAAGTTATCCCACAAAATATATAGTTCTTGAGTGTATGTTATATTATTATCTGCTCAGAGCCAAAAAAAGCCCCTTTAAATTGTTGGGAGCCCCGTATTCACTAAAAAAAAAAATTGAAGGCAAAATTCACTTAAATTGTGTAATGATATGAAAGAAGATGTCATATAACACTCAACTCTGCAGGGAATTTCAAAACAAATGTGTTTGAAGACGAATATTGATGAAAGAATACAAAACATTGGTTTTGTGTTGTTAGTAAAAAATGACAAACAGCTTAGACATAAGTTAAATGTTGTAAGTGATATGACAGCTACCATCTTAAAACTTGTAACCAGGTCAGAGGTGCTGGTAGGATTGGAGACGCTTGTTTACGCTTTCTCTGACATCATTCTCCTTTGAGTCTGACGTTAGTCGAAATGTGTCTCCCACTTCCTCCTCATTAAAGGCTCGTTCAGATGTGAGGCGGTCAACCGCAGCACAACAAAAATTAAACAAATTATTTATTAAACTGGTTTTTTAATTTTGTTACCTTTGTTTGATATCATTTATTTTCCCTTAGCATCTTGTTTGATTCTTTCAATTTGTTTTCTTATTTTTGTTCCATATTCTTTTGTTTTTGATTTGTTTCAAATAGAATAAGGTAATTACAATTTTGGTACTATTTATTAATATAGAATAGAAAGCTATTTTAGTCGAGGCTGGAGTAGAGATCTATTCTTAATTTTCAATGCTATATAATCTTTTTAGTGCTATTTTTTCCTCAAAACAATATATTCACTTTGTTTACTGGGAATACTAACATGAAATAATGGTAGATATATCTAGAAGTATAGTTTGTCACTTTATTATTTTATTAACTTTTGTTTGCATTAGTAATGACTTCTTACCTCTGTCAAGACCATTTAAGTACTTTCAACTTTATTTCAAGAAAATATTCTTATTGCCTGATAAAGTAGAAAGCACTACATACCTTTTTCTACTTGTCTATTTTTCTCTCTGGTTGTTTTTTGTTTTTTTAATTAAATTTCTTGTTAATCAATAGTGAGCATGAAAAAAACATTTGTGATGTTCTGCATTAGAGAAATTAATAATGGTCTATTGGTAGTGATGAAACGATTTTGTAGTCTTGCAACCGCTTAAAGGTGTAGCCTGTTTAAATGTAGGTCAAAGTAGGAAACAGGGTTTTGATTTGTTAATCATTCTTTTTAGTTTCTGCACATTTTATGAATATATACCAAACCTTTTTATCAAAATCTTCAATGAATATTTTGGTTTTCTCGTTTATCAGCAGAGAACATGAAAAAGAATTTGTTTTAAATTCTTTTTTTAGATAAAATGATAATCTATTGGTAGTGATAAAAATTATTTGAAAACAATTTTTTTAATGAATATATACCAAACTACTTTATTAAAAAGCTGAATGAGTATGTAGCTGTTACTGAACTTTTTTCAAACAGTGAAAGTGAAAAACTTGCAACAAAATCCTTTTAAAATGTTTCTTCATCTAAAAACTGTATATATCTTTTTACTGCTTTTTAGCTGAATTGATGCTATGCTTGGTGATGGAGCATCTTTAATAAAATTCCCTTCATAATAATTTTCATACAGTAGTTTCTTTAGCCTTGAGATATACATGCTTTCTCGCCTTACATTTGCCCTTTTTTTGATAGATTATTAAGTAGTGACCTCTCTTGCATGATAGATTAGTGAATGGTACACGGTACATTTATAGAAACAACAATATATTATAATGGTATCTTGGAAACTAATTACTAAATGACTTTGTAGACATCCTTTACTGCCTTCCTTTGAAACAATTGTTCTCTTTTATGTAATTAAAATACTTTTTTTGTTGTATGAAAACTGCTCTTATTTTAAATCCATATTGGATTGGGTCTGTAATTGATAGGTCTTCCGTCTTTGTAAATACATGCAGCATGATATAGTAATCGGCTAAGATCGAATCATATCCTTTTAATACAAAGTTAATACCTTTTCATCCTCAGCAGACGATCTTCTGTCCAATTGATAGATGTCTTTTAATACATATTATGAATGTATTCTTACAATTTTGTGTGAAAGACTGAAAGAGACAAACATGTATATCATCTTGTTAGGAGCCAGAAGGGCGTTATTTCTGTGAGAAACGTATAAGAGTGAACGCCTTTGTGGTTCATTCGATTACAGTATGTTCGCCAAAATTCCAGTGCTATTCGCAATAGTAGAGTGAAGAATCTACAGGCTTGGATACTGGTAGTATAGAGTCTGGGGTCCTATTAAAAGGGACCAATATTAATGCACCAAATCTATCTAACATTCAGTCACCTCTACTTTTTCTTAGACATTTCTGGTGAATGTGGGATAATAGCACTCTTATTTTAAGTCTCTCTCAATTGTCACTGCCCCCCCCCCCACCTTTCTCCCCATCTCTCTCTCTCTCTCTCTCATTTTGTAAATCCTATCTCTCTCTGTCCTTTTTTCTCTCTCTCTCTCTCTCTATCTCTCTCTCTCTCTCTCCCTCCCTCCCTCCCTCCCTCCCTCCCTCCCTCCCCCTCTCTTTGATCTCTTATATCATACAAATCTTTTCTCCATACTGTTTTTCTCCAATATACACTATTTCCCCTTACTGTAAGCCCTTTTCACATTACATGATATCCCTCCTCTCTAATTTACATTCTGTCATTTCTCTAATAGTGGGCATGCAATATAAGTAGTGCTGTATAACATGTTTTGTTTGACATTTGTTGCATGTAGTGGTATAACTAATTTTGTGTAAATCTAACTAGCAAAATAACTTTTAACTTTGTTTGAATATCTTTCTAATTTTTATTTTTTTATTTTTTTAGAGTGAGGGGTTACCGTAACTACATTTAGCCATTATAACTCCTTTACCATTGAAAAAATAACAAGTTACATGAGATCAATATTGTGAAGGAGAATTACAAATCTTTGCAGTCCAAGATATCCAGAGATATGCATTGATGTTTAGAAGTATGGATGCTCAAGGTTTAGATAAACCTGGTTATGGAGAAGAAAATTACATTCTGCTCTTTTTTGCCAATGAAGATTGATATTAAAGTACTATGGCAGGTTTATCTTGTGGAAAGCCTGGTACCAAAAAGAAGGGGAAAAAAGGAGCATTAACTAAAAGAGATGAGTGGATCATTATACATATTATTTTATTATTATTATTGACCATTTATAATGGTTGAATTTCAGGGTTCCTTTGAATTATAAAGGGGAGGAGAAGGGGGGGGGGGTTCGCTCAGACCCAAGAAAACATCATTATTCTTATCCTACATTAGGTTTAGGGTTAGGTTTCTGAGGAGAGCATAAATTGTGAAGTATTTTGAAGTTTCATCAAGATCATAATTTATCTCTTTCTCTCTCTAGTGATGTTGATATGGATGGACAATCCGTGGCTGCTGTACTATCACCATCCCAAACCAGTTCATCGTCAAGTTTATCAACAAAGTAAGTAACCTATATCTAATCTCAAATACTATTAAAGCGGGACTGCACTACTTGTAGCTACTTGCACTTGCGCCCTCTACATAGCAAACAATGCCTAAGTGGTACCCATGGCCCCTTTTTTTAATGTTAATTGAGAGCTGATTTGATGAGCACACAGGGAGGTCTAATCCCTCCAGGCCAAACTAGTGCAGATAGGCTTTAAGTTCACGAAAGAATTTGTAACTTTAAGTTTAGCTTGATATTTTTAAATGTAAGGTTATCTTGTCGTTAAGGACCATGCGGACACGCTCGTAGTTTGCTTGAAGTTTGAACCACGACCGATCTTAAAGCTTTTATACATTTTTTTAAATCCAAGTCCTTGGGCAGATATAACTTATATGAAGACTGAACTGAACGGTTGGCAATCTTGATCAACAAGTGAAAGTTAGTTTTGATCCTGTGAGAACTTATTTTTGGTCATTTACAGAACTCAAGATTAACTTCATAATCGATTTTTCAGTCAAAGTAAAGATTCCCCAAAGACATCACAAAAATATCTATTAAAGCCCCATTGCACTACTTATTGCTACTTGCGCCCTCTATATAGCAAACAATGCCTAAGCCGTGACCGTTGTTCCCCCATGGTTCCCTTTTTCTTATGTTAATTGAGTGCTGATTAGATAAGATAACCATTTGTCAGTGACCATGCAGGGACTCTAGGTATAATCCCAAACTAGTGCAGATAGGCTTTAAGCCATGGGGGGGGGGGGGGGGGGGGGGATTCAAATTTGAAGGCTTATGCAACCTCTTAAACCAATGGGAAGGATTTCATTTTCAGTACACACATATTTCGCATGCATTTATCTTGGGTCATCTCATGCTTAGATAGTATTGACCAGATTGATAACTTTAAGAATGCTTGCTTTCTAATACTCAGCCGAAGTCAAGACTCTCCGAGGACATCGCTAGAGCAGCTATCTAGAGCTGTCGAGGAGGACGACTCGGACATGGAAGCCGAGATGAACACTCCCAACTGGCAGAAGAAGATCGACAAAGACGTCATCAAGAAACTCAAACCAAAGGAGGTCAAACGGCAAGAGGTCATCAATGGTGAGTCTAGAGGGCGCTGTTTCCATCTAATCTAGAATCCTATACCTGTGAAGAAATGAAGCACGGTGTAATTGTTGTTGGATCAAATCGTATTCGTAGAGAGCCAGAAGAGTGTTAGTTCTGTGTAAAATGATGAGCTAACGCCCTTCTGGCTCCAGACAGATAAAATGTCAGATTACCACACAGAGAAGATCCACATGAGGAGTCTCAAGGTCCTACGTAAAAGTCTTTAACTTGTTTTAAAAAAAATTGTTTGTAGAAAGAGAATTGTTTATTGATTCAACTGACAATGATTCAGTGCATGAACAAATATTTTCTCGTTCTTATGGCAGAGCTGCCTCACACAGAGAAGAACAAAGAAATAATTCTCAAGGTCCTTTTTAAAAATGTCTACTTCCTCCATAAAAAGAACTTTTAATCGTGTATAAAGAGTATTCTTCATTTCCAGTTACAGTGATTTAAAGGGAGTGTAGCCTGACGAGACTATGTGTCTTTCCCGTAGCCTGACTCTGGCCAATCGGGTATAACACGACTACGGACGACGTGACCGCAGCAATCACGTGCGTGCAACATATGCGAGACTGAAGCGTTAGGAGAACTTTGTTCTGTTTCGCGAATGCTGCTAATGTAAAGATTAATGCGCTGACTACCACTAATCAAGTCCATTCGTATACATGCAGTTGTTCAAAATAAGACGTAGATGGCGTTAACCAGTATTTGCCAAGCTTCACTCCCCTTAATGTATGAATATCTTCTTGTTCTCCTGACAGAGCTGTTCCACACTGAAAAGACCCACGTCCGAAGCCTCAAGGTCCTGCGTAAAGTCTTCTTCCTACCCATGTTAGAACAAGAGATCGTCGGCCTGACCAGAGAGACCATCTACTACATCTTCCCAAACATCGATGAGATGATTGACATCCATGGCTCCCTCAATAATGCCATGAAAAGGGAAAAGAGAACGTCACATATAGTTGAAGAAGTCAGCCAAATGCTATTAGAAAGGGTAAGGATTATTACTATAATTTTAGCTGTAGTAGTAGTAGTAGCAGTAGATGTATCAGTAGCAGTAGATCTTCCCAAACAGCTATTGGATGATAGAAATCCGAGGTTCTCTCAATAACGCCATGAAAAAGGAAAAGAGAACGTCACATATTGATGAGGGAAGTCGGCTAAATGCTATTAGAAAGGGTAAGAATTATTAGTATAGTTTTAGTTGTAGTAGTAGTAGCAGCAGAAGTGTGTTATATCTGCTGCAGTTTTCAATTTGCAGGTGTTGGTATGGTCCGTTATGTTGGTTCCTGAAAGACCAATCCTTATATGATGACATGTTAGCTAATGATCATTCAGATCATTTCTATTTCTTCCAGATGTTATCCTTTTCATTTTAATAACAACAACCTCTCTTTCTTTAAAATCATTTCAAGAATTTGACTTATCCTCATTTGTCCCTATCTCTCCTGACCTTGCTGTATAGTTTAATGGGGAATCCGGAGAGACGATGAAGAGAGTGTGCGCATCGTTCTGTCAGAACCAGAGTATAGCCATGGAGCATCTCAAGAAACTCGTGAGGAAGGAGAAAGAGAAGGAGAAGGACAAGAAGGAAGGATCTGTATCAAGATTCATGGATGTGAGTTTGGAACCACTTGCTTTGCTTTTGTACAGGTGGCAGAAATTGGATTGAATATCGCTGGCAAATCTCTATTTCCTGTGATTCTAGCAATTTGCAGCGATTGTAGCAATTTGGACCTCTAGGAAGAACAGAGCCATTTTAATAATGGCTCTGAATAGAGCTTTCCAGCCGTTTTTAATTGTTGCTTTGTATTTTATTTGTAAATTGTACTCTTGTATGTATTTGAATTTTTATACGGAAAACAAAACAAAACCAAGGTAGGAGCAGTTTGTGGTCAAAGTGCTGAATAGAACTCTTGTAACTTTGGTTGAAAGAGATCGAGCTAAAATAGGACAGTTATTTCCATTTTCCTCAAATGGTCTATCTGTACTGGTTTGAGTACAGTTAAACCTGTATATGAAGACCGCTCAATGGAAACATAAAAAGTGGTCTGTATAGGCAAGACGGTCTTCATGTATAGGTTCCTTCGGGACAGGTTTCAATGAAAAACTGTATTCAAGGGAAACAAAAAGCACGGTCTTTCTATACAGGTAGTCACTAAAGCAGGTTTTACTGTAATTGCTAGAGAAGCACTCTTCATACTACTTGGCGAATCCATTTCAAAGTGAAGTATGTCAGACATGGGTCAAGTCTGCATGAAAATTGTAGGTAGTCTGTTTAGGAAGCTACAGGGATACTATAAAATCTGCCTTACCTACGTGCACAACAAAGTTTAACAACATTAAGAGGGACGGAATGAGAGAAAGAGAGAGGGGGAAGAGAGAGAGAGAGAGAGAGAGAGAAAGAAAGGAAGGAGAGAAAGAGAGAGAGAGAGAGAGAAAGAAAGAAAGAAAGAAAGAAAGAAAGGAAGGAGAGAGAGAGAGAGAGAATATCAAGATTGGCTAATAGGTTTCTTATACAGTCAAACCTGGGAAACACAAAAAGTGGTCTTTGTAGACAGGTTCCTTTAGTACATGTTTCAATGAGAAACCATTTTCAAGGGAAACAAAAAATGTGCTTGTTGTTGACAGGTGGTCTTTGTAGAAAGGTGGTCACTAAAGCGGGTTTGACTGTAATACATTATTAATAAAATGTACAATCAGTATGTTATTATTTTGTCCTTATATGTTTCTTATGTTGTTTCGTTTTGGTCGTAGGAAGCTGAAGGGAACCCACTATGTAGAAGACTACCACTGCCAGGCATTGTAGCAACCGGATACCAAAGATTGACCAAATACCCTCTACTCATTGAGAATCTACTTAAGTACACACCTGGTAAGTTTCAAGACTAGCTTAAAGTGACTCGGTAACCTTGTCTCAGATTCTAAACAAAATCCTGGATTTAGCTCATGCTGCAATCATAATTATAAACCTTTAGGTCAGTCAGGTGTCCCATGACTTTTACAAGCCGATCGCCTGTCTGATTGTCAAGATATTTATGATTGGAAATCAAAATTTTATTTTCCATTTTCCTAACGCTTTTTATAACAATTTTTATAACACTACAGTCTATTGGGCAAAATGAGTATGGTAAAACCGGTCACTCAAAGATTTTTACTTTTTGAGGCACTTCATGATCATTTTGAAGCACAATTTTTTTAGGGCTTCAATATTGCACCATATAACAGACACTGATAACACGTTGGGCCATGCATCTTAGATTTAATATTGTTAAATGATGCCTTTAATGATAACTCTATTAACAATGATAATGATGTAAATGTAAATAATAATGAAGAAGGAGGAGGAGAAGGAGCGATTTGGGCGTGCTTTGGAGAAGAGCAGGGGGATCCTATCCTACATGTATTGCTGGCCTTCAACGTTTTTCAACAGTAGATTTTTGCAAACTAAAACCAATAATTAATTAATTGCACCATTTCTCCTTCTCTCCAAAGCCAAAAGTCCTGAGTACGAGCGACTAGGACGTGCCTTGGAGAAGAGCAAGGAGATCCTATCCTACGTCAACCAAGCGGTCAAGGAATGTGAGAACCGTTGGCGTCTTATCGACTACGACACCAGGATGGACAGAACGCCACTGGACAAGTCCAATAATCCTCTCGTCACAGAGTACAAGAACATCAACCTGACACAACACAAGATGATTCATGATGGCGTACTGACGTGGAAAGTCAATAGGAATAAAAGTATAGGTATGTAGTAAGTGGGTTTTTAAAGCCTGTCTGCACTAGTTTGGCCAGGAGGGATTATACCTCCCTGCATGGTCACTGACAGGTGGTTATCTCATCAAATCAGCTCTCAATTAAAATAAGAAAAAGGGGATCATGGGGGATCAACGAGTACCGCTTAGGCATTGTTTGCTATGTAGAGGGCGCAAGTAGCTACATGTAGTGCAGTCCCACTTTAAAGGTTTCTATGATGTCAGCAATAATGACGGTAATACAAACTTTATCTTTACTTTATCTTTGCACTTGCAGTTACAACAATCCATGAAAATATGTTTGATTTCAAGATCATTTAGACAAAGATTTGTGAAGGCCATTCATTTTTTCTTCCTACTATCTGTAAGAAAATTGTTAGTTTCATAACCATGGTAGTCTGAAAAGTTTTGTCTTTCTCTTTATTCAAGCTAGCAATAGGAATCCTTCAGGAGTTTTAGCAAGAAGTGGAAGTGCTCCCATTTAAAGATTGCATTCTGAAAGAAACGTGGAATCGATCAGAATAGGTTGATCATCTAGCATATAAGTATTGGTGTGTACTGCAAGGTTCTGGAATCAAGAAATTTGGCCCAGCCCTATGGGACTACACAAACATGTGGCATAAAAATCAGTCTTGATTGTTATGATGTTACATGCCATATTAAGAATATTAAGACATTTGAAGAGCCATGGTTTTCAGAGAACATTTCTCATCTGATGTTCTTCTACATTTGCTTACAATGATAACACTCACAAATTATTTTTCACCACTTCCCAGAACTTGACCTTCTCTTTAAATCTTTGCATTGGTTTCTTTTTTTCTTTCCTTTCACACAGAGGTCCAAGTGCTATTACTAGAGGAGCTGATTGTTCTGCTGTCAAAGCAAGATGAGAAGTTGGTATTAAAGCTCCATTCTACAACAAACCAAGCAAGGGAAGAATTGAAGACGCACAGTCCTATTATCAAGCTCAGCACTGTCCTGTGCAGGCCAGTTGCCACAAGTGAGTATCTTTTGATATTATTATCCTGTCCCTATCTATCCTTCTAGCCATCTATCAATCAATCCATCTTTCTATCTATCTATCTTTCTGTCGGTCTATCTTTCTATCTATCTATATATCTATCTATCTTCTATCTATCTTTCTATCTATCTGTCTAATAGCTTTGAGTCTGTTGGGGTGATAATGAAATGGACATTAAGACACAGTCCTCTCTTCTATCTGTGCCCTGCCTTCAATTGTATTGCAATTTTGAACTCCCTATCTCTCTTTCCAGATAAGAAAGCCTTCTTCCTTGTCAGTACCTCATCAGCGGCTGGTCCTCAGATCTACGAGCTCTGCACCAACTCCTCTCAGGAGAGACAGTCCTGGATGGATGTCATCCTATCCACGCAGGATGTGGAGCGGAAGCAGGCCAAGGGAGGGCGCCGTAACGCCAAGATAGCGGCCAGCGCCAGACCTGTACCGCAAGAACTCTTACCTGTCTATGAGGAGAGCTCAAAGATGTGAGTTCAGTCTCGGTTTAGTTTCTTTTATTTCACATGAAAAAATACTATACATTAACAAAACAAATTTACAAAACATATTTACAAAATTGATCTTCGTGAACAATAAATACATTTACACAGTATCAGTTTGTATAGTATTTACACTAAATAATTTTAAAATTACTTGTGAAAAAAGGAACTTAATAAAAAGCATATAGCTTGCATTGTGAAAGTCCCATAGGCTTAATACAGGAACCACAAGATTCCGGTAGCCAGTGGGTTAAATAGAAGATTTTATGACATAATGGTTGTCTTTTTGTTTACAGTGATGAGAAGCCTGAGATCAACGGCCCACCTGAGGTGGTCGACAATGTGGCCCTCGCTCCACAAGCAGAAGTGGTCAGTCTGACCAACAGCTCAGGTCAGTAGCTTCAAGATAACAGTAACAAATCAGATTCTAAATTTTGTTAAGTTGTTTTGATGAAGCAAATATTTATACAGTCAAACCTGCTTTAGTGACCACCTGTCTACAAAGACCACATTTTTAGTTTCCCTTGAAAATGATTTCTCAGTGAAACATGTACTAAAGGAACCTGTCTACAAAGACCACTTTTTATTTTCCCGTGGGCGATCGCTATAGACAGGTTTGACTGTATATGTTTTGATAAAGTCATCTTCATGGGGTTATAGCTTGCAGTTATGATTATTATAATATTCTAAGTTATTACTTATTTATTTCTGGCACTCTTGAAATTCATCACATATGGTGGGATTGCTTGTGAAACTTTGTGTTCAGAAGTGTGATAGAGCCAAATAAAGGGGAGGGGAAGAGGTGGAGGGGGAGAGGAAGAGGAAGAGGAAGAAGAGGAGGGGGGTAGGAGGGGGAATGTTCGGTCTAAGTGTTATTTTGCTGCTCATGACAAGTTGCATTTAATATCACAAAGTCCATTTGGATGTTTAATAGTACAATATTATAGTTAAGTTTTACTCTTTCCTCAACAGATGCCAAGTCTGAGACAGACTCAACAGAAGATATCAAGGCAGCTTTAGAAAACTCATTAAAACAGGTAAGAAGCTTAAAGCCCCACTGCACTACTTGTAGCTACTTGCGCCCTCTATATAGCCAACAATGCCTAAGCGGTACCTGTTGGTCCACCATGGTCCCCTTTTTCTTATGTTAATTGAGAGCTGATTTGATGAAATAGCCACCTGTCAGTGACCATGCAGGGAGGTCTAATCCCTCCTGGCCAAACTAGTGCAGATAGGCTTTTAAAAGAGTAGCTTAAAAGGGTAGCTTAAAAAGACAATCCATCATTTGACAGTAAGTAAAGTTCTAGATAAGTTGTCACATGTACATTTCAAATAAAATCAAAGATGTTACTTGGTACTTTGAGGTGGAGTTTGTTTAGAAAAACAACAATTTTGGTTTATTTTCTCGAGAAACATTAAGTTTATATCTGTGCTGCAGCCTGATATACCTGTAAACTATATGTTCATTTTTCATTGTTTACCAATATACTATGGAAAATGGAATTTTAGTTGACAAATACCTTTGAATGACTCAGTTTTATTGTACATTTCATGGTGTTTCTTCCAAGTGACTATTGCCCTCAAAGCACTGATTACTGTTAATCCACTGTGCAAATACCAGCTTCAGTTTGTAATCCCTTTTTTTCCATATGCTCAATATTCCCTTTCACAACCCTTCATCACAGGCCGTTTTGTCAAATGTACATGTGACCTCTCCGCACTGTAGTCTTTGGGAAGTGACACCACTCTTCCAACCTGTGGAGTGTTTCACAAAGACTTTAAGTTGGACTTAACTATGGCAGCTAAGCTGGGCTGTTCATGCCACTGTTTGCTCTAACTATTTACTGGCATTAGTCTCTCAAGGGATGTACAAACCGTGGACACAAATCTACAGAATTTACATTTTTTGATAGTTCATTATTAAAGGAAAAAATATTATCAAAAGATCATAATTGAGAGACCAATCGTGAGAGCAACCAGTGGCATGAATTGCCTGCCATAGTTAAGTCCAACCTAAAGTTGATCTTAGTCTTTGTGAAACACCCCCCTGGTGTACATGGGAACCCGATATGCCAGAGTACTACATACATGTAGTAGGCCTCTCGACTATGAATGGGGCAATAATGTTGGAGCGCCATGAGTGCCACGGCATGACAGCTTCGTGCAGTAGATCAGAAGCTACCATTACAATGGTTATTATAATGGTTATCATAATGGTTATTGTAATGGTTATTATAATGGTTATCATAATGGTTATTGTTATTGTTATTATAATGGTTATCATAATGGTTATTATAATAGTTATCATAATGGTTATCATAATGGTTATTATAATAATTATCGTAACGGTTATTATAATCATTATCATAATGGTTATTATAATGGTTTAAACTTACCAACCCTTTCCCCACTGTTTTCATATGTCCAGGTTCCTGGTGAAGAAGCAACGTTTTCAGAGAGACTTCAGAGTTCACTACACATTGTTCATAGAACCATACCAGTACTAGGTAAGTTTGGGAAAATGGGGGTAAACATAACTCTTTTAAAGGGTCCCCAAATGGTCCCAGACTGATCCCCAACCGATACCCAACATGCCTCCAGCTAATTCTCGCTATCGTCAATTCTCCTGCATGCTCGGATGTAGATTCTTGGACATAATTTCGATCCACTTCCGGGACTAACATATTTCCGGTCTACGGCAGCGTTAAATAGACCGGGACTTTGTCACCATACTATCCCAGAGTGCATTTGAAATGGGCATGAACATAACATAATCATATAGATATTTTGTTATTGTACCTTGGTCATTTGGTGGAAGTTGTTGATTCTCATATAAAAGGTCCCAGGTTTGTTGCTTTAAAAAAAAAAGGTATTTTCCCCACATTTGTACCTCGCTACTCCGGTGTATATAATAGGTACCTGGCAATGCTGAGGTAATAACAAAAAGAGCTCTGTTCATATTGATGAGGCTACCCTGGGTAAATACAATCATATTATTTATTACTTATTATACAAGAAAAAAAAATAGATCTCTATCTTCCAGTATATCAGTACATACATTCTGTTGTGTCTATACTGTATTTTCCCCCAAAAATCAACTTTTTGGATGTGTCTCTCTCTTTCATTTTTGAAATTTTCTTACAGATGAAGCAGTTGGTGAATCATCAGAGAACACTGTCCTGTTAAAGGCCTTTAACAGCCTAGCAAAGCAACTCTCAGATCTCAAAGTAAGTATTGCCTAGTGGATACTCCTACTTGTTTGTTTAAAGAAAACATTAATAAGAATAAAGATATTCCGTTCTTGTATAGCGCATTATAACGTCCCTATGCGCTTCCAAAAAACCTTGGCTATAGCCGTAGCTATAGCTCTGGAAACCTTTATCAATGCACAGTGCATTTTAATCTCTTGGTAATACTAGATAAAAGAAAGAACATGTGTATATTTTCGTTTGCAATGTGTATAGAAAGGAGGATGAAATGAGTCTAGAGTGATGCTGAAGTTTTATCAGCAATGAGTAGAGTGTGGCACAAGGAGATCATTTGTTTGGCATATAAAGAGTTGTAGAAAGTGTTCTTTTGAGAGGAGATATCCAAAAAGACAACAATTATTTCATTTATGCTTCTGATATAGTTTTCTGCTTGTATCAAATATTTTCCTGGGCCCCATCTTACAAAGACTTGCGATTGATCCAAATCAATCGCAAGTCCTCCAATCAATTGTAAGTTTGCAATCTCCTATCTCTGATGTACAGAGTTGCGATTGATATCAATCACAAATAAGTTGCGATTGATATCAACTCTTTGTAAAACATAGCCCAGTACTCTAGTTCTAACTCTATGTTTTATATTTTTGTGATGACAGGAGCAGCATCATTTGGAACAACTTGAAATGAAGAAGGTGAAGGAGGAGAATAATAGTCTTCAGTCTGACTACGACGAGCTGAAAGCCGAAAGGAGACAGTTGAAAGGAGAACTGACAGTCATGAAACATGAACTTGGAAACCTTCAACCGGACCACCTCCAGAACAACCCCGGATCCGTAGACTCCATCCCAAATACCGTTGACGAGGACCGGCTCATGACGGACAAGCAACGCAACCACCAATCCTACTCCGGGGATTCGAGCGCTACCGAATCGGAGGATTCCAAAACGGTGGAGTCGTCAGAACCCGAGGAATCTACAGTTGTTGTGGACGATGAGAATAAGAGTTCAAATGAGCAGGATTCCGATGTTCCAGTGACTCCGAGCGAACTGATGCAGCCGGAGATCTTCCAAACGGACACTCAGGTAGTGAAACCGGTAGTGAACGAACAGCTCCTGGAGTTGCAGTCGGCCGCTGGGTTACCCAGCGAAAGAACTGAGGATGAGTCAGGGGTGTGTGTTCAGGAGGCCTTAGTCACTGAGGATATCGCTAATGGACTAGAAGAACTGAAGATCAGTGAATCAAGCCAGGATTATGAGAATGGAAACGAGAAGTTGGACGTGGAGGTTGCGGAGAAAGTTGAAGAAATGGAAGAGCTGGATGTGATGAGAGATCGAGCAAATTCTGAAGTGCAAAAAACAAACTCGGCGGTAGACGTTAACAGTAATCCTAACCTAAGTACTGATTCAGTCAGCCTGGATGATACGATAAGTGTAGAAGGCGAGACTGAGACTGAAAAAGCTCCAGTAACCGTTCATCCCAACACTATGGATATGTTATTAGATGATGCTAACCTTACAACTCAAGAACCTGATGCATCCGCTGAACCCCCAACTCTTGAGGATGGGTTACAATCTTCCACCAAAGAGGAGCCAGACTCCCAGCCATGCCTAATTGAAGTCGTTGACAAGGATATCCCCAACGCCGAAGACATCGTTTCAAGCGTTGAGGAGAAGACGGAAGAGAGCGTTGACCTCGCTCCGGAGGAGAAGTCGCTGACCACCAAGTCGGACGTGATCCCGACAACGGACTTGACCGTATCGGAGCAGACGCAACTGGACAGCCAGGAGGGTGGCAGTAGACCTGCGAGTCTCATATTGGACGACTCTGCATCCTCAGATGTCCTCATCAACGCATCAACGGAGGAAGTGGATGACACTGATGCAGGGAGACCCGGAGACAGGAATTCACAAGGTTTGTACAGCTATTGTTCTGGGGAACGTCGTTGAATCTTGCATGTTTAGGTGGCTATTAACTGTGGCTCGTGGGTTCATGTTTCCAAATGTTATCTTTGTATACCGGTATGTCTTCTGAGCAGATAATCTCTTTAGCATGTCCATGGGGTAGTTTGATATTTTAGAAATTGGTTTTGAATTTGCCAATTTCCCATTTTTTTCCCATCATGAACTAGAAATGGTTGGATAGGACCTTATTCTGAAACATCAGAGAAAACAGAGAGTTCAACAGTACCACAAAGTTTAGCGGGATTCTCTGTGTCGATGTGATTATAATATATAAGTTGAGCTATTTGTGATATATCAGTAAGCTTTATTATTTTGTTTCCACTTTTTATCAGTATAATACATTTCGTTCCTTTTGAAAATCCATGTCATAACAAAATGAAACTTTGCACCACTTGCACTGTGACAGGCGTGCGTGTGAATTTGAAGAATGCAGTTGAGAAATATGAAATGTGGTGAAGGTTTTCTCCCCATGAGCATCAAATTCGGACACACAGCTCTCCTTATCAGCGAGCCTGTATATTTATAACACTTTTCAGATGGTGCCTCTCACGAGAAGAATTGTAGGTTGTCCTAAATGAAGCTGTGAGTTATTGATTCAGCCAAATTGATCGACTTTTTCTTCTGGGTTTCTAAAAAGGTTTCTAAAAGGATTCTAGTTGGCTGAGGTGCTAAGGTGGTAAAGGAATGTTACTTTTATCTAGACACCCCTCCCCCCTTATTAATGGGACTATTTTTGTACACTTACCACTACTTCAAGCATTTCTCTTGGAAACTAAACTAATCCACGTCCACAAAGCATGGACAGTCTACTGTAGGGCCAATGACAGTATGAAAGATTCTATTTTATGACTTTCAGGGGCTACTTTGCCCGAGCCCCCGTGTATTTTTCCCCTGGTTGTGTGACCTGTAGAAGTATGATTTACAACATGACAATGAATAAAAAGAGCAGAGGGATCATGGTATCTCTTTAAAGTTGCAAATACGTTTCATCAAGTTCCCAACAAAGTAAAGGCTCGTTTAGACGTGACCCGGCAAAACCGCTGACTTTTTTTAGTGATGACATAAAGTGTAAACACGCTTCACATTTCTGTATCCTATAACACATAGCTCAGTGAATACATGCAAGCCCTTTGTTGCACGTTTTGCCATTCATTTACACATTCAAAAATCTGCAGTGGTTTACCTCGCCATATCTGAACAAACCCTAAGATGCCACGTTTTGTAATAGTAGGCAATGTACCATAAATAAAACTTGCTCCAATCTGACAATTTGATATCAATATTATGTCTGTTGGAGCCACAGCCCCAAAGGGCCCTATTATCGTGTTAAACTCCGTTTTTTATCGCCCTCTGGCTCAACACAGGTGATTTAAAACTTCCATGTTGCTCATCTCTTTGTAAGGATAGATGTTAAGAAACTGGAAGAAGATAGGCTTCAATAATTGTTGCAAAGATGTAGCGTTTGCACAAATTCACTGAGAACTCATGTTAGAGAGAACGATGTAGAGATAACGAGAAAAAAGAAAGAAAAGAAAAATCATGAAATACATTTATCTTGTAATACCATGCGTATGTACATTTACCTACACATGTATATCTGTTGTACAGCACAAGGAGCAAAATAGTGGATGTTTGAATGAGGAACATTATATTTCAAGAGCATCTTTTCCTGTGTAACTGGCTTATTGATGTTTTAAAGCCATACTGTACTAGAAGCACTTCTGCAAAATCCCCTTTAGCACCATCTCAGGTCAGCTTTAGCAGTATGGTCCCGTAACTCGCTTCTTCCCTGGCTGTGCTGTTTTTTCGCGCATCAAGTCCTCTGTCTGCGAAGTGGAAATTTGGAATCGGGTTACGCACTGTTGGCATGTTGACCATCAGATGGCGCTGTGCAATAAACGATATGCTAGGGAAGAAAGTTCATCAGTTCAATATCACTTTAATACTACTGTGCATGCTGCTTTTTCACTTTTAAAAGGTATCATAAGATGGTAAAAGGATTCTCACCAGCTAATAATCAATGTCTAAATCTCATTGCTGTAGACATGACGGCACAACATATGATTTTAATATTGACAAATGGTTCAAAAGTTACAAGCAGATCATTAAACATAAAGAAAACTACATGCAGCAAAATGAAACATTGCCCAAACGGGAGAAAAATAATTAATTTCCCTGTTTTGCAAGCAGTTTATTGCAATCTTTGAAACATAAGAAAAGTTAACAATTCAAGTACACGAAGTACAGTTTTCTCATGAAATAGTGACTGTAATACTCTACTTTCCTAACTGTAATCTTCTAAAGGAGACATATCATTGAGTTGAAATAATGCTGTAAATCACCAAATGTCATTCAGAGAATGAATATAGATTAAACAACCTAACCAAAATTAATCAATGTTATTCCGGGGGATACATTTAACAACAAAGATTGTCAAACATAAACTATTGCCATACTCACTATGAACATGACGGACAAAGAAAGCGGACAAAATATACAGTTCCTCAGGTAGACAAAGGAACATCCCTTCACTGCTATTATGTAAAAAGTGAATATGCATGTGACGCCTGTTCTACACATTTTTACATAATAGCAGTGAAGGGATGTTCCTTTGTCTACCTGAGGAACTGTATATTTTGTCTGCTTTCTTTGTCAGTCATGTTCATAGTGACTAGCTGTGAGATGCTTGCTTGCTTTGTGTACTGGATGCCATTTCTTTTATTCAGTCATATTTTTATTCATTTTTGTCTTTTTCCCCCATCTTCAAACTCCCTTCTTTTTCTCAGGTGGCCTGCTTGCCCGTGCTAAACGCGTATTCCAGGAATGGGTCTAACCATCACTTGCTAATGCCATGTAATGCAGTATGTCAATTCTCCCATTTGGTTGCTTGTAGTTTCTGCTGTTCTGTTATGTATTTTGCTAACCTTGTCACATTTCCTCTTTCGCTCCTTCCTCCTTTCATGTTTTGTGAACATGGGATAAAAGGGTGATTCGACATTTGATCCGGCGACAAGTGCTCTGTAATTTATTTCGTCACAGGTTTAGGGTTAGGGTTGCAATTAAGTTTTACATTAGGGTTAGGTTTAGGGTTAGGGTTGCAATAGAGTTTTAGGTTAGGTTAGGGTTAGGGATTGGGTTGCAATTGAATTTTACGTAAGGGTTATGGTTAGGTTGGGGCTAGGGTTGCAATTTAATTTAACATTATTGTTAGGTTAGGGTTAGGGTAAGGATTTGAGGTGCAATTGAACTTTACGTTAGGTTAGGGTTAGGGTTGCAATCAAATTTTACGTCAGGGTTATGGTTGGGTTAGGGCTAGGGTTGCAATTGAATTTTACGTTAGGGTTATGGTTAGGTTAGGGTTAGGGTTAGGGTTGCAATTGAATTTTACGTTAGGGTTATCGTTAGGTTAGGGTTAGGGTTGCAATTAAGTTTACATTAGGGTTACGGTTAGGTTAGGGTTAGGGTTGCAATAGAGTTTTAGGGTTTGGGGTTAGGGTTACAATAGAGTTATAGGGTTTGGGGTTAGGGTTACGGTTATAGTTAGGGTTAGAGTCGCAATTGAGTTTTACATTAGGATTACGGTTAGGTCAGGGTTAGGCTTGCATTCTTTTGCAATAGAGTTTTGGGGTTAGGGCTACAATAGAGTTATAAGGTTATGGTTAGGGTTGGAGTTGCATTTGAGTTTTAGATTAGGGTTAGGGTTAGGGTTAGGTGTATACTCATTTTGTCAGTGTCGGAAGTTGAAGCAGAGCAGTTGTCAGAGGAGAAAGTGTTGTTACAACTGATTAAATAAATTTTTCCAGGAAATGTTATCGAAATGTGGTGTTTTTGTGGTCTCTAAACACTAACACTCCCTATCCTAATTTTTCAGTTGATTTTTCTTTCTATTTGCTTTCTTTGGTTTTATCAGGGCTAAGTGATAATACATTTGATGTCAATTGATGAAATAAAAAAATAAAAACTTAAAGCAACAGCTGTATTTTAGGCAAAACTAAGATTTTGCACTGGTGTAAATACGGTACTGTTCCTAATTAAATTTATTTAATCAAATTTAAAAAAAACTTTCTTTATTACATTGACATATTCATGAAAAAAAATGATCATTGCAAGTATTAAATTGTCACACATTTACATATACATTTTCATATATTTGAAACTATTATGGCCATTTCAAAACTTGCAAAATTTAGTCCTACATTCATATCAATTTATGCTACGTGCAGAGTGACATGCTTCCATAGAGTTGCTTTATATTTCCACAAATCATCTACATTGTAACACATGCACACACACTGTATATGTATCTGTAAATGCACACATTTTGACTCCTAATGCAATGTCCATACAAGAAAACTCATGCAATATAAGCTTCTATGTAGGAGGTTAAAAAATGCTGCATTTATACATGCATGCAGAATCACGAGTCTGAAATAAGTGTATCTAAAATCACGGTGGTAAAAAAGTTTTTTTGGATCAGTTGATAAGAGGGGAAAGTAGTCAGACTGGTATATTATTCCAGAAAGACTTTTTTTTTTTAAATTGGGATCAAAACACTTTTATTTTGAGGGCTACTTTCAAATGGAATTGTTTTTCTTCTCCATTGCGCCTCAAAGATATATGTGGAGTTGGCGCATTACAGATACTCTATACTATTCTTATTATCGAATTGGTATTGCACATGACATACCATCGGTAGAATTTTATGAACAGTAGAGGGAAATTATCGCAAAAAGTAAGGTTGTGGTCTGGGGGAGGGTGGGGGGTGGAAATGGGGGACAGTTTATGTGGGCAGCAGCTCCTCTTGATGTATACCGGTACCCATTGCAAGATGAAGTTATTTTTCTTGGGGGGGGGGGGGAAGTGGGAAGCCATCAAACTTTAAGGCAGCGGTTTCCGCTGTCACTTCATTTTATGTGCTAAATGTGCTTCTATCAAACTTCTGAATGAGAACTTTGGCAAAAGTAGTATTTCATATAATCTAAATTGGAATGGAGCACTACCTAATCCTTAAGAACTTGGGTTATATTTTATTAGAAGTAGTAGTACTAATACTCAATATTTTTAATTTCCTTCTCTTATGCATAATTTTTAAACTCAATGTAATAAACACATGCATGCTCTACTAAAATTGTCTATGCGGTTTCCAGTATCTACTCTACCAAGCTTCCTATTCCGTCCCTATGCTATTTTTTACAATATGTGCACTAATTACTTTTCATATTCCTAATAAACTTGCTACTGCTATCCTTTCTAACTTCTCAACTCACAGGAAATTTGAACATTTACACTAATAATTTTCAACATGAAATGAAACAGCGCTTCCTTTTTGTATGCATTGGATGAAACTGCAGACCCCATGTCCCAACAAACGATACCTAGATTGTTCTTTCACCATTTTGGAAATAAGTTATTATTCTTTGGTGTATTGGGTATTGGGCGAGTACGAGGCAGATTTCATCGGTGTAAAGCAGAGTGAATCCCAATATTACTCTGAGTAGATTGTGCATGAGAGAGATAATTGAGCTCTGGTAAAGGTGTAAATAATTGGTCCGCTTTCTCATGTTTCTCTTTAAGCCAGTCCGGAAGTGACTGCTCTTCAAATCCCTTCATATCCAAAATAGAAAGAGACATAGCTCAAATGTTCGGACCAAACATTCATGCAGTCCCATATACCCATTTTGTTGTGTGCAATGCATGTGTTTTTCAGAACTAAACTTCATCTTGAATGGTGCGCGGACCTCTCTCTTTCCTCAATTGGTCTTTCCCCCACTGCCCCTTGGCTCGGCAATCATTGAAACATTTGGTTTTCATACTTGACAAAGAAGTATGACTGGTTTTATCAAATTTAATGCTCAGTCAATTTAGTTGAATTGAGTCACCCTAAATAAGTTTTCAAAACATATTACAAAATAAGTTAGTGTGTGTCTATCATTTCCCATTTCCAGTGAATATTGTATAACACAGTTATCACATACACTTGCCTTTCAACCACTATCAGGCAATCACAGTAAGGCATTTGTATGACTATCATTATTCATTTTGGCAATATGCACTTGACAGTCACATTTACAAACCCACAGCACATGCAGCTTGATACAGATGGGTGCCTGAGACACACGGGCAACAAAAGTTTAAGTCTGGACCCCCAAATTTTCAAATTTTAACATTGGGCTCATGCATATGGATTCTGTATAGTTCGGTCTGGAACCCTTCCAAAAATGCTAGTGTGGTGCCAAATGCAATTTTGGCTTGCTAAATTCAGGGAACCAAATATTCCATTTCTAGTAATCCTGGGCCCGTTTCACAAAGCCCTTTTTCAATGACAAATGAAAAATAAAATCAGTGACAAATCTGCTGATAACCAATCAGAAGCAAGGATTTCAGTAGCTTATAACAAAAACTGTCATTTGCCACTGATGACAAGTTTTGTGAAACGCCCCCCTGTTGTCCGCTTTGGGTAACCTCTGATGTCGAGCCATGCATTGACTCGTGAAGTAACAATTTTCTCCCATATGCACCTACCATGTACATTTTAAAAGTACATGTAGACCAACCTATGACAATTTATGAGCCAAGTCTAAATTTCTTCTTTTGGGAGCCATTAAGTGTAACTTCTAGTTGAATTCTTTTGATTTTTTTCTTCTTACCGTATTTAGTTTGGTTTTGGTGTGGTTTCAAAGTGTCATGCAAAGTATTGGGTTCTTGGTAACCTTAGCTATTAAACTCTTTCTCTTCTTCACTTTCAGTACATGTACAGGTCACCTTCTTATATACAGTATTTCAAACTATTTGTCAATTCTAAAGATTGTACATTCTTGTTCACTTTCTCCTGATTTTCATCACTTCTTGTTTGCGTTGGTATTGAGAAACATTCAATGTTTATTTCATCATTTATCATCTCTATTCTGCATTCTGCATTAGATTTAGATTTTCAAGGACATGTCTCTCTTGCTATATCCATTTATATTTCCGTAATGCATGCATTTTGAATTTCTATGTGGTCAATGATAGACCTCTTGAATACAAATAATGTTTTATAACTTTATGAAAGCCTTTTGATTTATATCAAAGCTGCGTGATCAGTCCAGAAGGACACTTTTGATTTCCCTGCTTGTTCCTTGAAGTCAACTTAAATTAAATGGTCCATAGCCTCGTTCAGTTAAACCTGGCCCTGAATCTCAAATCATGTTCAAGAAAAATAAACCTTAGACCTCAAAAATTATGCCCAAGGAGATAAAGGAGATCAAAAGCTATCGTTAGAAAGAGTCCAGTTTGCGTGATTTCAATATGATTAGACAACCACTTCATGTTAATATAATAACAAATGTTTTTATTCATTTGCTTTTGTACCAGAGAGCATTTATGAGCCCCTATTAAAAGAAAATTCCCTCTTGTCTTGTATAACCATACTAATTCCTTATCCTTATCCTCCTTTCCTTCTGTCCATCCCTACAGATAAAAGACCATCCATCATTGAGACGGAAGCTGAGATGGTATGAGTGAGATCTGTCATGCCCTCCCGAGCCTAGGATGACACGCAAGAGCCTGGATTGATAAACCTGATTAGAAAGGACTTCATTTTAGAAGATCAGCAATGGTATGAGTGAGATCTAACGTACCAGCCCAAGCCTAGGATGACACGCAAGAGCCTGGATTGATAAATACAAAGGACTTCATTTTAGAAGATTGGAGATGGTATTAGTGAGTTCTATCATACCATCCCTAGCCTTGGATGATATGCAAGGGCCTTGATTGATAAACCTGCATAGAAAGGACATCATTTTGCATTTATTGTAACAGAGTAGGAAATGGACAGGCCCATCCTTAGAATACACCAGCTCGACTCTAGGATGTCACACAGGGGTCTGACTGATAAACCTTCATAGAAAGGACTACATTTTGCATCTTTGGGGAGAGTAGGAAACTGCCATTCATGGACAGGCCCATCCTTAGAGAACACCGGCTCCAATCTAGGATGACGCGCAGGGGTCTGACTGATAAACCTTAGTAGAAAGGACATCATTTTGCATTTATTGGGAGAGAGTAGGAAATGGACAGGCCATCCTTAGAATACACCAGCTCTAGTCGAGAATGAAACGCAGAGGTCTGACTGATAAACTTGCATAGAAAGGACATAATTTTACATTTTTGGGGAGAGCAGGAAATTATGCCCTTCATGGACTGGCCCATCCTGATAATACACCAGCTTCGGTCTACGATGACACGCAGGGTACTTACTGATAAACCTGAGAAGAAATGACGTTTGTTTGGAAGAGTAGGAAACTATGCCCTTGGCTTTATGGACAGGTCATTGACAATGTAGCTCTACCAGTAGCTTTTATACCCCAGGCACACGTACACTTCTTGGCCATTTGAGGGAATAACAATATTTTGTTTGTGTATGTTGTTGGTTTGATGTCGGTCCCGCTGGTGTGGCTTGGGTTTCTTGTTCTAAGTGCACTTCTGGATGGATGGATCTTAGACTGACATTCAACGATTGTATTGACCGTGATGCACTACGCAAGAGAATCCGAGACTGTGGTCTCTGAAGTGTACTTCTGTGACATACATGGACATGGGCTTGATAGAAAATCCATTACTGAAACAATATTCCATGGGGTTACATCAAGAAAAAGACAGGAATGTCTTGATTTATTAAAGACCTTGATAGTTTTAAACTTTATAAGGCCCACTGAAACGGTAGTTTAATGTCTCATGCACATCCCTTTTTGCTCCTGCAACAAATTTAGAAAATATCTACTAGTTTTATGCAAAAGTTTTTCTCGAAATAGTGGTAGCCATTCCCCCAAACCCAGAAACATGGCCTATCTTGTCTCCATCATATTGAGAGAAAAAAATAAAGTTCTAACATAAAGTGTCAGTCAAATCTTGGCAATTAAACCTATTCTTCTGCTGAAGTATAATATCAAAGAAGCGGCAAGAAGATTCTGTTACTGAGTTGAACACCCCACTGAAAATGGTTTGGATGTTTCCCTCTGTATGACCCGTTTGTTTTACAGAAAGTTAAAGGGCGCATTTTCCTGCTCATTTTTTAGTTTATGATGTATTATTATTGACATTTTTAGTGCATATATTGGAATTGGCAGTTCCATGGAGTAAGAATATGTGAGTGTAAATGTAATTCTAAATCTCTTATTTATATATAATTATATATATATATAGCTTTACACATACAATAAGGATGAAAATATATTTCATTTATCGGGATAAAGCTTTAGTTTCATGTAATGTCTCTAGAGTTATAATTATTTTCATCGTTTTATGTATTGCCATAGACACGAGAGAAAGAAAGGAAAATAATAAGGAAACAGATTATCGCTACTATACTCGGAAAAGGATTTAGTGTACATACATTGTATATTTGTTCTTATTTTTTAATGTATTCCAGTCTTTTACGACTCTGCTTTACTTTGCAGGCACCGCTGGCATTTTAACCACATCAATTCCTGATCAAATTGATTCATATAGTCATTTATTTGATTTCTCAAGTACAGAAAGTAATCTGTTTCTTTGCATTCTGTATTTGAGATTGACAAATTGGAGCATTGATTTGAAAAGTAAAGCAAAGACTAAAATTTTCTTTTCTTACTCTCTGAAATAATTTTATGTGATCATGAATGCAAAAAGTATGTGATTATTTTGTTATATCAAACAGTTTAATTTGTTATATAATTTTCTGTTATCTGCAATTTGGTGTGTCACAAGTTTAATGAAGTGTTCAAACAATAGTTCAGTGTGTTATACATTGTAGTTTCTACAACACGTGCTGAAAAAACAAGGAGCAATATACATGTACACCTGAGGCAAAGTCTTCCAATTTATTTTATAAAAATGCTTTGAGGTAGTTTTCAAGAGCCTTCTGGAGATTGCATTCCGTAAACAAAAATATTTGACAGAGAAGTGTACTAACGGTATCAATGGAAAGAAAAGAACTTACAAGTAACTGACTATGGATTTGAACATTCGGAAGTATTGGACCATTGAGCTTTGATCCATGTTTAAATTTTCATTCTTAATTTCTGGGCGATATGGTCATGTATTTGTATCTGACCAAAATTAAGTTGAAACAAGCATTTTGGATAAAAAATAGAGGAATTGTCCAGTCCTAATTGCAGTTATTTCAGAACTTTATGTCAATATTCCAGAAAATGCAGAAATATTCATGACAACATACTGAAGGCAATTCTATTGTAGTTTGTCTCCTTTTTTTTGGGGGGGGGGGGGAGGGGGGATTTGTTTACCCAATTACCAAACATATGGTGTTGTAAAAGAAATTTCAAATTTGGGAGGAATCACAAGAATTAGTTTGTACCCCCCACCGCTCCAGATTTTATCTGTTCAATTCTTTAAAGGCATTCAATGTTCACGACTGTCAACCACATCAGCAGAGTTGTTTTGGATTTCATTGGCTGCCCGCAATAAGGCTGTCTAATGCCATTGAAACGACATAGCTGGTGCGGCCTTCTTGCAGGCAGTTAATGAGTTCTATAATTGGTTTTGTTAGCCACTTGGTTTATTACTTGATGCTTATTTACTTTCTTCACAAATCAAATCACTGCTCCATAATTATAAAGCTCAATACTCTTTGTTTGGATCTAAGAGGGCATTGACTTGTGTTATTTCACGGAGTAAACGTTCTTCTGGCTTTGAACGGACAAAATGTCTTCTTTAATCCCTGTAAGTAATGTAGGCTAGGAACTTGTGAATTCAGTCACACTGTTATTTTAGAAAAAAGAGGCAAGGAACTCTTTTAATACTAGACTCGCAGAAGTGGACTTCTGTCGTGATACAGACTTATTGAAGTCTTTGTTTTGTAACTATTCTGTGTTTGTTTGAGAGTCTATATGTCATATTCAGGGCTCATATGTCTGAGAACCGACCTTACATTAGAATCCGTTGTGAATTGTTGTGTGGTTGATCTGCCAAGTAAGCTGTAAAAAGCAAACTTGTTTTATAAGTACATCGTTTTGAGTTTAAACACTGGGTGATTATTTTCTAAGGCCTCAAGGAAAGCGATAGATGCAGGCATTTAGAGCTAAAAATTGGGACAAGTCACCAAAGAAGGCAAGGAAATTATCATGTAAATATTGATTTTTGTATCTAAGAGTTGTCCTACGCAGACTATACATTGGTCAGATTTATCCTATTCATGTTCGCTCCATGTCTTTAAAATAAAGAATAGATGTTGTCGTACCCTTTTTTATTACCTATGTAGTTTATCTCTTAAAGAATTTCAGTAAACATAAGTTGCGACCTTTATAAGCAATATGCCTTACAACAATAGTTAAATGTTGTTGAGTAGTTGTATTGTATTTACTTCTAGAGTATATTTGTTGTAGATGGATGTTGAGTTCTGCTCACTTTCTTCTACAGAACCATGCATAGTACTAATGCCCTTCACAGCTGTACCAACATGGTATATATTCTTGCTGCAAATGTCGAGAAAAAGAAGTGTTTCCACCGCAACCATGTCTTAACTTCACTTGTATTCTACTCACAATTTCACTTGTTAAATCTATCATAAATCTCTGTTATTCATGTCCCTGATTTAAAATGTTAATAATTTTTCACTTTTAAGTCAAAAGTGCAGTGCTGTATCATTTATCATCACTTTTGAACACTTTATGTATTTTCAGAACTGCCCAGAGTATTAAATTTACACCTCGAGAGGGGCGTAATAAATTTTGTCATCCTCTTAAAACACATTTTGTGATCACAGAAACATACAGAGTGATGTTTTTGAGAATATTTGAAGGAAAAAAAGGAGAAAATGAGGCTGGTGTCAGCCTTCATTCGTTTGTATATTTTAAATTGATTCATGCTATGTAATATTTGTACAAATGTGATTACACGCCACGTCATGGCCAAGTTGGAGATTAATATCTTACCAATGTTTGTAAATTATACCTTGAGTGCTTTTTAGCCTCAAAACTATATTGTATCTATTGTTTGAAAGATTAAGTAGAGGTCTTCTCGATGAATATTAGGCATTGAAGGAGAGATAGGAAATGTGTATACCGCCTTCATTTTGAAACGGACATGCTCGTTACTAGTCAGACACATTTTTGTATATTCTTTTCCATGCTTTATCATCATTGAAGATGTACAATCTATGTTCCCGGATTATTTTGTATATGATATGCATCTTTTTATTTCATTACACATATACAGAAAGAGACATTAGTCCTCAAGGATTATCTTTGGAGCGCAAGGCTTCTTGATTCGTCAATTTCTTACAGCAGTATTGACATTTTCCCTGTACATGTAGTGTTTCTGTACAAGAAGAGGATGTTTTGTCATTTTGTATTCAGTAAGCATTATCATAGGCCTTACAAAGTATGCTTAGCATGAGATTAAATTGATTTGAAGTTAACTGATGAATCACCACTAAAGCTTAGATTTTACATCTCATATGAATACCAGTACATATTTCATCCTTTAGTCAACTCATCTCATTTCTTTATTCATTTACTTCCGTTATATCATAGTTTTCATACTTTTTTTCCTTTTGTTCTGGCACAATATGATATGTAATGTATAGTGAGAAGGAGATGTTGTTAGAATTGTTTTTGTTTTGATTAGTAAAGCACTGACAATACCTGCCTAATGAAGACAACTATTATTAAAAGTACTGTTAATTGATATTACATCATCATAATGTGCTTAGTGTTTTTATTAGTTTGTATTTATTCAAACGTGGTGCACCACCCCACCACTGTTTTTTCAGCTACAAAAGCTGTGTGGGGGTGGGTGCTTGTGTGTTTGTGAGAGAGACTTGGGTGGGCGTGTTTGTGTGAGTGAGGCATGTTCGGGTGTCTTATGTATAAGTAGGGCATGTGGACTGGGAGGTTGAGGTTTTGTGGGTGGGTGCGCGTGTGTTAGCAGGGGAATGGGCGGTCATTTGTGTGTGAGATGGGACATGGGTGGGCATGTTCTTGTGGGTGGGCGTGTCTGTCCTTTTGTGCGTGTTTGTCGGGTGTGATTGGTTGAACGGATGCTTAATTGCAAAGTAAAATGTGTACCTGATGATCGGGGAATGAGGCGGGTCATTATAAGCCAATATACAAAGAAACTTATCGAATACAGATTAAACAAATTTTTCAAAAACTTTAACAGGTCAATAGTACTGACCTTTTTTTTCTGAGTATATTTTATTGCAATTAACAGTAAAAGATCATTGCACTATTTTACTTCCATTGGAATCATTTAAAAATCAATATAAACAATATGAGGTACGTCATTAAGATCTACATTTGCACTTATAATTCTCACTACGAATACCATCAATAAATAAGTGTACTGTACATGTTTAAAAATAAAGTCGAGTACTTGGCATGCGATTACAAAATATGAAAGGGATTGTTTGAAAGCACCCTAAAAAGGTTGATTATGTAGTTGATAAGAATACACAAATACCGTATTTTGTTTATAGAATTAACAAAGTAAAAGAGAAATTGACTCACTCTTGCACAAAATCGTGCGCACTGCACACGGAAGTGGGCAAATGGACTATACACATGGTCCAACTTAATATTTCAAATATTATGGCATTTTAATCCTACGGTGATATTTTTTCCCTCAAATTAACATCCTGTATTTACAAAGAAACAGAAAGCTCACATATTATTTTCCATCTTGACTACAACGCAAACTTCTCTCTAAAAAGTAATATTAATTTGACTAAATTTCAAATAGAAATTCTGACCGTTTATACCTAAAGTACGTAATGTTGAACTGCGCTTTTTACTGACGTCACTGAAGATCTTAAACATTTACAAATGATCACAATTACCACGTATTCTATCAGGTGATCTGCAATATCTGCCCAAATGTGTCAAGAATAACAAGAAACAACAAGAAATAACAAGAAATGGAATGTTCTGAAGACTTTAAATGTCTTAATAGTTGCCTATACATAAATTCCAGAGTAGTAATACTGTAAATGAAACGGATATACATGTATATAAAGTAAATAAGTATTCACACGAATGTACATTTCGGATGGAATAGTAAAGCAGTACTGATGATAGTGTGTAAGTCAATACGATTATATACACAGTTGCCCATACGTTTGACTATTTTTTTCTTCTTCTTACTTTTTGTCATGAAGTGATGGTTACAATATGGTTTATCCTTGATAGATAAGAGATTATATGTTCTCAGAAATGTGTAGATCAATCACTTTGCCTCTTCGGATTAATCAATAGAGTCATGATATAAACTCTATCAATTTAAGATAACAAACATTCCCACAAACACTTTATGAAAAGAGGTATGACAAAAATATTCAAACTTTAAAATCTTTATCAATGACTTTAAAAGTTGAAATATGTTTTCATCATAACCGCTTTGTCACTGTTTTTTTACGACCCTCTTCTCTTTCTTTGAATACATACAAGTTTAAATGCATGGAACAATATCACATAATTGCGATTTATTCCCTCCTATTATGTGCCATGTCAGGCCTAATATGTTAGTGTTGGCTAAAGCAGAACTCTTTCCCACAAAGAAGAGAGAAAGAATTTTCTTCTTGTAGAAGAATCTTCTATTATTCACTGTAAGTTAATTACCTTCTTGTAGAGGAAACCTTTTTTGGGTATATGGATCTTTTTCATGTATTACATAAGATCGGATACTCCTCCGGACAGTTTCGTCATCCGTTTTTTAAATAAGATGTACTATGCTGCCTATTATTATTAATGCACATGTATTATGGTACACTGGTATATGGAGTCTGTGTTGGTAAACACGTAAACACCTCTCAGTATAGAACGCTCGAAACAATATACATAATATTACTTATTAACATCCAATTCGAGTGAACTTATTATCCAATGCCTAACTCACTTTAAAGTTTTTGCAGTAGCTTGTCATTGTATTCCCAACACAAGCATTTACCTTCAGGGTTTTCGCCTCCTTCTGCTTTTTTAGTCTGATTTTAGAAATGCTGAAACTGCGAGCAGTCACATGAACTTTGGTGAGTTTTCATGGCAGTATACTAAGTAAACGCCCTATATTTACATGGATCACTAGATCTGTATAACATCGTGGTTGAAAACGCGAGTGATGGAGAAAACTTTTGCAACGAAGTTCTTTTGGTAGCCTATATCCTTATGGCTCCCATTTATCTCCAGAGTTCATGTTTGTAGTTTACACACATTACTTCCATGGGTCTATATACAGGTGTAACATCAGGGTTGAACACACGAGTCGTAAATTAAGATTTGTTGACCAAATTATTTCGATATTCTACCCTGAGTAGGCTTATTTTCATGATCTTATATTATAAAAGTATCGGGCTAGTAGTCTCGGACGAATGTTCTTGGACTAGTTTGTGGTCTAGTCAGGTTGATTGTCCATGGTCGATACTTCCATTGATCCATCTTCTGATGTGATTTATCTTCCGATATGATTTATCTTCCTATTATGATCTATCTTCTGATATGTAGTATCAGGGCTGAGAGTGCGAGTGGTATCAGCCACCAAGCCGTGGTGACGACGTAACCAATCCATACTTCGAAGTGATCCACGCCCCAACCTAGATGAAGAACGAAATAAGTGGATATCATCATGTCAGTAAAGTTAGCTTTAAAAATAGTATTCTTCACACAAATTACAAGTTATAGCAATGTTGAAAGTATCACCATCAATAGGTGTTTTCGTATATGTTGCTGTTGTTGTAATAGTAGTAGATTGGTCAAAGGAGAAGTCGTAATTGGACTTTAATGAACAGTCGTATTGGGATTGGTAGAAGAGTATTAGTATAGTAGAAGTAGTAGTAGTACTAGTAGTAGTAATAGTAGTAGTAGAAGTAGAAGTAATAGAAGTAGTAGTAGTAGAAGTAGTAGTAGTACTAGTAGTAGTAATAGTAGTAGTAGAAGTAGAAGTAATAGAAGTAGTAGTAGTAGAAGTAGTAGTAGTAGAAGTAGTATTAGTACTAGTAGTAGTAATAGTAGTAGTAGAAGTAGAAGTAATAGAAGTAGTAGTAGTAGTAGTAGTAGCTTAGTAGTATAGTAAGTAGTATAGTAAGTAGTAGGAGGGGGAGTAGGAGGAGGAGGAGTATGACTTAGAGAGAGGTAGATTAACAGAGAGACTATTAAAGGTCAAAGTAGAAAAAAGAGAAAAGCAAAGACAAAAACAAAGAGAGATGGAAAGGAGATGCAGGAACAAGAAAAGGTGCAAAAGGAGCAAGTAGCATGAGAAGGTAAAAGGGAGGGCTAAGGTTACAGGAACGAAAGGAGGGTAATACTGTTTCTTCTTTTTTTTTCAATCTCACCTTTGCTCATTACTGCACGTAACGCCTCAGCAGCGTATGTTTGTGGGAGGGCCAGAGCAAGGTAATATAGTGGATACGGAATCGCTTCTATTGGCCAGATGATGCCTGAAAATAAAGCACAAACGACAACAATATTTTGGTTTAATAAGAAAGAGGTTTAATTAATGAAAAATATATATGCTTTGTACACTAGCGGATCAAGATTTTGAAATAGCGAGGGCGCTATTGTAATGTCACGATTGGACCTAATGCACCGAGAGAAGGACACCACTGTTCGGCTGGTTACTTTGCTGTATAATAGCCGATTTCTTCTTAACATTTTAACTCTAATATTTACTGGTAAGAACTGATGATGTACTGTGCCTCCATTTGTCACTATTTACAATATATAGTTCATTGCAATTTTGCAGATAAAAAGTATTATATGAAATAAAATGCAGAAACAGAATCGCTGCCGTAGTTGATGGCTGACGGTTTCCCAAATTTCGTTGGCACATAAGACAACAATAAGCCAGTTCATAGTTGCAGTCATGCGCAGATAAAGGTCATTGCAGACCAAATTGTGAAATACACGGATAGAGACAAAATATTTTATGCGTGCTCATGATAGTTATGTAATATGCACAAGCAGTGCATCCATGATACACAGGTGAAAGTATTCTTTGAAAAGGGGAAACAAAGGCTATTTATGTAGCACATCCATCGCTGTAGGAGTGATTATTTCAAATGTACAAAGTGGGACCTCTTCATGTTTCGAAGATCTGTGGATATTTGGGACATGTGCTAACCGTGAACTGGTCTATTCATGATAATACTCACCACTTAGTAACAAGATGGGATAAAAAGAACCAAGGGCTGCCTGAACAGCACCAGCTTCTGTGTCACAGACGGATGATATCAGGAGACCGAACGACATTCCACATAACCCTTGAAGCATGCACATCAATACGATCAGAAATATGTTGCCGTCATTCGTCATCTAGCATTTGAGAACAAAATAAATTAATTCTTTAAATATTTTTATTTCAATTTGACCCTTTCATGGCCCTTATTGTTCTGAATCGAAATCTGTTTGTAATTGCTTGATTGATTGATTGATTCAAAATCCTAATGCTCTAAGACATTGAATTAACAAAAGTCATCATTTTCCTCTGGTCCATTAATTAGTTGAATTCGCGAAAGTATGGAAATAATGTTTCTTACTTCTCTCTCATAATTTGGAGGTCTAATTGAGATGTTTATTATAAGATAAATTATATTTTCATTTTCATACAACTATGACCAACTTTCTTTCTTAACTCTATTTATCGATCGGCGCACATTACTTGTTTAAACATCTATTTATTTATTCGTCTATACGTATTTGTTTCCTAGAGTTTCAATTTGTTTTCCTGTAACCTTACATAGAACATTTCACTAGTAAGATAAGGACACTTTATATGTTACATATTATTCATCATATGTTACATATCATTTATCCTACGTTACATATTATTTATCATACGCTACATACTATTAATCATACCTTACATACTATTTATCATACGTTACATACTATTTATCATAGATTACATACTATTTATCATATGTTACATACTATTTATCATATGTTACATATCATTTATCATATGTTATATGTTACATATTGTACATAATATTTTATACATTATAAATTATATGTCATACACTATACAATAAATGATTTATATTATATAATGTATTATAAAATCTTACCTTAAACACTTTGAAAGTGAAGAGAAGAACGACTGCTATCTGAACTGAGATGACAAGGAACTGGGTTGAAACATGAGCAATCGTGACCTCGCAAGTGCTCACACCTTAGGAAAAGAAACACAGAAGCAATGAAATACTAAACATGGGGGAGAGATAGATGAAGAGATTTATACTATTATGAGAAACAAATGCAGGAATATAACAAAAACGAAGAGCTGTAGAGTGACCTGTATGACGTGAAAAGAAAATTATTATTCTTGCACCCTTTTATCGATCCTAAAAATAAATGTGGTCAATATCTAACAAGAGTTTTGCGCAATCTCATATTCTTCTTTGCCGTTTACTTGTAATTCAATATTTGTTAACATGTTTCCTTGGTACCTCTCACTTTTCCTTTCTTTTCCTTTCTTCTTTTTCTTGGCGCTTAGAAACATTAGTGTGAAGCACTTGATAAATATAATGTATTATTATTATTATTAGTAGTAGTAGTAGTATTAAGAGTTGAATTTCAATTTGATATGCGCATTTCATCGTTCCTGAAATCCGATATATAGATATTCATTTTCTAGCATTAAATACAATTTACAGCAAACAAAAGAGCCTCAATACTCACCAGCAACCCATATTCTATCCATCAATCCTTCCTTCCTCTCCACAACGAAAGTAACCGATGTCAAACCCACGGCCAAGAAGAATATGATACTGTCAAGAAATGTTAATCATGATTAATGACATGTTAATCATGATTAAGGACAGATCAATAAAAAGTAATCTATAAAAAAAAAGATAATCGGCTTATCACAAGAAAGACGTAAGAGCCATGTATCAGCTATGGCAGTAGCCGCCAATATTCAGTGCGAGCAGCCGACGAATTAAAGAAATAACATTTTAAGAGAACCAAGAAAACAAGATATCTTCTTAGTAGTGATTTAATATATAGCTGAACAAAATTAAAGACAGAATGAAGAGAATTGGAGAAAACGTTCCTAACCAATCATGCTAGCATAGAAGAATAAGATCTTAATCTCACTGATTATGTTCAAGCGTTATGTGTTTCGAGTAACACATTTACATTTCAGTTTGATATATATTTACGTGGGTGTGTCAGGGTTTTAGCGATTGGATACGTAACCTTACGTGATAGATAACTTTAATATGAGTCTAATTAAGGTATATAATTTTTTTTCAAGTCAATATATTTACATGTTACAAAAACTATGTCTGTCATTATTTAGAGGGATCCACATTTTACTAGCTCTGCTTTTCAGCGGATCCCTCCATTTCCATAGGTTTATCTTAGAAAACTTGTAAAAAAACATTTTTACTGGTTATTTATGTATACTTTCTATTTCATAACTTTAAACCATGTAAAATGTATTATATTATTGAATGTTGAATTGTATATCTGATTTCTTGTCAAAATTACCGTTTTGTTGGAAATGCAAAATAAAACTGAAACTGAAACTGAAACTGTCCTGTTATTCTATCGTTACCTGATAACGACACCTGCCACCATAAATTGTGTAAAGCTTTCATCAAGGCTGCCATAGATAGGCTCCACAAACTATCGGAGAGGAAATAAATAACACAGTCATGTAAAAATAATAATAATAATGATAAATTACATTTATATAGCGCTTAATACAAAGTTTCTAAGCGCTTAACAAAAATAAAATTAAAGTAATGTTAACCTACAAATTACAACAATATAATACATAATACATAATTATTATGACAAATTCCTAATAACAATCATACAATAATAATAGTTAATATTTACATAACGCTTTATAGTTGAACAAACAAAATATGATTACATTACATTACATATTGAACAGATAAGTCTTAAGTTAACTTTTCTAACGTTGGGGACTGGCGTATTTCATGGGGAAGATTGTTCCAAAGTTGGCATGCACATTTCAACTCAAATTGTGTCTTCACTTCATCCCACTTCATCCAAGAAGCATGCCTTTTTTGTTACTAAGAGAGAACTATACTGAATGAAAGAATAAAAGAGTAGATAAAGATCTACTGAACATTTCGGCCATATCAGTGTCCGTTTTTCGAAGGGTTTTTATTTAACGCTACTCCTCTACTTGGAATTTGATTTCATGGTGCTTCTCACACTATAAAAGAAAAAGTGTAAATATTATGTTAGATATGAGCATCCCAGGGCCCGTATTGTCTCCCTTTTCTTGTTCTCATTGTTCGACATCGTTTACCCAGTCTTATAGTACTTTTGCACCCACTTCACTTAACATATAACGCTAAGAACAATGTTAAAATACCTGAAATTACGAAAGTGTCATCATTTTGATAGATTCATTAACAATGGAACTGAATCAGCCCGTTAATAGTGACGTCATATCAAGACACTTACCACGACTGGAACCTGTGCCTGCGCAGGGTTGATCCCATATCCTTTTAAAGTCAACGCGATAAAGCTCTGAATGATCATAAAGGGAAAATTAGAAAAAATAAAAATGATACAAATGATAAAAATTAAACATGATATCAGATTTTCATGGGCAATTTCAATACCCAATGGTATTGACCATATCAATCATGTTGGGATTATGTAATACGTCATCTTCTTGTTCACACATTTCATAAAAAAGACAAGGTTTTGAAATTGCTGGAGTTTTTTTTTTTTCGAAAGTCGTTGCGACCGTGTTGTTCTTAGTCACCGTTATCTTAAAATTCAGGTGACCAAAAGTGTACGCATATGAATGAACAGATGGAAACAAGCAGCAAGATATAGAGGGATTTGGGGAGGATGAGGTGTCCCGCCCCAACTCCCCTTCACAATTTTGTTTTGCCCCCCCCCCTCGTCTCGCCCCCTCCCCCCCCCCATCGCTCCGCCCCCCCCCCCAAAAAAAAAAATATATATATTCTTCTAGAACCGCTCTTGATGTATTTTGATGACTACGAATTTAACCCCTTTATGTTTGGATTTTGATGACGATCTTGATCTAAGAAAACATATGATTCGGGAATATATCAACCAAAGGACCGATAATTCTATTCGCTACCAATTCATCAAAACCATAAGAGTACAAATCTGTTTGTCCCTTGCAGTTGAGCATCATAACGATGAATAGATGTTTGAAGAAATATTATTCTAGGGTCCATTTTTAAAATAATCTTTATATTTATATTTCCTCCTGAAGTTATGCTAAAATTAGAGTCAATAGATTCGTCCATTCAACGATGAATTGCCAAACTTACATTGTAGGCTTCCAATATCGTTGTTTGGAGGGTAATAGCAATTTGTTGATCTGCGGAAGAAAAAAAAATGAAAGCATTAATTATTCATCTCCTTCATGAATCACTTTATACATTCTCAAAACCGAGGTTTATGTACGTCATATGACGCGTTTTGACGCGTTTTTTTACAAACCTGGTTTGTAAAAACGCGTCGAAACGCGTCATATGACGCACGAAAACCAAGGTTTGTCGACAAACCTCCTTTGTGAATTCGGGCCAAACAGTCATTTTTTTACTCCTTTGACCCCAACCCCCCCCCCCCCTCCCTGCGAAGTTTGCTGACACTTCCCCCTTTCACTGATCTTTATATTCATATGCCCCTCTCCCCAAACGGAAAAAAATCATGAATCTGCCACCAGAATCATTATTTAGGAACGAGCATAATCATTCTTCATCATGTTTAAGGTTTTCATTATAAATGGAAAGTGATATCAAGAATAATCAAACTTGTGGGAACAGAGAGAGAGAGAGGGGGAGAAAGGAGGGGGGGAGAAAGGGAGGGGGAGGCGGGGGGGGGGGGAGCAAGAGAGAGGGAGTGGGTGGAGAGAGGAAGGAGAGGATATGTCTTCTTAAAGTGAGACTTAAAGTCACCATTTTTATTATTACATTACTGAAATCAGTTCCTTATTTACTTAGTTAGATGGTTAGTTAGTTACTGAAGTTAGTTAATTAGTAAAACAAGAAGAAACTTACTTGTTGCGTCTAATGTCACCTTGATGCTACTTCCATCCAAAGTTTCATTGTCTATTATTCCAACGGCCGTAAATCTGAATTTGACATAGTATAACATAAGAAAATAAATAAACAACGTATAACTAACACTTTTTCTTGGTATGAAAACTAACAATGTCTGTGTATGGGAATTTTGAAATATTAATACAAAATACGGAGAAAAATGGGAGGAAAGGAAGTTACCTTAAATATTCGTCTCAAGGGAAAACGACCTTTGATAACATAGGGTTAATTTTTTATGTGATTCTTTTTCCCAAAGTAAAAACAAAAAATGTTTAACAAACCAAAATTCTTAATAGGGTAACCGGAAAATTGAATATTAAAATAATGCAAAATTGTTAACTGCTTCTCGTATAGTTGATGCAACTTGTCATTCAATCCTATATTCAACGAAGCATTCCTCTGGTTAATCACTGAGCTATTTATTGTTTCCGATGTTTATTAATCAAAGATTATTAATCTACATTTTCAGTAATTTCAACCTAAAAATCATTAATTGACTGGAAGCTCATCAATTCTTTATTTTCTAAATTTATATTTCTGTCGTTTTTCTGTTCATCACTATTTTCATGAGCCTCAAATTTTGATTTCGAAGCTGTTCTTCACTTTCAAAAGGAGGAATATAAAACCTCCAACATACTATTTAAAAAAGTCAGGGTAATAATAATAATAGAGCGCCGGGAGTAGCAATGTGTCAGACGTGAGCGCTAAACAAGGCTCCACTATTGTTATTATTATTATTATTATTGTTATTATGTTTAAATAACCAAGTTAATATTTCTCACCTTTTGATCATGAAAGCGGTATAATTGGCAGGTATTTCTATGATGCCGTAGTATCTACCTTCTCTGATATTATCCAAGGCTTCATCCATCGTTGCAACCGGTTTCTGTTGTCAGCATTTTTGAAAAAGAATAGAGAAAATTGACCGAAATAGCAAAACATCACGGGTGTAGGCAAGTCAATCAGTGGCATATTTTGCATCATATAATTTGTATCATGCACACACATATTGTTATTAATAACCTTACCAAGTTTTGTAATTTTTTAAGTACGTAAAAAAAATAGATTTGACCCGATTTACGTTCCATAAAAATGTTAAGTATTAATCAAAAGCTTAATACTTCTAAAAGTATTCCACAAAGACTCTAATTCAATGAGCCGACCTTTCATTCTTGAGTAACAAAATACACAAAAAACATCAACATTACAAAGGGTAGGAATAATTCGGCTGTTAACTGTGTGTATATTATACAGTCAAACCTGCTTTAGCTATCACCTGTCTACAAAGACCACCTGTCTACAAAGGTCACATTTGTCGTTTCCCTTGAAAATGGTTTCTCATTGAATCATGTACTAAAGGAACATGTACATATTATTATTATTATTATTATTATTTATTTGACATTTCAAACATACAATACAAGGTACAATAGAATGGCACATAGGATACAAAGTATGAAAGAATAAAATTGGCTTCCCCTGCTGCACCTCACGAAGTTGCCGGGAAGAAAAAAAGGAATGTAAAATTCCTACAACCCGTAAGTCTTTTCTTCCGACTCCTGGAGATGCATCAGGGGATGCCTAAAATATTATACATAATCAAAACTAAAACAAAAACAAAAACAACAACTTATTGATGACAATGCATAAACTTAAACTTAAGCTCGATAAATTGCAATATGTTATAAAGACCAACTGCCTACAAAGGCCACTTTTTGTGTTTCCCTTGGGCGGTCGCTATAGACAGGTTTGACTGTATAATGTAATATACCCTACCTGTATGACAATATCGTCGGGTAACTGTTGGAGAAAGACGTCACTGAGATTGGAAGGGATCTCGTTGTTGACCACGGCTACAGGTAGGTTCTTAGGGGTGCCCCCGATGGCCAGGTAGAAGATACTGACCTCGATGATTGGAACTATGAAGTAGAAGGCGGTCAACCTTGATCGAAGAGAAATTGGATTCGAATTTGTATGAAACCAATTAATTATTGTTAGAAGAAAACTGATTTTTCTGATGTATAACAGTAATCTTAATACCAAATACCTTTTCTAAGCGCTTTACAGATATTATCACCCCGGTCATCGGATTCATTCATTCACGCACAATGTGCACCATCTCCAATCCTGGAGAGTATTTCTACCATACAGTCATATTGAGGGCAGATGGCAATTACTACACAAATGCTTTCGTCATCCTACCAGGTCGCAATTTCTCTCTTGGGTATGGAGCGTCAAATATAGATTAATGCCTTGCCAAATGATATTAGGGACCACATGGGTCCAGTGCGCAGTGGGTTCAACTTACCCTGGATTCCTGCACAGTTTGACTATGTCTTTCACGAACAGCGCCCACATACTCATCAAGCTGGGTAGGAAATGATGCAACTTCCAAGGTATTTTATCTGAAATTATATAATGTTACCGATGAATATTTAATGTCAGAACTCTATTCCTTTCCATTAATCAGAATGATTAACCGCACAAATCCGTTATGAAAAATAATATCTAGTTGAGTCCTTACATATTGTACACAGGTTTACAAATGAAAATATAATTGTGAAAGTTAACAACAAAAAAAACTATATTTTTTATAAATGTAATGCTTCCTGGGAGAAATTTCAATATTGATACAGATCGATCAATCGATCTTATTTACTGGGTGGAAGCCACAAATATATTTAATAAAAAAACTATACTATACTATACTATTCTATTACTGGATAAGTTATTTAAAGATTAATGTTCCCGATCTGTTCAAATCTTAGGTAAGCATCCATACAAAAAGTCACCTTCTTCTTTCGTCTGTCAACAAATTAAATGTCTATAACAGAAAGTTGGCTTCATCTGGCATTAAGTAAATAAATGTGCGACATGGTTTAGATTCTAATTACCGTATTGGTATTTCGGGATGCCAGACTTGGTTCCGGCTCGAGATCTACAAATGACGTCATCGACGTCGTGGTCAGTCTTAGGAGTATCGTCCACTTGATTGAAGGCCGGGTTGGTGTACGAGTGACCATTCGACATCCCGTTCGGCGTCCCGTTCGGCAGCAGGAGGCTGGTCTTCTCCGTCGGTAGGGTTGTCTCGACCTGGGAATCAACGTCGATGTCAATTGCGACCTGGGAATCCACACCGATGTCGATTGAGACGTTCTCCTGAAATTTGAAACAAGAAATGTGTTGAGGTGATGCAAGGTTGGATCCGGGATTCCATAGAAAAAAAGGGGAAATTCTGACACCCCCCCCCCCAAAAAAAAAAAATATATATATATATATATATATATATATATATAATAGGGGGGTTAACGGTGCCATACTTTCCAGATGCCTGTTTGGTATAAGATTTAAAGAGGGGGCACAAGAAGTCAATCAGTGGACCACTTTTTCGTTTGTGTGTGTACTTGATGTAACAATTAAGGTTTTAAAGGAGTTGTGGGCAGATTGTGCCCCCTTTAAACCACCTCAAGGGTGGTCGTGTTTTTCGTTGGACAGCTAGAGTCTAATGATGAAGATACTTTGTAGGCTTTGAACATAAAACAATTGCCTAACTACGTTATTTCTTAAATGCATAATTTGCACAAAGCATGTATACCTATCTCATCAAACCAAATATTTATTAGTTGGTATGATTTGATGCTTCTTTTTTTTACCGAAAAGTGTTGTATGCTTGTAAGTATAAGTAACCAAGGGACCCATACGGCTTTAAGATCTATCCTATGGACTTGATAATGATGATAAATTCTTAACAAATCTACTTAGTTTAGAATCATGCAGGGACCTCCAGTTTACGATACCACTTTTCTTCCACTGGGTCAATGCACATCTATCCAGCAAATCATCTCCTATGGACTTGGTAATGATGATACATTCTCAACAAAACTACTTGGTTTGGAACCAGGGACCTCCCGGCTACGAGACCACTTCCCTACCACTGGGCCATTGCACATCTACCCAGCAAACCATCTACTCACGCTTGATCCCGTCTCCTTTGAATCAGCCATGCACAGCTTCAGAAAGATGGCTTCAAGAGTCTGGACAACATAAGGAAGAGAAGAAAAGGGATATATCATGTTAAACAATCTCCAGGATGATGTGTTGGATGGACAACATAATGAATGAATGCCCGGTCAGTGCAGTTTGTTGTACCAATAGTAACTCAATGCCTCTGATCACACAGGCAATACGGTTAGGCAGGCAAGTTTCTTGTAACAGGTAGTTGGGATGGACCACTTTCCCGCAACTTGCAGAAGTAAGATCTGCCACCGTTTCAACATTGTGACCCTCAAGTTTCTGCTCTCGTAGATATACATGATAAGTCGGTTGCTTATGTAGTGGTGTGCTCATGGATTGTCGTTTTGATGCGATAAATGTGAATTGGTATTGGGAGAGCTCGTCGGTAATGAAAACGTGAGCATAAGCAAAGGAATGGCTAACATTTGAATGGGACCGCTGTTAAAACCATCATCAAAATAGAAATATAAGTTTAAGTCTTCATCCAAGAATGAGAGACGATTATAAACAGTTTCGGTATCATTATTCTCAATCTAGCTCAAATGGAACTCATGATAATTATTTCGCTAAATACGTAATTTTCCTCTTTTTTATGTATCGCAAATTATACTGAGCACTCCATAAATTTGTGGTATTGTCTGAGTGAAACAGCCAATGACCTATGAATACAGCGTTTCCTGTTAACACATAACCCAATAGATATTGGTAGATCGGTACTTAAAGTTGATACTCTAAGACAATCCCAAATACTTAGATAATTACATAAATAGAAAGCTTTTAACCCCCATAATAACACCAAATGGTGTCCACCCGACAAAACAAGTTTAGAATAATGAATTTATTCGAGTAAACTCTACCAAAATATCTAAGTCTGAAACCCGGAAGTGCACGTAGAGTCGGACCTCTATCCGTGACGTCACGAACGGGAGTCATGGGCTCAGTGAGAGTGAATGGCAGTGATATCCCTACGTAAATGCTATCCTGTCAGAGCTTAGATTTGTTGTTGTTAATATATTTGATGGATTTTCTGTTTTCATTTGAATGAAGAATAACGAAGCAACATTTTCCAGTCGCTGATTTCTTTTTATATCCCCATATTCACCTATTTGGTAGAGATTTGGTTTTTAAGACGAGTTTACTGCTTAGGAATTAAAGTTAAATCGTGCACTTATGAATAGGCGGATGCATTATATTGTCATCAGATGTACATGAGCAGTTTTGTAAAACGAATAGATCTAGAACTATGATAGTACTTATCATAGATGTGTGTGACTGCCTCAAAAAAGGATACAGTACCAGTTAAACATTTTATGTTGTAAAATATCAAACTTGAACGAGATCATGCAAGCGCGCTTCCGCTATAATATTTTGGCGAGTGATGCGGCTCTTGCATGAACGTTCGTGAAGCGAGCAGAATCGGGAGGTAAGACCAAGCCGCTGCTCTAGGCGCTGCTTGCTTGTGATGGAACGTACGTGCGCTAGTTATATGTTTATCGGCAATTACAAGAGAATTAAAGCGACGTTGCCAGCTAAGAAAAACAACTAACAAAGACTTGCTCCTGACTACCGGTGTCAGAATTGGTAGATGAAGGATGTTCAGGGCCAAGAAAGGCGAAAGACATGGGAAAAAGGAAGAAGAAACCATCGGGAGATCGCTGTAGTGTATGGTAATGAACTGTGCATGGGTAGACAGCTACTGTTCACTCCGTGCCTGAGGCCGATTTCAACACCAAAACAAAAATTACATGGTGAAAATATCGACTAATATAGCACATCGTTGGCATGTATATGTCATAATTTTTAAAAGGGGAATTGATATTAATACTATGAAGTACTAGGGGAAGGTAAAGAATTGTACATAGAAGTATGATGTATTAGACTTTTCAGCCTTTGAAACAAAAATATGCAGAAAATCGTATCACTCTGCACATGTTTGCTATGGAACATCCGGGTACGTGAATATACTCTCTCCCGGACGTGAGGTCATAAATAGTAGACCAGCGCCGTGACTGATTTTCTATGCAAAGAGAGGCGGATATTTTAGACATTTCAATTGAGGATTTCGAGTAGACAGAATTTTTTGGTGATATACTAAGTAATTGAAAAACTTAAAAATAACATATACTTGCCGTAGGTAACAAATTAAGGGACATTTATTTGCTTAGAGTATCAACTTTAACGAATTGTTATATCTTACCGGCAGATTATGCACCTCTAAGAGAGACTGTGGAGAATCCTCGGACAGAATCTTACCATTCCTCATCAGTCCAACCTAAAAAATAAAATTAAAAATTAAAAAATTAAAATAATAAATAAACACAATTCGTTGAAGATTATGTGCTGGTTAAAGAGCACCCCAGGAAAATATGAGAATGTCGGATTTAAGTAATGTCAGAAGAGATGGCCGAGAACTCGTTGGAAGAATAACATTCAAAGAGAAATGTGGGAGCTAAATCTGACAGCGGCTCAAACAGGGAAAAGGGGGAGAGTGGGGACGGAGGATTCGGGCAACCAACCCCTACTACTACTACTACTTTTCAATGGATACGTTACCGGACTGTCGATCACAAGGTCCGCGGTTCGAGTCCCACCGCGGCGCTAATGTTCTTTGGCAAGACATTGATCTACATTTGCTACACTCAATCCAGGTGATGTAAATGGGTAAGCCTACCTGGCAGGAATTAATTCCTTGAAATGCTAGAGCGCCGTAATGGCAGCCGTGCTAAAGCCAGGGTAATAATCTCCCTCTGCGCCTCAGAATAGTTTACTAGATCGATGGCGCATAATACATGCTGTAATATTATTACTAACAGATAATGGTTCATGAAATAGAAGTAGCCAGAAGAGATGTATCACTGAAAACTCAGTTTAGGAGCGCAATATTTGGAGCATCGACAGAGGAATTCAATTCCTCTGTTTACAAGTTATTGTATCTAAATTCAGTTGTATACGTGTATTCAAATTCATCTAACTGAGATCAACTTCCAATAACAATATATCAATCCCATTATACTTTGATTTGAAAGTAATAAACATGCATCGGAGTGCAGATTAGCTAACATTTACAAGCACAAAATATGATTATGATCCTAATATCAACAAATCGGAATCCACCAAACTTGGATTTATATTTCTGATTTGTTACATTCGAGATAAAGCATTGATTTTCAAGAGCGCGTAGATAATTAAGCGGGACTGCACTACTTGTAGGTACTTGCGCCCTCTATATACAGTCAACAATGCGACTTGTCTAAGCGGTACATGTTGATTCCCCCATGGTCCCCTTTTTCTTATGTTAATTGAGAGCTGAATTGATCAGATAACCACCTGCCAGTGACCACACATGGAGGTCTAATCCCTCCTGGCCAAACTAGTACAGATAGGCTTTAAAGTAAGTCCGTGATTGTAAACTACAGTGTATGTAGAATTGTTCTCACCACATCCGCATTTCTTGCCTCCTCTATGTAATGTGTTGTCAGGATGATTGTGGTGTTCTGCTCTATTGAAAACTTCAGCAGGTAATCCCAGATCCTTTAAACACAAAATACGATTTATTGTTTGATATATATAAATCTGCATATAAACATGTTTGATTAAATATGATATATATATATTGTTTTAAAATCAAAGTAGGGTTGTACATGGTGGTGGCTATTTTGGTGGTAGTGGTTATTTTACCTGACTGCTAAGAAAACGTAAATGCTTGTAAGTAAGCAACCAGACGGCCGACGGCTTTAGGTCCTCTCCGAGGGACCTGGTAATGAGGATTAATGCCTTACCAAAGGGCACTAACGCATCGCCTTGGTTTCGAACCCGGGTCACCACTGCTCTACCGACTGAGCTATCGCGCCACATTAAATGCAGTCAAAGGTTTTGTATCAGATAAAAGAGATAATAATCCATAATGTATAAAATACAAAACAGTCAAGTATATTTGTAGATTCACTGTCAATAGACTTATTCAAAATGTATTAACAATTATACAGGTTTATCGTTATAGCGACGAGCTGTTACATGTATATTAAACTATTATATAGTATTGTATCTCACTCGTCAGAATGCGAGTGGCAAACATGAATATTTGCTATATCGGACAAACAATGTGGCTTGCCCGACCTTAGACATTGAAATAGTACAATCATTCGTAAAAGGTGAATGAAATAATTTCGTAACGAGGAACTGAAAGACTTTTGCAATAGATTTCACTACGTTATGAAAATGGCCTTTTACGAAACAGCCAAAGACCCGATCGTTAAAATTCTCCAAAGAGAATTTGGAATGTCCATGAGACATGGATGGCATCTTACTTCTGTCTGAGCAATGGATCGACTCCAACCGTTGGTTCATCTAAGATGAGCAGTTCAGGAGATTGGATCAAGGCAACCGCGAAGGATACTCGTCTCTTCTGTCCACCACTAAAAATACAAAAATGAAATAAAACATGGAGCTTCAACCACAAAGACTTTTCAGAAGAAGAAAAAAAAAATCAGCCTACCGCAATAGAGCAATTTACGGTTAGCACACGTCCCTAATGACTCTGAATATCCACAGATCTTCAAAACATGAAGAGGTCCCACTTTGGACATTTTGAAATAATCACTCCTACAGCGATGGAGGTGTACATAAATAGCCTTTGTTCCCTCTCTTCAAAGAATACTTCCACCTGTGTATCATGGAGTGCACTGCTTGTGCATACATGAATAAGGAGTACATAACTTTCATGAGCACGTATCCAGTATTTTGTCTCCGTGTATTTAACAATTTGGTCTGCAATGACCTTTATCTGCTCATGCTCAGACTGCAACTAAGAATTGGATTATTTCCAGAGCCTTTGCCATAATTGTTTCTCTTCTAAATGTGTTAACCGTACAATGACGTATTGCGTATTGCGTAATCTGATCATGATTCTATGGGATAGACATTATGGTATTGAAAGATCTTTGCTACCGTGTTGATAGACATCTTCCTCTGGACAACTTGTAAGGATGAATCCATAGTAACAGATTATAGCCCTTCATGGATGATAGAGTTAAGCTCCTTATAGACCTTGACAATAGATATTCTGCATCAAATTTTATCGTTGCATTAATAAATGCCTTGTTGACATCTGGACGGATTATTCTTGCAGATGAATTCACTGGGCTGACAGGTAGCAGAAGTAACGTCACATTACAAAGAACCAGAGATAGAAATAGAAGGAAAACATTGATCGCCAATGTCTGGAACGGACAAGGCACCTGACAAGCTAGCAAACAACAACGAAACGCTACGACATCAAGGTGTCGTAGCAAGGGCGTGTCGTACGAAGCATACGACCGTTGGAGTTGGACATCTGAACGGGGTACGTTACTGGGTACAGATAGAAGTTGGACCAATTAAACGTCCACAACTTACCTAAGTTGGCCCACAGTCCTGCCTTTATCTGGGAGGTTGAGAAGGTCCATGAGGAAGTCGATTCTAATGTTGGTCTCCTTCCGACTCATCTTATGTACGGTGGCGAAATAGACCAAGGTTTCCTTGATAGAGAACTCATTGTAGAGGGCGATCTCCTACATATTTTGGAAAAGGAGCAAAAGAGCGGACCCAAGATGTGATGCGTTTATCATTATATTCACATGCACTATGAATATGACGGACAAAGAAAGAGGACAAAATATACAGTTTCTCAGGTAGACAAAGGAACATCCCTTCACTGCTATTATGTAAAAGTGTGTAGCACAGGTGTCACATGCATATTCACCTGTTCAACACATTTTTACATAATAGCAGTGAAGGCATGATCCTTTGTCTACCTGAGGAACTGTTTATTTTGTCCTCTTTCTTTGTCCGTCATGTTCATAGTGATGTTCAGCTTCCAAACGTACGTTTAGGTCGCATGTGCAGGTTCTTACAGAATAGACCGGTTTACTAAATAACATATTCAAGTGTTATGCATACTTTGTAAACAAAGGTTTTTCTTGACAACCCGTAGGCTTGCACCGGGGCTTGCCGACATAGCAACACATAATAAATTCAGACTGGATTCCAAGTATTGTATTTCATTCTTTAATAACATGTTAATGGAATACCTCGTCACTAGGTTCCCAGGAAAGAAACATCCATATATTTGAATATGTGAGTTAACCGGTTTATAGCGGATGTTCCTTCACTAAGCAATACTGGGGATCGAATGCCTCGCTAGATTCAACCATGAACCTATTATGAACGGACTTTTGACAACCGCAGCAAGTTCATGATTCAACATCAATTTACAAGTTAAATGATTACTGTGGAAAAGGAGAGAGTATAACGTGTTGGAATCATATAGTTGACGAGATGAAGTTTTATGATATACTGCATTGTGACATATGGAAATTACGGAAACGAGTTACATATCACATAAACAAAATTTGTGTTCGTTATTGGCAATTCTCCAGATTCTGCCCAAAGTAGAAAAAAAAACCTGGAAAGAGAATAGTTGCGCACTATTCCTAACCCTAACCCTAACTCTAAACCCTAACCCTAACCCCAGGCTTATTTTTCTTCTACTTTGGACAGAATCCGGAGATTACCACGTTACTTTCTCTTATTTTAAAGTGATATCAATCACAGTCGATTTTTTTTGTTTTTCAAAAAAAATACCTGAGGCATGTATCCGACCCGGGATCCTGGTATGCCGTGACCTCGGGTCAAAGGTGGTCGTCCAAGGGTCAAGACGAGACCTGAATCGAAGCTGAGTCTTCCCAGTATACAGCGGAGGAGGGTGGTCTTACCGCATCCACTGGGCCCCAACAAGCCATAGCTGTGAGAGGAGAACAAAATGAATGAAACACAATGAAATCGATGTTTATTTTGCTTTTTTTCTCTGCAATTACACAATTTCCTTCAAATTCCTTTAGCAAGAGTAATTTTTTGTACTGCCTAACAATTGGTGTGAATTTGAATAGAAACTGTTTCAATTTTTGTTCTCACCATTACCAGAACTCAACCTTATCTTTAACGATTCATATAATAGCAAGCCTACTGAAAATCGCACTGAAAAGAACATTATAGCAATACACATATTTGCATTTTCTCAGTTTTTTCTTTCGCTTCTCAGTAGTCTTTTTGAAGGATTAGCTATAGAAAAAAACATTCGAAATGTGATATATTAGAAATAATTTACATGTAATAAATTAGCAACAATAATGTATGCGATTCGCATTTTATTTTTTTATTATTTTATAACACATCTTTAAAAAGAAGGGTAGCCCAATCAGCAAACAAATGCTGGTTTTCGTTGAGGCCCTTCGTGACACAAACAAGTATATACATTTCATCAACATATCAAAATATAAATAAATATAGAAAATTACAAAATTCGAATTTAACAAACAAAAAATTGCAAACCAGGTTATAAATAAGGATTTGATTATAAAGAATAACGAAATGATTAAAATGTATATGATACAAATATAAAAATATAAATAAATATAGACAGTTACAAAATACGATTTTAACAAACTAAAATTGCAAACCAGGTTATAAAAAAGGATTTGAACATAGAGAATAACGAAATTAGTAAAATGTATATGATACAAATATGTAAATGCCATATATCCTATTGAAGCAAACAGTAAAAAGTTATTAAAAAAAAAACACAACAACAACAGCAACATACAACCACATTAACAAACCAACAAGAGAAAACAAGAAGAAGATATGATAAAATATATAAAAAGAGGAGAAAAAGAAGAGTTATATCATACCATAATCATATTAAAATGTGGATGTCTTTTGCCATTTTGCCAATTCTTGTTTAAATGGTTTCATATTTTTTATAAATCGAATACGTTCGGGTAATTTATTCCAGTTTGATGGACCTGTGACAAGAAATGACTTCTGATAAAAGGTCGTACGAACATGTGGCATCCTAATTAGCATCTTATTTGTGCTCCTTGTTGTTCGAGATGATATCGCTTCAATATATATAAACTTATCACCTAGTACTTCAGGTGCAGCTTTATGTAAGCATTTATGAATCATGCAACAAGATGCTCTAAAAAACAGATGATCTACTTTCGGCCAGGATAGAATTTCAAACACTTGTTCAGATGGGGTTTCCCAGGAAAAACGAGATATCATATATGCTGCCCTCTTATGTAATCTTTCCAGTTTACTATGGTTTGCTTCAGATCTCCCAGACCAAACGGTACAACAGTACATTAAATGGGGCACTACAAAAGCCCAGTACAGTTTGTTCAATTGTGCTTTATCAAAATAATGTTTACATCGACGAATAGTTCCTAATTTCTGTTTCACAGTTAAAGCAATACTTTCGATATGTTTTTTAAAGTCAAGACTGTTATCAATTATAACTCCCAAACATTTATATGTATATACACATTCCAATTGGCATCTATTTAATTCAATCGACAGCATACTGTTATCTAATGATCTAAGCTTTTGCTTTGATCCTAGCAGCATCGTTTTGGTTTTATCACTATTCAAAATCAACTTATTTTTTATTCAGCCAAGAATTCAGTTCACCAAGAGCTTTTGTCAGTTTGAGTTCTACCTCTTGCTTAGTTTTTCCACATACAGAAATAGTAGTATCATCCGCATACATATAAACAATGCCATTTGAGATGGAACATGGGAGGTCATTAACAAATAGAGTAAAAAGGAGCGGGGCCAGGATGGACCCTTGTGGAACTCTGACTATCGAAATTATATTTATGCATCACAGGTGAATGAAATAACTTGTAAGATGGCACTTAACAAAGATTTATGCATTGAATATGATAGCTATGACGTTCTTCGAAATGGTCTATTAACGTAAGAGTTAATTATTAGATCACCATCTGAATAACAAGTATTTGAAATCACAGTGTCCATGTATGAGGATATTGGGCATAAATGTGTCCTCCAAAAGTCGAATGAATACTGGACGTATCCAAAACCAATACATAATCACTGTCCTGTCTTTTGTGGTTGTTCGTAATGTTTGCATTTGAGGCAGTAGTAAAGAGTTTGCTTTTCAGTATTACGTAATCTATCAATGCCACTTCAGTTACTTTATATCACTGTCGTTTGCTTTCGCTTAACCCACAGCGAATTGTCATGGAAGAATCATCTTCTTTATCTCATTTCTTTTCTCATTTCCTCTTCTGCATAACAACAATAATAATAATGATAGTGGGTTATTGTATAGCGCTCATGTCTGCCAGACTGCCACAATAACCGAGAACATTTTCTGTTGTTTTTGTAATGGCAGCTCAAAAAGAATCAAACTTTGCCAATTTCGCAATTTTACTTTAGTTATTCATTTCGTGTCGTTTACCCACTTAATTTCACATGTGTTTTTGTTCAGAATTTATAATAATGATGATAAATGAAAACATTATTCATATTAGAAAACCACGGGGCTGAACTTTGAATTACATACAATTATCTTTGAAATATTCTTCGTGTCTTAAATATTCAAAGTTTCCTGTAGTAGACGACCCTCTGAAGCTAATTGCATTTCTGTATAATAGTTGTAAGTAATAAATGTGAAGGGATTTCTAAATGTTCACAATTTCCAGGCCTTTGCAAAGATATAAAACCCAAAACGGTTGCAAAGATTTTCAAGACATTGTATTCAACCATGTAAAATGTTTTTAACACGGTCGCATATTTCTAAATGTAACGCAAAAGGCAATAATGCCTCAAACTTTTTTCTGTTGAAGTATTTGCGGTTATGTTAAATTGAGATCAGATCAGATCACATAATATATTTATATATATAATATATATAATAGACTTACATTGCGCCATCTTTCTATTAAAACTATTCCGAGGCGCAGTATGAAATTAACAAAGTTATAAATATGTTTTAAAAAATACTACAGGAAAATACAAGATTTGTATAAAACTACTTTCACGTACTGTGTGCTTTTGAAAAAAGTATTGCCTTCAGCTTCGACTTATAAAAATGAAAAACTCCTAAGGAACGCTGGTAATTGATTCCATTAACATGGTACAACATATCACATTATATCATAATCATATCAATATGGAATGAAATGGAACCAGTGATGTTTAGCTTACATTTTGCCTTTCGGGACCCTCATGGCGAGGTTCTGGAGCACTTGGATCTTGGACTTTCCCCGTCCATAATGCTTGCAGATGTCGTAGCATTCGATAGCCTGGTTGCCAACATCCTCCACCGGTTCGTTCATCATCATAATGAAAGAATCCTATAAAAACAGATGAAATTAGGGGAAATGAGAAAATACAAAAATTCAACTAAATGGAATAATGTTAAAAGGTAGTGGTGATGATGATGATGATGATGGCGGTGATAGAAATAATGATACTACAACTCCTCCTACTACTACTACTACTACTACTACTACTACTACTAATATTGCTACTATCATAATAATAATTATGATGATGATGATGAATCCCAATGATGAATACTCTTGACTCGATCATACGAGAGGTCACAGGTTCTTGCCCGGTGCTTACATCTTTGGACAAGGTGTTTTACACACATTTTTCTCTCTCGACCTAGGTTTATTAAATGGATACCTGGTAATGATTGTGTTACTAATAATTGCAGGGAGAACGTTGTCAACAATGATGTGGCTATCCTGGGTAAATAAGAACAAAATAAATCCACAATTAAGGAAAGAAAAACAATGAAAATATCATCTCATGAAAACAAAACATAACATCGAAGACAGCTTTTTTAAATGCACACTAATTTGCACTCGCACTTGCCGCTCAAACTCACCGGAAAAAGTTTATTGCGTCCTAAATATATATACGAGAAGACAGCGTGGCGCAGTGGATAGAGCGATGGTCCTAGAAATGGTAGGTCCCGGATTCAAGTCCACGTCAGAGCGTTCTAGTGACTGTAGGTATCTGCAGTATCAATGTCCTTTGGATATGACTTAAAGCTGAATATCCCTTACAAATGCAGCCTACGTGCACGTATATAAATGTACATACTCTCTCAGCATTCAGAAAAATTAAACAACCAAGCAACCAATCATATTCTTCATGGCCTATGGACGGAGACAAAATTTCTCATGTGCTGTCCAGTTAAAAGATACACAAAGAATACCGATTTTGTAGCTTTGACGCATTTACCTATTAAGGATTCCGCACCCCATTGTTACGAAACATCATGAATATCATGAAGACATCCATGCACTGCATTATGACTCAAGTCTATTTTCAGTAACAACCAGTAACGGTAGGGAGCTGGCTAACGGCAACCCGACATTTACTTCTGCGACAGTTGCTCCTATCGTTTTCTCGTCAAAGGTATAGGGTTAAGGTTAGGGTTAGGGTTGAAAGTTGGTTTTTGGTTTGGTTTTGGTATTAGTATAATGTCGGGTCCAGGTTGAAGTTAAGCATTCGGTTAGTATAGATTGTCGCCCGAGCAAATGGCGATGGGTTTTTAGATTAGGGTTATAGGGTTAGGTTGAGTGTTAGGGTTAAGGTTAAGGTTATATATAGTGTTGGGTCCAGGTGAGCAATGGTCGCCCGAGCAAGGGTTTTCGGTTAGGTTTCGGGTTAAAGGTATTACAAAGTTTTGGTATAGGGTCATGAATTTGGTTCAAATTAACATATTGGATGCATATGCGTTCCTACAATATTCATTGATCGTTGTCCCGGTTGAAATCGAGTCTAAAGTTATGAAATTATAAATAATAAACCCTTTATGTTGTATAGCTCCCTCTTAAGGTCAAGATACCAATTTAGCTATAAAATAATGTTTCTTGACTAAAATCGACCGATTAGCTATTCCCGTTTGGAAATTATATATCACAACTACATATTCTGAGATTTTCATGGTCGCAGCTACCATTGTACGGCCGTAGGCGCTATTTGAAATTTATCAACATTTACCGGGAGCACCGGTAAATTTGTTATATTCAATCTTTCTCGAAAACAGAAGTGTTTTAGGGGTTAATTTTTTTAGTGCTTATAATACATCCACAGGGGCATCCAAATATATCAAAATTGTAAAGATTCACTATCCACCCAATTTTCAAAATTTCCCAAAACTTTGTATTACCTTTAAGGTAAGGTATAGTTTGGGACCGGGGTTGAAGTTAAGAACGGTTAATTAGTAGTAGCCATTGACGCGGAGCAATTATGAAAGGAGCAAGTGTCTTATAATCGACTGAATCAACCTTTTGCATTTAACTCCAATTTGCCCTTTAGGTCAAGGTCGTGCGATTACATTGTGAAATTAAATGTCTAGAACTTGTAAGGAACGGTTGATTTTGTCGTATACAGAGGAATTATTTTTTTATTTTAAGTTTCGGAATCATACAAATGAGGATAAGTTCACTCAATCTTGCTGGAAATCCAGGGGAGGGAGGTGGTAGGGGGCTCGTACCCCGTGTCCCTGTAGCTACACCACCACTCTATAGTTTGTCTGAGATTAGGAAACATACAGCAATTTTTATGCAATAACCATTTTGACAAACAAGGAGCATGGAATGGTAATTGCCGTTTATATCGACCGTGGTGTAGTGCTCTATTCACTTGACACTGAATCCACGGGTTGAGTGTTCGAATCCCAGCCAGGCACGACTAACGTCCTTAGGGGAGACCTTTGTCCGCATTTGCCACTCTCCACCCAGGTGTAAATGAGTACCTACCAATTGTTTTGGGTATTGATAATCGTAAGGCCTGCAGGAAGAGCAGTATTCATACTGATGTACACAAATGGGGTAAATAGGTCCAAATTAAGTCCTCACCATTTATACCATGTACCATCGTTCTATTTGAGGACACACCCAATATGTAATCTGATTATTGTCTGTAATCCGGTACTTCACATGAGATTACCATTCCAAAGGCGCGTCCTACATCTACTACACCTACAAATCAAACAAAAAATCAACCATCTCATTTTAGAATACAAACTTGTGCCGTTATTTTAATGTATATTCCTAAGTTTTTTGTACAAATTTTAGGACTTGATCGCCCTTCAGCCCCCCCCCCCACAACAAAAATGGAATGATTAAAAAAAAAATCTTCCATTTTTATTTTAAAGAAGGCAAAGTCAAAACGAATGAAATTGTATCGAGATCTTTGGCCAAATATGAACCAATCACCGTTTCTTTGAAAATGCAAATTCAATCTTGCAATTTGGGTAATTTTCTCTTCACCCTTCTCTTTCATTCTTATGCGCTGTTTCCATCTAGGTTTCTCCGTTATTCCCCTTTTACTCTTTTCCGTTATCATCATCGTCATTAAAATCTCTCTCTCCCTCGTTCGCCCGTTGCTCTCTCTCTCTCTCTCTCCCCCTCTCTCTCTCTCTCTCTCTCTCTATTTCATCCATTACTCTCCTTTTCTCTCTTCCCCTCTTTTTTTTCTCTCTCTATCTCTATTAACGTCTTCCCCTGTCCTTCCCCTTCATATTTGATTTTGGTCTCAAGCTGCAATCATGCCATGCATGCAAGTGATGATAATTATTCCCCAACATTCTACTTATCTGTGAGGGAGTAGTAAATGATTAAAAGCTTTTTTGTTAAATTTTCTTTTATTCTCAAGGTAAGTAAACAAGCCCACCGTATTGAACCTGGCCTACTTACCCAATTATCTTAATCATCAATCTATTGCTTAACCTTGTATTAACAATACTATCATCCAGTAGATCATTGTTTTGTGGGTTTTTTCCCGGTGAGATTACATATCACATGACTAGTAAGCGCGATCACGTGCTTGCAGCATTGCGCAATACATTTGGCAAGAGGCACCTTTTGATACAATGCCTGGACAGCGTATCGGAACCTGGGTGGGGGTCAAGAGAGAAAAGATTTGCCTACTTTTTTAATTGAATTTGTTTTTCCACTGGCTCGTTTAAAAAGTACAATTCCATATCAAATGAGCAATGCCAGAAATGTGCATGGAAGCAGTAGACTGTGTTTTAGACAATACGAACAATTCCAAGGGGTGTCTCAATGTTTGAACGGGGCCAACCTTCACTAGCGTTTGCGATTTAATTGTTGGCTCTATTTCCTCAATGTATATTTATTGTCACGCTGAAATACATATATCTGAAATCTTGATAATAAATGAAAGGAATGTAACCTATGAATGACAAAAATGATTTCAGATTCCTTCAAAACTAAATAGGTTTACTTTTTGACAGTAGCCTAAACACCAGCGAGGAGGAGCTGTGACTCAGTCAAGAAACTTTATTATCTTATTTCTTTCCATTATATTGCATTCACGCTTTCCTTCCAAAAATACTAACCTAATTTAAATGATAACGGAAACCCCCTTATAAATAACCATTAAAACTGCTAGCGTAAGCAAATATCATCAATCATAATATTTTGGTTCATATTGAAGAAAGTTCGCGGACCAAACTCCATTGCCAAAAGTTCGTTTGCGTTGACATAGAGCCAGACAATTTTAGCAACTATGAAAGATAATGCTATTGGTTTTGCGAATCTATATGATCTTTAAGTGCTATCTATATTTGTTGTGATATGTCAAGTATAGCAGGCAAACAAAGGAACAATTATGTTTCTTTATTGGCTCTAAATCCAGGGGTTGATGGTTCGAATCCCAGCCTGCCGCACTTTTGTCCTTTAGCAAGATTGGAATCCACATTTGCCACTCTCCACCCAGGTGTAAATGGGTACCTGGCAATCGCTAGGGTAATGATAATTGCAGGATTCTGAACAGCATTGAAGATGATGAGGCTTCCCTGGGTTAACATTATTATCATTATTATTATTTAATTAAGGATTATCAATTTCTGCTGGGTTCCATCAGAATAGAATAGGAACTTTTCAGTAGCGTGGGGGGGGGGGGGGGGTGTGTATGTGCTCTTTCGCACCTCCCCCGATTCTCTACAGGAATATCTCCTTTTACTATTTTTGGGCAAATAAACATGTCATACTTGTTTTCAGTTTAATACGAGTATCTCTAACATAATTATCACAAGAGATAAGACAAATCTTAGTAAGTAATCTTATTTGATAAAGCAACAATCTTTCGTTAACAGATTGAGAAAATAATCACGTTAATTTAAAATCGTGATAATATAATTGTGAAGAAAAGAATAATGGAATTTGAGCTCTTGTGATTTGGGGCATTAAGCATTTTTGTTTGTCTCCATACGGGTCTTCATCTCTCTCTTCTTAACAAATTTTATTTTTCTTTCTTTTCATTCTCCAAATCCTATCATTTGCCTTTTTCTAAATTCGCATACAATTTGTATATCATTCCTTCTTATATCTGTGTTCTTTGCTCTATAAATACAGTTTATTCTCAGATATAATATAACTATTACTTTACACGGAGTCTAAATGTGGGCAGTTTTGTTTTGACATTCGAGGTATGCATAATTTTTTTCTCTCATTCACTTCGAGATTTAATCTTGAAGTGTAGTAAATTTCGAGGGTTTTTTAAACCTAGTGAGACCTGGCTGAAATTTCAGTTCTCTTTTATATAAGAATAATTAACGATAATACGAATATGTCGTTCTTGTATAGCAAATATCACAATATGATAACGCTTCCATGTGCTCCTACAGTATTTAAGATATTACTACTCTAAGTTAAGCTCCAGCAACCGTAGCACTCGATGCAGTCAATTAATTAGATACCGATCCTCCTCTCATGGGCCCGCCGAGTGTGGCAAATGTATATCAATGTCTTGGCAAAGGACGTAAGTATTTTGGCAGGGATTCGATTCCTAGCTTGTTTTGTGACTCAGAGTCCGGCGACTTATCCACTGAACCACAACACCTCGACAACGTAGGTGCACCAAATGAATGCTTTGTTTTCTAACTATTCTAAAACTCATTGTTTAATTCAATGAAATAATATCGCGCTACTGTGTACCATCATTTTTGTTATCATTGCCCTTACTGCTTGGAAAAGAAACTTTTTATAATTTTGAAAAGATGTTGGTCGCGAAAATTGTTTAAGTAACGAATTGGCACGACTCAGGATGATTGTGTTTGGTCCAACACATCTATTTGCCTTTTGATAACATTATATGGAAAGTTGCCAATTAATATCATATCTGGTGGGAATTTTGCCTTTGATCACTCTCCATCTTTATCTCATTCCCCTGATCTCTCTCTCTCTCTCTCTCACACTCTCCCTCTCCCTCCCCTTCTCCCCTCTCTCTATCTCTCTCTCTCCCATACTCTCCCTCTCCCTCTCCTCCCCTCCCCTCCTCTCTCTCTATTTCTGTCTCTGTGTCTCTTTCTCTGTCTGTCTCTCTCTCTCTCTATTTCTGTATCCGTGTCTCTGTTTCTCTCTCTTTCTCTAGTTTATTGATAATTATATTTGTGATAACAGTAAGCTAGTTTAATCATGATAATAATTACAAGGTGCTTAAAAAGCGCTTACTACTGAAGTCGATCTCTAAGCGCTATAAAAGTAATGGAAAAAGTTCAATTTCTTGGAGGACCCGGGCATCGATCCCGGTACCTCTCGCATGCTAAGCGAGCGCTCTACCATCTGAGCTAGCCAGGCGCGGATCCAGGATTTCTTAGGGGGGGGGGGGCCCAACTTTATTTTTTTATTTGCTCCCGAAAATTTGAAAATCGCGCCGGCCGAAAAGTCGCTCAGTGGGGGGGGGGGGGGGGGGGGGGGGGGGGGGGGGGGGGGGGGGGGGGGGGGGGGGGGGGGGGTAAGCGGACACTTTTTTTTTTTTTTTGAAGTCCAAAAAAAAATCGCAACGACTCAGCCATCCGAAAAGTCGCTCAGTGGGGGGGGGGGGGGGTAGTGAGCACATTTTTTTTTTTTTGGTCCTCTAAAATTTTTAATTTGCACCCCCCCCCCCCCCCTTGAGCGCCAGGGGGGGGGGGGGGGGCCCAACCCCCAAAAAAGGTAAAAATCGCGTGATTTTACATGATTTTTTTCTCAAGGGGGGGGGGGGGGGGCCGGGCCCCCCGGGCCCCCCCTGGATCCGCCACTGGAGCTAGCCCCCCGGTCACATCCATATACAATAATATTTATATAAAGATATTTTCACCCACTTTAAATGCCAAATAATATATTGCCAGCGAGCCAAGAGTTCAAGCGAAATATTTTACATTTAATTACCCTCAAAGTGTATTTTGTCATGAAAATTTGCCAGCTGTGATATAAGAGATTTTGATGGAGCTCTTTTGATGCGCAAATATGAAATGACAGTTGCACCAATATTTTGTAGATTTTAAACAGCTTTTCGGGGAGGAGGGGGAGAAGTGTGCAGAAATATTAAGTGTAAAGAAACAAGATGCTGATTGTACCCTTAATGGTCGTTACATAGATGACACCTTAGTTCTTAGAGCAAACAAACTCCATTTTAATGTCGCTGACTGGGGGAATGGATATGTCCTGAAAATGCTCCTAGTGCACTTTGAAGAATTAAAAAAAAAAAAATTGTCATGATTTTAATGATTCAAAACAGAACTAAAAAATACATATAATTGGATGGTCAGTCAGATATAGAGTAACACAATACATTAAATAAGTCATATATCAGAATGTCAATCGTAACATAATAATACCATATATATATATATATATATATAGCAGGAATTCAAGCAACCACAAATGAAATTATATTTCAAACTTCCGTTTGCGAAAATGAGTTTAAAGTATGTAATTCTTGTTATGCTCTACGATACTCAAGATCTTTAGAGACAGCAATTTTTGTAAAATTTCACTTTAGTGCTTAAGTTGAAAGGTTGACTTCTCATCTTGTTTTTTCTCCCATGAACGGAACGAAGACAAAATAAAGAGGAAACAAAAATCGCGTCTGGGATAACCATGTAGATTAACGTTAAACTGTTGAAGGTAAATGTATGAATTTAAAGTTTAAAATTAAAAATGTAAAATGTAATGTAAAATGAAAATCCAATATAATATAAAAAGTAAAAACGATATGACACACATGACAACAATGTTGTGGACGATTTCATGAATATTTAGTGTACAAAGGCATTAAGGAAGTCGGTAATTATCAAAAGCGTTGTTAAAAGACATATTGAAATATAAATTAAGCTTACCCTACTCGAACAAAGATGCTTTGATGGAGAGTATACAAAATCATATACCACCAGAATGATGCATTAACAGTAACAACAAACGTAGTCCACCGCGTCCACAATGTTCTAATCTTCTGTACCAAGAGTTACAGATTAATAACGTATTTCTGAGATTTTTTTCTGGGGTAAGTTCTTACTAAATAAATCTCTAGTGGTTTATCAGATACCTCATTCACACTGCTCAGATTAGTTTTTTCTTCTCGGATGTTTGTTTATTAATTTCGCACCAAGTTTTGCGTGGTTAATCTTCTTATCGTGTTGCGCACGATTTGATTTTTAGTCATGGGGGCCGGTTACACATTAACAATAGTATCGCTCTAAGTCTTGCTCTGTTACATTTACCTGATAATGACAGCCACTTGATAATGATAAGAATACAAAAATGATTGTTTACCACCGGTTTGTTTGGATTTCATATAATTGTTGTTGTTGGTTGTATTTTTGGCGTTCAGTCAAATTTGACTATTTACGCCTATTCTGGTTCATTACTTATAGATATAATTATAGTTATAGTTATATTTATACTTATTTATAAATTAGCCATAGTTTGATCATGTTTAAGTTATCCTTTTTATACTTAAAGTTAAGTTATAGTTATATTTATAGTAAGTTGTAGATGTAGATGTAGTTTTTGTTATCGTTATAGTTATAGTTAACGTTTTGTACATCGTCATCAGTGGTATCTGACCAACCCCTGAAAGTAATGTTTGCAGGTATATTTCACTACATTTCGGGCAGTGGGAACAATGCCGAGGGAACGACGCCAAAACAAGCAAAAAGTGTGAAAAGTTTGTTCATCCCATCTACTTGACGTGAAGCAGTTTTGCGGACAAAAAGTTTGTCGAACTTATTCGTTAATAAAAAAGTTTGTTCAACCCAAACAAAGTAAACTATTTTGCAAACACCGACAGGTAACTGAACAAAAAGCGTGAGTCTTCTTTCCATCTCCGTCAAGCAGCGTGATAGCTGCATACGTTCCGTAAAAGGAACATAGTACAACAGTCCTCGTGCATCTGTTGTGTAAAAATGATGAAGTCCCTTACGGAAAACAAAATTAATTAATATAATAAAGAAATATATATATACACACTCCCACATACACTCCCGCTACCCCACTGTATATACACATACATGTACATGTATATGTTTATACTTGTATATATAATTCCACGAGAGTTGCCAAAGCCATTTTGTATATAGCTTGTTTCCTTAACCCACACACACACACATTCTCTCTCCCTCTCCTTTCTCTCTCTTTCTCCCTCTCCACCCTTCTCTCTCTCTCTCTCTGTCCACTATCTCTCTCTCGTTTTCGCTATCCACCATGTTCTCTTTCTTTTACTCTCTCTCTCTCTTTCTCTCTCTCACTCTCATCATATCATTATCTATATTTCACCTCCATTCTCTCTGTATTTGTTTTCCTCTCCACCATCTCCTCCCCCTCTCATTCCCTTTTTCTTCCAATCCATTTCTCTTTTTCTTGATATATATGTTTTTATCTCTTCCAAGTTATGCTGATAACATCCACGAAGACGAACACTCCCGCGAGCCTGGTATAATTACAAGTATAGAGAGCAGATATCCTTTCAAGGAGAAATTGAAATATCTAGCTCAGACTAATACTATTAAGAATTTTAATCAAGAAATAAATAAATACATACTTTAATGCGGACAGTAGCTAGCATGACAAGAATTATAAAAAATAAAAATAAATTGCCATCTAAAGAGGCCTCAACAGCATGGGGGATGGGGTGATGTTAAAGGTACTATGTCCCATTTGCAGGCCAAAAAATGATAAAGTTAAATTCCAACTGCATTTGAAAGATAATACTAATTTAGAACTTCCCTAAAAAAAGGTGGGGCTTGAAAACGTCTTCAAGTGGGAAAATAACGACTATTAGTTGTCAAATCGACTTTAGGGCTATAGAGCCCAAAAGTAATAGTCTTGATTTTCAGACAAATTATTGTACCGAATGGTCATACGTTTTATGCTGCGCAAAGATTCAATCAGTTTAATCTTGGCCATCACAAGAAGTGGGTTATTGATGTAGACAAATAATGTACCCTTTACAACTCTTTTCATGTATGTTATTACCAAAGAAGAAAAAAGCCAGTCAGTCACTCAATAGTGTCTGACAGTGAAGTCTAGCAAATAAACGGGTTTCCTTGCATAATTTGAATATGAGGACACTGCTAACGTTTAAATTTCACAGATAGGACATACATGACATATTCATAATTCCTGCAAAGTTCTACAGCATTTGAGGTTGGCTGCAAAAGGGACATAGTACCTTTAAAGCCATTTGACATACAAATTGTTTTCACAACCCCCCCCCCCCCCCCCCCCATGCATGGCATGGGAAACATTGTTGATTGTATGAATAAATTCCCACTGGCTTTTAGGAGGACACCCCTTACAGTTAGACTTGTTTTTATATTCATATTTCCGGGTAAAAATAGTATACTAAATATTCCTGGTTTTAAGAGGGAAATCTCTCTCACTCCATAACTACCTTCTGTAAGTTCGTTTCGAAAAGGAAACAGATACCTAGTTTTCATGTTCTCGTATTTCCAGGTTCTCAAGTTTCTCCAAGTGCTCACATTAATATACAAAGAAAGGGAACCGAGCCTATTTCATAAAACTTATCATCAATAACAAGTAAGAATTACAATTAAAGCTACTGTTATGAGCTACTGAAATCGTGGCATTTGATTGGCTGAGAGCAAATTTATCATATAAATTTTGCATTTGTTATTGATAACAAGTTGTATTGAAAAAGGCCCATTTAGGTCATTTACTTCGACAGTGCAATATCATGTTTAAAAATGCTCAAATAAGACGAGGACACCCCATCCTCCTCCTTTCTCGCTCCATACATCCATAGTTGTGACCTTTTCGTCTAAACTATGAGTATTACAGGTACACATTAATTTCGCTGTAAAACGATATTATATTCCTTTGACACAGCGTCTTACACTGAAAAGATGAACTGTATCATACAACAATGTGAAAGTTTGTGTGCAGTATTAAAAATGCTATAAAAAACAAGCGAATTTTGTTGTGACATGCATAATTTTCAGAAATGTACATAAAATATATACATTTATAAATCATTAAGCTATTCCACACTCATGTTTGACATGTTAAATGGCGAGAATTTCTATATTTTTAGAGATCGGTATTCTTGAGGAAATCTCATTAACACCGAGAGCTTTAAGATTCAATTGTGTACAACAGCCAATGAGAAAACCTTTACTTTTACCTCGAATTATCAATATAACTCCTCGTGTTATGTTCCAAACCGTGGTCTACAGAAAAGGTCGTCGTTAAAGAGGTTTCATGAACATGGTATTTTGATTACCTTGAAAAGATTCACTTCTCTACACTTACACTTACACTTACCAGCGCACACTACAGGATCCGACTGTGATCTGATTCTTTAAGTAATGGCAATTATATTAGTTATGGAAATATAAACAAAGAACGTTTTGATGATTTCGATTGTAAATAATGATAGAAAACTAACAACAATCAGTACTTATAAGCATTCTATGTCACAATTAATTCCGAATCGGCTTCAAATCGTAGACAATCGTATTGCTGGTATGACGTCACTAAGATTCTGAGCCGATTTACCTTGTCCTCCGCCATGTAGGCTTGGAACCCTCTAAAGGTTAGATTTTATTAATTACATAAATGAAAAGATCCTCAATCATTAAGATCTTACATGTTAGAATGTTCATATAAAATGCTGTTGTAAATTCTTCCCAAATCGGATCGCAGTCAAATTGTATAATATGCGCTATAAGGCTTAGAGTAATAGGAACCAGTAACCGGAACCTTTAAATGCTAATTCTCTTATTCAGCAAATATGAAATGATACAGTTGCAGTCATGGTGATTGCAATCCTCATATTAGAGACTTTTAGAATTGCGTGGACTGCTACATGTGACGTCCTTTTAAGGCACTGGCAGTCACGTTTGACGTCGTCTTAAGGCACTGGCAGTGCCTTAAAAGGACGTCACACATAGGAGCCCACGTTGTCGTCGTGGAAACCTAAAAGTCCCTATTGAAAGAAGAAAGAAACTGCCAATACAAATACAATAGAGATTTGTATTCAACCATGTCATAAAGCCGTCATACCACGAGGATACACGTTATTAAAGTCTATGATTGCCAATTATCTTACCGATTTTTTTCTAACAGATTTTAATTTCAATGTATACCTTTAGCCGAAACAAGAACAATAACATCAACAACAACAATGGTGATATTGGTGATGGTGATAACGATGATAATAATACTGATGATAGTGAATATGAATATTAAGAAGACAATTATGCTGATAATAGTATAATAGTAACAATATAAGTAGCGCGATTATACTACTACTACTGATACAACTACCACTACTACTATATACTACTACTACTACTCTACTACTACTACTACTACTACTACTACTACTACAACTACTACTACCACTACCACTACTACTACTACTACTACTACTACTACTACTGCTGCTACTACTACCTTCATTACTGATAACCATCACATGTATCTTTTTATTCATAGATGACTGCTACTCGTTTGGGATCAAGTCATTCGTCCTCAGATTGATGGTCAGATTTTTGGTCAATTTTTCCCAGAAATAATCTTGTCCTCTCACGTCCTCAGTCCAGTGGATATAGGGTCTGCCATCACTGAGGTACAACCTCGCCAAGAATGGCATTTCATCATCTGGGATGTCTTCGAGGAAAACCACGACTACGAGTTCAGTTAGTGTGTCACTCACGTGGTCCATGGCCGTCCGGAACTTGAGTATGAACCAGTGGTCGTGCACAGCAGCTCTGCTAAGCACTACGATTGTCTTGTAACTATGGCTCACCACGTAGTCGACGGAATCTAAGTAATGCATACCCAGCACAAGGTCTTGGTCACCAAAGATATTCCTCCGAAACTGTGGAAGCCGTTCTTCGAGAGCCGGGCGAAGCTGTTCACGAATCCATTCTTCGTCATCTTCGTCATCGTCGTAGAAAATGATGTTCACGTCAAACTCGTAGTCATTGTGGTCTCGAGCGTCTCGCATCTCTTTATAGCCCAGTACGGCCAGTTTCAAGAGAAAGAGTTTGTTCCTCAACTGCCATCGGTAGTGATACAAGAGCGCTCTGATTACAACTAAGCTAATGAAGACGAGGGGAATCAGAGAGAATAGCCCAGTATTTATTATACAGAGTTCATTTGGATCAAAATCAAGCAGGGCTTTCTCACGAAGAGGCTCCAGAGATGCTGACGAACAGATAGTTTTTTCCTTGTCTTGCAGGCGTATATTTTCATTTAACCAATCAATAAGCCACTTTAGATCACAGTTACAATTGATTGGGTTCATTGATAGATCAAGTGATGAAATGGAGGAAAAGATCGACTTGAAAGTGTTTTGATTAAGGCGCGTTAATCCGTTGTTGGCCAAGGAAAGATGTGTGAGCTTCCAGTTATTTGAGAACATTAGCTCCTCCAAGTACGCGATACGGTTTCCTCTAAAGTCGATACTTTTTATTTGGCCCAACCCCGACAATACATCATCATGAATAAACTGGATGTTGTTTTGTTTCAAACTCAACTTCTGAAGCGATTCCAACCCCGAGAAGACAAGAGGGTGTAGATTTGTAATATAGCAGTTGTCTAGACTTAACCATTGTAAAGCAGAGAGTTGCTGAAATATCCCTGGCTGTAAATCCAAAATAAACACAGAGATGGGTTACTACTCAAGTCCAAATGATTAAGAGCCAATAATCCATCGAAAAGAGACGCGTTTGCAGTTGCATTCCATAGGTAAGTCCGGTGAAGGGTGGATTCGATCATGCTCAAATTAACAAGGGATTGTAAATGTTGAAACGATTTTCCTGGTCGCAAAGGAAGCCATACTGAATTAAGATAGTTAAGACAAAGTGATCTTAATAATGGCGTGTTCAGTTCCAGAACAGTTATGCAACATCCGGTCAAATCAATGGTTTGAATATTGTCAAGTCCCGAAAAGGCCGTCAGCTCAAAGGCAGAAAGGTATTTATTCGAGCTCATGTCTAAGAAAGTTAGATTTTCTAAACCGCGAAAGACAGGTGCAGATATTCCTGTAAACAGATTACCGGATAAATCAAGCTCCGATAAGTCTACTGTCCAAGTCTGATTGTAAGGATTTATTTGTCTTATTTGGTTGTTGTAGATTATCAGTACCTTTAATGCATTCATACCGTTGAAAAAGTCTGGTCGAATTTCGACTATGGGGAGTTTGTTTTCATTGAAACTGAGTTCTCTGAGTTTTGTCAAATTTGAGAAGACTAAAGGATTGAGGCTATTCAGTTTGTTGCCGAAGAAGTCTAGAACAGTGAGGGAAGCATCGCACAGAGGATCAAAGAAATCTTTAGGAAACGCACCAACAGAGCCCTCCCGGATTGTAAGCTGTTCGATGTCTGATTTTGAGATTCCGAGGATGATGTTCGCCAACACCTCGTTACTCAAAGGGTAGCCACCTAGCACCAACGAGCGAACATGCAGTGATGCGATCACATCAGATTCTACTGATTGGATAGGGTTTTGTCTCAGATCTAGAGTATCAGTGTGGCACACAAAGGTGAAATCTCTCGCCGTAAGGTGTTGTAGTCGATTACCAGTCATGAGTACAGTGTCGACCATGCCACAAGAACTTACATTGATGACGGAGAGCTGGTTGGAGGACAGATATACAGCATCTAAATGTGGACTCCATTTTAGAGTGTCATTAGGGAGCGACTTCAAGTTTGATGCCGTTAAATGGAGAATGGTAAGCTGTGAGGACATCGAGAAGACGCCTGTCGCTGGAAGCACAAGACGTGGGTTAAAGGATAGAGACAGGTACATTAAGCCCTTGAGGGGGTAAAAAGCGGCGGATTCTATCGCTCTTACATCGCTAGAAGAAATGTCCAAGGAGTTGATTAGAGGGTATACTTCAAACGAGGAGTTCAAGAGTTTGATGATATTGTTATAAGACAAGTCAAGCTCCTCGGTATCCTCAGAAAGATTCTGGGGAACTGTGTCCAGGTCTTTATTGCTGCAAGAAGCTTTTTTCAGTTCAAGGTTCTGATCGCATCCATGAACAGATTTGTCCATGTCCAGTGTTATGAATGGCATTGCCGAAACTCCATCGTGTCGATGCAAAGATCGAAAGGATGAGCTGACGAGGAGACAAGCGACGAGCAATGGGTACAAGATCGAGCCGTTTGCCATGACGTCAATATATCACCTCTGAAAAAGGAAAGGTACACCTTTGTCGGATGATAATATATCGCTCTTGAATAAATGCTAACACAAGCTCATAGAAGGATACACAAATTTGTATCCTTTGCTGCAGACAGTCAGCCTCACTTTGAGCTGTGAAAAGGCGCTCGGATTTGTTTTCCTTACAAAATTATGGTTATCATATTCTAAATTAGGAATCAAAACTAAAATACAGGTTCGGGAAACAATTATGAATGTTTTCTAACGAAACCAAAAGTCATATTGTGCATTTTCGGTCAAAATATTTAAACATTTCCTAGTAATATAATCACCCGTAAAATACGGATGAAATATTCTAACGGTTATTTTTTAAAGAACACAAAAATGAGAAAGCTAGCTTAATGGCAAATGATTGTAGCGACAATGGAATAATTAACAGGAAATCATATGAAAAAAGCTAGTCCATTCTGATATCTCAAAAAGCGAATTACGTGCACATACAAATCTACTTATTATGAAAACAGTATTCTAAAACTAGAAGATCCCTATTCGGTGCAACTTGGAATACTCATGCTTAGCATTCACTCTGGGGACCTCCCTTTTGCCCTTGCTCAAATCTTTAGAAGAAATAATCAAATTCACAGCCATAATACTAGACAGGCTTCTGCTCTCTATATGCAAGGACAACCTTCACTCTGAATACTCTAATGTACACCGGCCCCAGGTTCAGGAATTCACTTGATTCTACTATACGAGACCACACAGACGATATTCATTATTAAATGAAGAGTAGAGGCACATTTCTTAAAATAGTCAATAACGAACGTAATGTATATAGCTAAGCTAGCTCATAGACCATTTTCGTAATGCATTCAAAGTTGATGCATAAATCTTCGATAAGTGCCATGTTACAATTTATTTCATTCACCTGTTATATGTATAACTGTATTTAATAGTCAGAATGCGCATTGCATAAACTAATTGTTGCTAGGTAAGACAAACCTTATGTCTTGTCCTACCTAAAAACAATCCGCGTTCTGGTATTGAAATACAAATATCCGTGACCGTCAGATGAATGGAATAATTTGTATTGAGGCACTTAACAAAGATTTGTGCATGAAATTCGAATACATTACGAAAAGAGCCTATTTACTCACCATGATTTGCATAGTACAGAACCATGTGCATCCGGTAGGGTGAGGGTGGAGGTGAGGGTTAGGGTTAGGGTTAAGATTGTCTCTTTTTTTAGAAAATGTCGCTACCGTGAAATAATGCCTACCTTAAAGATCGAGTGTGTCATATTTTTTATACATGTATTCGTTCGTTCGAAATGTCCATAATTTTATGTATATTTTTAGTTGTAAACAAAAATCACAAATTCTTCTCTGGTGATATTTGATCAGTTTATTCTGAAAAAATATATCTGAAGACCATAATACATTTATCCTTATTTTTTTAATCAAAATATCGAAATATGTCTATTTATATATCGCAGATATATAAAATGGTCTACATCGCTTTAGATTATAATTATTGTTATTATTACACCAGCTCAAGCCAAGCGAGCATATAAAGGGGGGTAGTGATCATCATTTTTTTTCTTCTCGTATTTGACCTCGAAAATGTGAAAATCGAACCTACCAATATTTCGCTCAGTGGGGGGGGGGGGGGGGGGGGGGGGGGGGGGTAGCATGCATAATTTATTTTCTGTATTTGACCCCGATTTTTTTTTTCTTCTTCTTTTATTAAAAAAAATCCAGGGGGGCCGGGCCCGTCGGCCCCCCCCCCCCCCCCCGTGGATCCGCGCCTGGTAGTAGCAATAATATTATCATTAGTAATACTACATGTATTATCACCATCATTATTATTGTGGCGTAACAGGGTTCTGCCGGGGTAGCGTTCTGCCTTGCAGTCTCTCAAAACCCTATCCACGCTCTCGACAATCATTCATCAACGATCTCTCAGTGGGCTCTCACAAAAGTATATCGTGTAAGGATAACGTGGACTAGCTCTCATTTTACTCACTCCCGCAACCACTAAATGTATGACAGGAACTCAAGAAACAACACTTGTACAGTATCTGCAGTTCAAGTAACTTTATCTTGTTCCTTGTAACGTACCTGTCGCAACGACAGCTCAACGCTGACTGACTGACATATCTCACGATGTACATGTATATATTTCACAATTAACTATAACGCCCTCTAGGTCTTACTAAATTACTGGGCTAGTTTAATATGCTACATTATCATCAATATTCTGGGGATATTTATTATTCCTTATTTCATTGTGATTGTACCTATAACTTTTACCCTAGTTATCATTAATACATTTTTTTTCATTACTGGTTCTTATCATAATACAAATTTACAGTTTCATGCATGTATGCAACGATATTAAACTTGATCTCCCTAGAATATTTCTAGGAAAAGGGAATGTTGTGAATTTTAAAATATCAATTCTCGCACAAAGTCAACTTGCATTCAAAGTTTCCTTGTCTAAATATAAAAAATGCAAGGATTAGCCTGAAAGTTAGTCACTTTTTTGTTTCACCGTTTTTCTACATAGGCACCTATAACACCCTCTTATCATTAAATAATCAATGTATAATACTATTAACAATAAAACGACTAGAAATGCGACTACGTCGAGTGAGTTGAGCTGGATGAATCCCATTTCAGTAGATCGTAGACGTAGATGATCTCCACCATACTTGACCACGTGCTCTATCCAGAATACCGCCGTGTCCAGCGGACTGGCTAGTTGGTCTCGGAGGATACCAGATGCCCGCTTCGCATTAATCTTATAGCTGAAAATTGGTGGGAAAGAAACAAAAAAGGTTCAAAAATTCACCGAACTGTAGATTACAATTAATAAGGTACGGGATTCAAATCCCAGCTCGGCACTAACGTCCTTTTTTTCTTTTTGCCACTCTCCACTCAGGTATTGATTGGGTACCCGGTTTAACTAATGCGAAAGTCATTGCAGTTTTCTCAGCAATGTGAGCGTCTGTAAAATGGCGCCTTGCTAGAATGCTCCCCAGGAAGTGGAGAATATGCATGCATACATTAATCCGAGGACCAGGGTAATATAGGTTTTCCCGTCCAATTCCGCAGCTTTTTGCATTCCACCCGAAAAAACGTTCATTCGAGTTAGCGCAAACAAAATTTAAAAAAAAAGTATCTGTCACGGGATTTAGCACTTTTATCATTCAAAGGAATAGTTGTTGGTATAGATCAAATGATTCTATCAATAAATTCAAAACCAGAAGCTCAAATAAATTGCAAATCTGTAATCTTTAAATCTACCAAAGGACAAAAAACGTGTGAGGTACCGAGGCTAAGTCCTCAATAATGGATTAACCGATGACATTAAAAACTCTGTATCACTCCAAAGCGGAGCCTTTCATTTTGTTTAACGGAGACACGTACCTTTACACACCTTTCGAAAACCATGTCTATTTTTTTATGGGGTGGGCTAGGGGAGCATGGGCACTGGGAGCAGCCTCCCTAGGAGCAAAGCCCCTGTCTGAAGGAAGGGGGCCCATTATTTTTTGTAAAGAGGGAATTCAAGAAAGAAATGAGGAAGTCACTTCAGGCTTATATAGCATGTCATTATCATACATCTAAAGTTATATGATTGTAAATGTAAATATGTTGTTGTAAATGGAATAAATAAACATCAAATCAAATCCCCCCCCAAATAACAATTAAGGGTCCAAACGCTGTTTGTTGTGTTCTTATGGCAAACTAAGGGTGCGTTTAATCGACACTTTTTCACCCTAGAATCACGGTTTCTAAAGACGTTTAGTTTAAAACGCAATGCGTTCAAGCGATTTTTTCGTCGGTCGTAAAAATAAACGTGTTTGAAAACACAAACATGAAACGCTGAAAAAGATGCGTTTTGTATCATGATTCAAAAGAATCACGGTCGCTAAAATTCGATTGAACGGACGGAGTTCTCAATCATGATTGTATGACGAAGCCTCTTCCGGTTTGGGAAAAACCGCGCGCCCGCTTTGCATGCAATTTGCGTGGCCTGTTCCGTTATGTTATTCCTTGTTTTTCCTTCTATCATTTTCTCTTTCTGTCTTTCCTTATGTTATTCTTTGTTTCTTCCTTCTATTCTTATGTTATTCTTTGTTTTTTCCTTCTATCACCTTTTCTTATGTAATTCTTTGTTTTAAGCATTCTATCAATTTCTCTTTCTGTCTTTCCTTATGTTATTCTTTGTTTCTTCCTTCTATCATCTTCTCTTATGTTATTCTTTGTTTTTATAATTCTATTACTTTCTCTTATGTTATTCTTTGTTTTAATCATTCTGTTACTTTCTCTTTCTATCTTTCCTTATGTTATTCTTTGATTCTTCCTTCTTTCACCTTCTCTTATGGTATTCTTTGTTTTAATCATTCTATCACTTTCTCTTTCTGTTCTTCCTTATGTCATTCTTTGTTCCTTCCTTTTTTCACATTCTCTTTCTGTCTTTCCTTATGTTATTCTTTGTTTCTTCCTTCTATTTTTATGTTATTCTTTGTTTTTTCCTTCTATTACCTTCTCTTTTGTTATTCTTTGTTTCTTCCTTCTATTCTTATGTTATGCTTTGTTTTTTCCTTCTATCACCTTTTATGTAATTCTTTGTTTTAAGCATTCTATCACTCTCTCTTTCTGTCTTTCCTTATGTTATTCTTCGATTCTTCCTTCTTTCACCTTCTCTTATGTTATTCTTTGTTTGAATCATTCTATCGACTTTATCTTTCTGTCTTTCCTTATGTTATTCTTTGTTTCTTCCTTCTATCACCTTCTCATTCTTTGTCTTATTATTGCGATCTATGCTCAAAACAGCAGTCGACAGTCGGCCGTAAACAATTCCAGAAAGCGCGCGCCGAAGTTCCTGGGCCATACTGCGCAGTGTGATGCGCAGTGGTTTGGCTCGCAATGAGCTAGAATCAGCGTTGATGAAAAATCGCTTGAACGCAAACCGCAGTGACCTTGCTTTTTGTAACGGCGTTTTGAATTGTGATTCATGTTTGTGATTCTAGCTTCGAAAATTCGATTGAACGCACCCTAGTTGAGTTTCAAAAGTGGCACGCACCCCCCCCCCCAAAAAAAAAAGAAAAAAAAAGAAACAAGTCTCAGTGTATTGTATAAAAAGATTCAACATACCTCTCATCATTGAGAAGGGTGTTAATACTCGTCCTTATCCTATCTTCATCTAAATCATTCACGTCCAGAACGAGACCCATCCCTTTTGCTGCTACCAGATGAGCGTTCGGAGGCTGATCACCACCCAGCGGCATGAGGAGCAGCGGAACGCCTTGGTTGATGGCCTCGTGGACCCCTGCACTGCCCGCATGGTAGATCAGCAGTCGAGCTTTGGGATGAGCTGGGAGATGAGCAAGTGATTGGTTTAGCATTAGAAAGAATGGATTAAACTACAGAGCAGCTCACTGATAGGGACTTTTAGATTCTGCACGACGAGAACGCGGACTGCCCTTTTAAGGCAATGTGACGTCACTGCCAGTGCCTTAGAAGGATGTCACATTTCCTTGAAAGAGCAGTCCACGTTCTCGTCGTGCAGAATATAAAAGTCCCTAATGAGGCAGTCAAGGATATAAGGACGTTGTTCAGACAAACCCTAGCTGTGTAGGGCCAGCTGATCAGGTATTTTAATATCCACAACAGGAACTCCAGGCGTTGTGCATGGTGAATAAATAAACAGTTGGCCATGTGCAGCTAAGGTGCGCACGAGCACAAATATTACTGCTGAACGTATTAAAGCCCGATACACATTAATACCCTCCTACCGCCAATAGACTGGTTTACTAACATATCCAAATTTATGGATGTTTCTTTCCTGGGGACCGAGTGATGAGGTTAGTCCATTAACCTGTTATTAATGAATGAACTACAATATTTAAAATTCAGTTTGCGTACATTATTTGTTGCTGTGTCGGGCAAGCCTCGGACAAGCAGTCATGTTAACAAGGCGTCATTTGCTGACGTAGGACTGCGTCAGCAACAGACGTAGTCGATGAGGCGCCATGTGAGAGTTAGCACAGATAGTAACGTGATTGAAATGATGTATCGTGTACAACGGGCATTACAGACTCAGAGGGCGGTCCTAGTTGCGTCACAATGGTGAAGATTGTGCTTTTGGATCATGCACGTCCATCTGTTAAATTAACAACATTTATAAACATAACAAAACAAAAACCAATAATAATTAATACATAATTCTTACCTAAAAGGTCATTCTGTGGAAGCCAATCAGAGGTCAGTGTGTTGTTGCCAAGGTAACGTGGTGTAGGACCAACGTATCTCCATAAGATCCTCTGTGGCAATTCGCTGAAAACTTTCGAAAATATATCGGTGAGGGCGTTACTCCCAAGATTGTTTGCCGATGACCCCTTTGTAGAAACAATAAAACAATAGAAATATAATTTACAGTGGAAAAGAGATAAAGTGATGGGTGGTGATCTATTCGCGAAAGGGAAGAATGAATCACCCTAAATTGTAACCAGGATCATAAGTAGATTATAATTATCATTTTAATGAAACATATACAGCCATGCATGTACTTATACGCGGGATGCACCGGTTTGCACCCGTAACAATCACGATAAAATCGGGCAAGAGAGGGGCCTAGAAGAGGCTATGCTGGCAGGAACCTTGTCTATTTCGAAGTTGGCACTTGACATGGCCCATTTCACAAAGCCTTTTTTCAATGACAAATGACAAAACAAGTGACAAATCTGCTGAAAACCAATCGGAAACAAGGATTTCGGTAGCTTATAACGATGTCGTCTATGCGTACGTTTCAAATCTGGACTTGAGATATGGTGGAAAGATGCCCCAGATAGATATGATAACAACCCCAATCAAAGGAAACCGTGGATAGGAACAACAGTCTAAAGACTGAATAATCCTGGATCAAGTGAGCTACAAGTGAGTTGTCACTGATGACAAGTTTTGTGAAACGCCCCCCAGTCCTAACATCAACCCCCCATCAGCTTCATCCCTGCAAAACTGATTCTACCTCCTGCCACTCACGTCAGTGGTGCTACAACTTACCAATGTGAAGATAATGAACCCATGTTCTCCAGACCCTTCGACGAATGTCTCTAGATCCTTTGGGAGTGGCTTGGGTTCCTTGATTGTGAATCCACCTATCGGGATCCAGTTTGGAGCGGTGGGTCTCGGGTATTCCAAGGCCCAGGTGTTATGGCACAACCAAAGCTCTGCCCTGCTGATCATCTGCCACGGAGTCAGGTCCGGTCGGATGCCGAACGTGCGTTGCATCTGACGGATAGGACGATAGATACTGAAGTACTCAATAATTACGTGTACGCCATAAAACATTACTGCATTCTTGACGCGTTGAAAGAAAGTCATGCGGTCACCCAGCTCTGGCGTGAAGATACTGAATGGCACGTAGGACACTGGAGTTGGAATACCAAGCATTCCCTCGTGGAAGCTTACGACCCTTCGTGTACCAGTTAGAACAATATATGGTATGTCTAAGTAGGCGGCAAGAACAGTATCACAGGTATCCATAACAGGAAAGGTTATCAGTTTATCGAAGCGTTCACGCTGTAGCTGTTCTAGAAGACCAGTGTTCTTAAACAGCTCATCACATGCAAACGCATCTAGGCCGCTCAATTTCCATGGTCTTGGATCATGCATTACTTCAAGCTTTGTCATGTTAATCATTTCCGATAACGTGTTTCTCAAGTAAGTGAGCTCCTGGAGTTCCTCCTCCGTCATAGGATTCGGTAAGGTTATCTTCGATGTGTAGGAATCTGGCAGAAGGCCACCCACATTCAAGTTGTCAATGATCAGTAGAGTCACGTCATGGCCGCGCTGGACGAGGACTTGAGTGATAGTGGTGAGTGCGATGTGGTGGCTTGGTGTACGCATCAACTTAATGGATGGGATGAGAAACCGCGCTCCATTGCAAGATTGAGAACTCACCAGTAATATGAAGAGAGACCAATAAGCCAGGTTCATTTTTAGTGAGACCTTTCGTCGGAAGTGGTTGATATCATCCATGACTGGTTGCTTTATCGAGAACAAGTGGAATCAACCAAGCTAAACAGCATGCATGCCTGCAAGTAGTTATAAGCCGGTATTTATAAGCACATGTACTGTATAGGCATACACGTGCACGCATTCATTATGTAGATATTATATTGATATAATGTTATGTACACACTAGATTGGGTTACCGCTTTTGACCAGATATTGTTTGCACTATACAGGGGATCCGTGTGAGGCCAGCATTTAAACTGGTGTGATTGGGTCTAGACATCAAGGGAAGGAGAGAGGGGGCGGGGGCAATATTCGGTGGATAAAATTCACATTAGCAAGGCCTTTGATAGGTAGAGGATGCTTTTTTTTTTTGGGGGGGGGGGGTTCGTATCATGTACTTTCATTATTTTTGTAATATTCAACTGGCCCCGCCACCCCCCCCCCCCCCACCATCGTATACCAATACATATTTACCGAAACAGAATCAAAGTCATTATAATTTTATTTGATTAATGATTATTGGTCAATGTCCAAGTATCATTGACTCGAATGTGATACTTCATGACTATATACAAGGCCACGTTTGCAGCCAAAAGTGTACTCAGTTGTCATACTGGAATTGGATTGGGTGGGGATTAGGAACGAGAGAAGGGTACGGTTGGGTTGCATCGAGGCGTGAGTTTGCTCATACCCAAGTTCATGAGGCCTGTATAAATACTATAAGACAGAGAGCAAGTTCATGGCCTATAATTGTGACGTTTGTGGCTAAAAATAATAAGCTCACGTGGAATACCCTCCGCACGAACTCTTTAAAGGTGGCCTTCGTATTTGTCCCTGTGACCTGAGGTATGACGATGCACTTGAGTAGTCTCATTGTTCAGACTTCAATAAGAGTTGGAAAATATAAACTTGCCGTATTTCGATTCCTTCAAAGTTCAAAGTGGTTTCACGGGAAACGATTGTACTTGTAGCGACGCAAGGCAACGGCGGATCAATGGGGAGGGGGGGGGGGGGGGGGGCAACCGTTTGAAACAATAATTATGATGTTGTAAATAATGTTCTATTTACCGAACGGTAGCACATTCGTTATAGCAAATATGTTTTGTACAACCCGGCGCTGTAGGAAAGAAATCTATTCCGTCATATAGAATAACTAATAAAATGAAAGTCAATGATTTGTTATTTGTACAAAGCGAATAGGAGAGGAGTTTTTTCTGCTACTATTAAAACAAACTCGATATCAGTCTGAGAGTGGACTTCCCCTTTAATCGCAACTTATTTTACTCGTTTATAGTGGCCACTAAGACTTAATATTTCAGTATCCTGGGTCAATGATAATTATGTAGAGGCCGACTGGCCGTTGTGAGTTTTTAACACGGGCCGCTCAGTATTTTGGCTTAAGGGCCGGTCGAATCGTGGTCTGAAGGCCTGTTGATATAATGTACGTTGTCTCTTTCCGTATTTGTACCCCGCATTTAGTTATTTAGGGCAGTATCTTTTGATTATGAGCCCTAAAGGCAACTTAAAAACAAATTCACAAAAAATACTGTTATGTAAAAACAAACATAATGCCATTCATTTGTTCTTTATTCGCTTGATTAAAAAATATAATGTAAATTTACAACAATAGATAGATATAATTATGCCTTTAAAAATATAATCCTTCAATTACAGTAAATTCTCCTACAATGCATGGATACAAAGTAATACGACTTGGAAGTCTTAAGGCTTTATTCGCTTAATCAAAAAGGACAAAATACAAATTCATACAAAAATATTTATGTTTATGCAAATCCCCCCTCCCCCCAAAAAAAATATCATCATTTATAGTTCCTTCCTCTACAAATAGTTTTATGTAAATATAATGAAATACTGCGTACAAGTCTCAAGTCAGATTGACAGACAGACAGAGTCAACATCGAAGTCTGAGCTTAAGAGGACGTTATAGTTTCGATTTCGAAGGGCTATTCGATTGTCACGTAGACAAAGTGCTGCGTTTTTTCAACTGGTGTGCCGTGACACGCTGGGGTGGCACATTACATCTCTAGGGGTAGCGCCAGAGAAGTTTAGTTATATAGATACTTTTTTATCATTATTATGGAATAACGTCTTTTTCGTGAAAACGTTATATAAAAAACCGCTAAAGTATGAAATTTCATGAGGAAATATTATTATAGAGATAACAAGTGAGTTTTTTCCAAGCTCGCTTCGCTCACTCGCAACCTTTAGAAACAAGATGAATTCTGACTGCGAAGTGCCTGAATATCTCCATATTTGAGCATCAAGGTGCTCGAATAGCCCTCCATTTGGGAGCTGCCCGAAAATGTATTATATATTTATATCAAAATTACAGTTAATTACACGCTCGTTCGCACCATTTAGGAACAGGTTGATTCTGGGCAATGAGATGCCAGAATCTCCTCATTTTCTTGCATCGAATTGACCGCACATTATGATTTTTGTTTTCGGTGGCGAGATGCCTACACACTTAATTCTATATTTCATCTGGTGTGTTGATTATAAAGTAAAAAGTTCATCATATTGAAATTGTCATTATTTTTTGCTCGCTCTCTCAAAAAATTGTGGTTATGTGTACGTGGTGCGTGATAAGTGTCAGAGTAATTGAACATGAATTTTTGGGCGAGGGAAATGTAAGATACCATGACTTTTCCATACGAGGCAATTAGTGGAAAAAAGGGCCTGTTGGTTACTGAATTGTTGAAAAACTGAATGCTGATCCTGGTGACTGACACCACCTGCCTGTTTTCGGGTATACACCCGAATGGTGCCGAATTCCCAATGAGAGCCCTCTACTATGCGTCTCTAAACAACACAGAGTTTCTGCCCATCAAACTTTTAGCACATCAAATTGAAATCCTTGTTTTATGAGCTCTAAAAGTTCTAAGAATGCTTTACGTAAAAATTTCGTTTGTAGAGAGTAAAATCTATAATTCCTTTAGAAATAATTTTATGTTTAAATTTAAATCTGAAGTGTTAAAAACTTTTTTCCCAGTTTAATATTGAGAGGTTTATTGTGCATATATTAAGGTGAAAGCGATTAGTGTATCAATTAGTCACTTTTATGCTTTCTTGTCTTTCTACAAATGCACCTATAACACCCTCGTATGATTAAATAATTAATGTATATAAGTATTGATGATAAAACGACTAGAAATGCGACTACGTCGAGTGAGTTGAGCTGGATGAACCCCATTTCAGTAGATCGTAGACGTAGATGATCGCCACCAAACTTGAGCACGTGCTCTATCCAGAATACCGCCGTATCCAGCGGACTGGCTAGTCGGTCTCGGAGGATACCAGAACCCTTCATAACGTTAGCCTTGTACCTGAGAGACACAAAAAGTCATCGTGATAGAGTTTGATATTTTATGTTCAGGAACCGGAACTACTTTTGCTTTGCTTTCTAAGGTGTCTTAATTCCACAATACAGTCCGCATTCATTCACATACCATTTAGATGATATGAAAATAATCATTCGTACTACTTAATTGTGTACAGATCAGTCATAATTGTTTGTTATTCTCATAATGCTCATAATGATTAAAACAAATGAAAGTCTGTTAAAACCTATTTCCTGTCATCGGAAATAAATGAAATGAAAATGAAGACGATTGCAAAGCCCTTCAAATAATAACTTATATGGTAATTTCAATCCTCTATTGCACATCCCATAGAAATCATGTTCGGAGAGGTGTCGTAGTTGAGTGGTTTAAGCACTAGCATTACTTGACATGCAAAGGTCGTGGGTTCAATCCCCGACATGACACTTTATGTCCCTTGGCAAGGCATTAATCTTCATTCACCACTCCACACCCAGGAGAGAATTGTCAGTAATTTCCAGTACGGTGACCATTTGGTAGGAATAATCCCTAAGGAGCGGAGATGTTGCACATTGTGCGTGGATGAATCCGATTACCGCGGTAATGATATCTGTAAAGCCCTTAGACGCGGTATTTCGTATAAAGCACTATATAAATCCAGATTATTAATATTGTAATCAGTGTTTGCACATTTCAGGAGCTGATGGATAAAGCTATTGAATTCGCCTCAGGTTGATTTTTCGAAAGTCTTATCGACTAATCGTGTTCGTGCAGAGTTATTCCTCCAGCAAGTCGGCAGCTGAAATAAATTAACGCCCTATCGCAAAGACTTTCGAAAAAAATGAAGCCAAGGGCAATTTTACTATTAAACCAGAAATCATGGCTGGCTTAAATAATACGTAATGGTACTGTTTGTACATTGCAATAGGTGATGGATACAAGGCTCCTTCTCACTCCTTTTTTATTCTCATCTTTCCCTCCCTCCTTTTTTTTTCTTCTTTTTACGCCTTCGGTTGATTTCTCAAAAGTCATTGTGATCGTATTAGGAGAAGCTAACTCACCTTTCCTCGTTGACAAGATCGTGAATTGCCGTTTTGAGTGTCGTTTCATCCAGTTCGTTGGGATCCAGTACAAGACCCATCCCTTTCGCTGCTACCAGATTGGCGTTCTGTCCCTGGTCACCAGCCAGCGGCATGAGGAGCATCGGAACGCCGTGGTGGATGGCTTCGTGGACACCTCCGCTGCCACCGTGGTAGATCAGCACACGAGCCTTGGGGTGAGCTAAAAAATGAAGTGAAAATGCTTTTTCAAATTCTCCCATCATCATTTTGGCACTGAATTGCTCTGAAATACAATATTTCCGTGTTAACAATATTATATTATTCGTATATTCTTTTAAACATTGGTGGATCGAGGGTATCATTTCACAAAACCATCCTAAATAGAACTTCGTGAACATCCCATTGAAGCCCGAGTGAATTTTAATAGCTGCCCTATATTCCCTCATCCGATTCACTAATTTCACAATAACACAGTTTTAACTATACCTAGTAGAGGAATTATTATATAATAGTTGAGTTCAGTTCAGTTTATTAATATCATCATTTCGCGGCCTCGGCTGAATTGCATAACAATTTACAATAAAAAACCTATATTTCTTTCACAGTATTAATATTATAATAATAATTATTATCGTTATCATTAATATTTGCATTACTTTAATTACTATTATACATGTGAGGTCATGAGAGTTCACGGTTTACTTTTGTGAGATACTCATAAACTGGCTTAGGGATTTTAATCTAGGTTTTAATCAAAACTGTGACTTTTTCATAATACAGTACAGCATAATACTGTGTGAAAATACAAGTATAGGAGAATGAATTTGAGCGAAATCTATTTCTTCTATCTATTCATTCGTGCTTCAGATGACAGCAATCATTCATATATATTTCTGAATCGTCCTGTTTGTATATTTGTTCCTAATGTTTTAAAGACGACCGATGTGCTCATGCATTATTTTGTATACAAATTTCCTTATTCCATTGTGTTTTAAATGTCTCCTCTCTAAATTACGTCCTTCTCTAATGCTTCGGTTTTTTCTTCTACAATTACTTATTTTTCCAGGAACCTATAATATACAAGCACTGCTTTTAAATAGATTCCTCACATTCTACTTAATCTATTATATGAATTGAGAATCATTGAGACGTGCTCATTTATACTACATGTATTGTATAATTTCTTATTTTATATGTATGTCTATAATTTTGGTCAAATGTGGAACAATAAAACTTGAAACTTGATGTGATAGTCTGTCACAGAGTGTTTGAAGAAATTCACAGAAGGAAAAAAATCTCGATAATATATGAATAAAAGGAGGAGATGGAAGATTTTATACCAACCTAACAAGTCATTCTGAGGCAACCAATCCATGATGAGTGTGTTGTTGCCAAGGTAACGGGGTGTTGGACCAACGTATCTCCAGATGACCCTCTGAGGGAGCTCGCTGAAAACTTTCGAGAACATGTCGTTGATGCCGTCCGATGCAAGCGATGTCGTCATTGATCCCTAGAATGCCGTAATTAGGAGATATATATAGAGAGAGAGAGAGAGAGAACGAGAGAGAGAGAGAGAGAATGAGGGGGAGAAAGGGGGACGGGGATGCAAACATGTGTAACAGGACCGTAATAATAAAGAATAATAATAATATCAATCATTTAGGAGCACTAAAAACAAAAAGTACTATAGCGCTTAAAATTACAGAAATTGAAAATGAAACATGAAATACAAAGACTTATGACAATAGGTATAAATCGCATATAAGTTACTGATGGAAGAAGTACATTTCAAGCGATTTTTCCGAAGAGGCAACAGTAAAAGACGACAAAGCGCGATCATCCTGAATTGATTGATCTATAACAAATGTGGGGGCAGCATCACAAGCAGAAGTCTGACCATATCCCGGGATCTGACGGCAAACTACTGGAGCTTTCAAATTTTTCTAATCGGTATTTTTAGATGAGGGTTTGTATCCGATGTAACTCTTTGAATACATTACGTCTGGAACATTTAGACTTATGTTGGAAGAAGAAAACATGGACCTTTAGGATGAACAGAGCCATTTTAATAATGGCTCTGGATAGAGCATTCCAGCCGTTTTTAATTCTTGATTTGTATTATTTGTGTACATTGTATTCTTGTATGTGTTTGAATTTGTATACAGAAAATAAAACCAAACCAACAGAACTTACCAATGTGAACACGATGAACCCATGTTCTCCAGATCCTTGTACGAATGTCTCGAGATCTTCTGGAAGTGGTTTTGGTTTCTTGATGGTGAGCCCTGGAATGGGGATCCAGTTTGGACCAATCGGTCTCGGGTGTTCCAAGGCCCAGGTGTTGTGGCACAACCAAATCTCTGCCCTGGTGATCAGCTGCCACGGAGTCAGGTCCTGTCGGATGTCATAGGTGCGTTGCAAGTGACGGAGAGGGCGATAAGTTATAAAGTATTCCCCGATGGGATGTAGGCCATAGTGGAAGAATGCGTTTTGGACCCGCTCTAGGAAGTTCATTCTGTCGCTTAGCAACGGCGTGAATGAACTAAAAGGAACGTATGAGTTAGGAATGGGGATACCGGCCATGTCCTCGTGGAAGGCCGGAGAACGCCGCGTCCCGGTGAAAAGAGTATACGGTACGTCCAGATAGGCGGCGATCGCTGCGTCACAAAAGTCCATCACAGGGAAAGTGAGCATCATATCAAAGCGTTCCTGCTTCAACTTCTGGAGGGTGTCTTCATTCTTGAAGAGCTCGAAACAACCAAAATACATCATCTTCTGAAAGTCCCGCCCACGAGGGTCCATCACCGATTCAAGAAAAGTACTGTTTTTCATGATTGACATCGCGGAACCTTTAATTTTGTAAACGTAAGCAATTTCTTCATCGGTCATCGGGTTTGCGTAGGTGATGTTCGCAGTGTAAGACCCTGGTAGGAACCCCTTGGTCTCCTTCTTGTCGATGATTAGCAGAACCACCTCATGTCCCCTTTCAACCAGGGCTTTAGTGATGGTTGTTAGACTCATGTAGTGGCTAGGCATGCTCAGCAGACTGGTCGCAGGTAACAGAAATTTCGCGCTTTCACCGAGGTCAAAACTGCACGCCAGGAGTACCATGAGAAAACGAAGTATTTTCGTCATTTTGAGGGCTGATGGTTGATACCAATGTTTGCTTACCGTTTTTTTTTAAAAATCTTTAAGAAATGATCAGTTAGGTTAAATTCGGAGTATTATAATCGTCAGGCCTGTTGAGTACCGTGTGACTGGTGCCGTTGCTCGACATCAACAGCATACGTGTCCAAAGTGGTTGCTTAATTGTTGCACAATTGTTCGTTGAACAATGAAAATCTACAGGAAGGGACGTTCGACGTACTGCCTGAAAACCTCCACTTGTGTTTCGTGTTGATCAGTGCGTGAAAACTCTCCGAGGGATTAACGCCTGCAAGCCAATCGAAACAGAAAATATCAGTTACTCAGTTACGTTTTAGTAGTATTTGCCATCTACATAATTCCTTTTGTGTATTTACTAATTTCTCTGGGAACTGCATCCAGTTACAGATAGCAGCTTGACTGGCATGACTGATACCAACCGCTGTTTAAATAATAGTATCTGAAGAAGTGTGATAAACCCTAACATTTAGAACATTGTAAACTGTTTATTTTTGCAAGAAGAGCGACCTCCGATTAAAACTAGAGAGAGTTTGTAACCTTTGAGTTAGGCCTACTTGAATTATTAATCAAATTTTCGAATTATGTCAACACCTAGTATCAGGGAAATGGTTCTAAGCATCGGGGCTGTAGATTGCTGGCATGCCAATTAACACTGACCTGTTGATATCAGGTAGATCGAAATATGAAATAAGTCTCTGACGAATTAGCAAAGAACATCTCCCACATACCTTAATATTGTTCCTAAAATGATACCAGCGCCCGAATCAGAAATGCCCACATGAGAACTTTGAATGTATATCCATGTATTCGACTCCAAAATCAAACAATATCATGGCCCTCCTAATCGTTTACAACGCACCCCATACAGTCATAAGGCCTGTACTTATCAGATGTCCACTTCATCAGCAAACATAAAATGACTAAGTTTATTTATAGGCTAAAGGCTTTATTTCATTTTCCTTATTTGTTGAACAGGATACGTGCCCGCAGACTAGATATTAAATTTCTGTGCAGGAGTAGGACGGAAAACTATATCAGATCTTGCCTTATGTCGCGGGAAGCGTTTCACGGTCCAAAGGTCAATATTACTTCCCTATAAGTCTTGTCTGTCCTGTTGGTAAAAGAAGACGCTGATGTGATGAGAGCAAGACGGGATTGACTCTGTTAAAGGATATGAGGTAACGCCCTTCTGGTTCTAAGCATACACATACATGCCCACAGTTGAATATCAGAGGTATTAATATATGTTGCGTTTCAAGCTATCAAGACGTCCCATTTGCCTGATTTGTATTTAGTATGGGAAACTCTGCGCCTACATTGACTTGTATTCTCTTTTTTCACTACTCATGCATTTACTCAGTCGTGCATTTGTGTATTGATAACCTAATATTTAAAGCCCCAAATCGGAAGCTTTCTGTAAAAAGACGGTAGGCGACTTATATCTCCGAAAAGTTGTAGTCTACCACCCAAAGCGGTAGAGTTCATTCGCGTGTATGCCAGGCGCGTACGCAGGGACCCCCCCCCCCCCCACAAAAAAAAATGCCCTCTTACCCCCTCCCCCCCCCCCCCCCCCCACCCGCTTATTCAGCGGCTGGCTAAGTCGTTGCGAAATTTTTGGGACCAAAAAAAAAATATATATATGTCCTCTTACCCCCCCCCCCCCCCCTGCTTATTCAGCGGCTGGCTGAGTCGTTGCGAATTTTTGGCCCGATTTCAAAATGTTAACCCCCCCCCCTTGAGAAATCCTGCGTACGCCACTGGTGTATGCGTACGGTTTGTGATTGACTTACCTTCTCTGCTACTTCTGCAGGTGAAACTGTTCTGTAGCTGTCAAAACTACAAATAGATAATTTCTCTCCTTTCCTAATTATGGACGCTAAGATGGTCGGTAATATAACAACGTCCCGATTGGAATGATCACTGTTAGGAAAATGAAACAAATCTGAGAAAGGAGTGCCAATATGGTTGAGGGCTCGAGGACAATATAGGCCTACGGTTGACCAAACCCGCCTTAACACCACACAAGGTTGACCATTTATTGTTCAAATAAAAACGCGTCTATTGAAACTCGGACTTTGGAATCTATCTTCGTGGTAAACCCTACACTACAGTGCGTCCCAGAAAAAAACGAAACCGAGAATCATCGATGTTTTATCATAACTTTATTACAATTATGATTAATAAATGACACATGTTTGTGAAGCTTAGATCCTCCTCTTTCATTAATTTTGATGCAACTCACATACTCCGTTTCGTTGACGAAATCATTCATGTATGGTTGATTGTCAACGAAACGGAGTTAAGTCTTTTGTAAATTCTGTTTGTTGATACAGCAGGCAGCCAGGCGCGTACGCAGGATTTTTCAAGGGGGGGGGGGGGGGGTTTAACATTTATAAATCGGGCCGAAAATTTCGCAACGACTCAGCCAGCCACTGAATAAGCGGGGGGGGGGGGGGGGGGGGGGAGGGGGGGGGGGGGTAAGAGGACACTTTTTTTTTTTTTTTTGGTCTCGAAATTTGAAAATTTGACATTTTGCTCCGTTGGGGAGGGGGGGGGGGTAAGGTCACCTTTTTTAGGTCAACTATGGGAGTGTGTTTTGTTTTAAATAATTAAAAAAAAAAAAAAAAAAAATCCAAAGGGGGGGGGGGGGGGGGTTTTAGGGGGGATTTTGGGGGGTTTACACACATAAAAATACCAAAGGGTTAAACCCCCCCCCCCCCCCTGCGTACGCGCCTGAGGCAGCCTGTGAAACCGAATTCGTTTAAAAAGTTATGAAAATGCAAGCATTACTTTAAACAAACAGAACTTAGTTATTCCTAGCTCATGTTTCCTGATTGAGGTGTCATATGAAAGGGCAGAAAATGAACCTTCTAGAAATGTGACTTTCTCTTTGAAATTCAGATACCGTCCGCCAAATGACTTTTGGTACCCTTTCCTCAAATTGATTTTAATCACTCATGATCTAAGCTTTACAAATATCTGTCGTTTATCAATTATAATTGTGATTAAGTTAGAAAAAACATCGATAATTCTCGGTTTCCTTTTTTTTCTGGGACGCACTGTATTCAAGGCACAAGCTCATCGATCGGCGACGTACCTGGACGAAATACAATTTCCGCTCGCCCAGTCTAAACATTCAGACTCGTTTTGCGAATATACATGCTGTAGTAAATAACTTTGTCGTTGTGCCCGGTGAATAATTGCCATGAGATAAAGATTATTTGGAATATATTTACATTTACATTTACATTATAGACATTACACTTCAATGATTAAATATCGTTATGTTATGAAGAACAAATTAATGTAAAGATTCCTGAAAAATAACATGAATTATTGTGTTGAGGATATGATAAGGAATATTTGAACACTTGCATGTTCATTCACAAACATCTCGCTTAAATAATTAAAATATCGCCATGTTATGAATAAAAAGCAATAGTATAATTACGATTACATGAAAATAACGTTAATTTACAAGTATCTTTTGACACCGGCCCCGCATGGATACGCGTAATTTAGATTCAAAAGGCATGCTCATGCGAAAACGAAAGCTCGATCTTATTATGTGTACATAAAATGTCATTGCTGCTTAGATCGGCTTGCATGGTGATGTAGATATACAGTAGGATTGCAGATTTCGGGGCAGATTTGCGGTTGTACCATGGGAGAGAGGACTCCGGACTTCCCAATCCTCCCCCTCACGAGCCTACTAAAATGTCATTGTATTGTTGTACTATGGACCTACTAAGTAGGTCCATGGTCCGTACAGTCTAGACTATAGCGATGCGTACGCTCGTAAGTAGTTAATTTATAGCCTCGAGGCACGCACGGCGTGTCTATAAATTAACTACTTACGCGCACATGCATGTCCGGGACGCATATACACATTGTGGCTTGTCTGGATTGAGCTGAATGTATACTGTTATTTCAAGTGATTGTTGTAAGTTTTCGAGAAAGCGACCAGCGATGGCTGCCGTCAATCACTTTCAACGAGACACCTCACAATCTTTGAGGCCATCTTATTTGTTTCTCCTCGTACTGCTGATGGTGACTTCCCAATCATGCAACGGAGCACGGTTTCTTGTCCCATCCACGGGGTTGATACGAACAGCAAGCCACCACATCGCACTAACCACTATCACTCAAGCACTGGTCCAGCGCGGCCATGAAGTGACTCTACTGATCATTGACAACCAGAATGTGGGTGGCCTTCTGCCAGATTCATACACATCGAAGATAATCTTACCAAATTCTATGACGGACGAGGAACTTACGGAGGCGGCTTATGTACAAAACACTATCCCAGAATTGACTAATAAGACATTCCTGGAGGTTATACAGGATCCAAGACCTTGGACTATGTTACACCTGCATTCGTTTGGTTGTTTTGAGATGTTTAAGAATGCGGATATTATGGAACAGTTACAGCGGGAACGCTTTGATAAAATGATAACCTATCCTATCTTGGATGTATGTGATATAGTTCTCGCTGCCTATTTAGACATACCATATATCGTACTAAGCGGTACAAGAAGAGTTCCAGCTTTTCACGAAGGAATGCTTGGTATTCCGACTCCAGTGTCCTACGTGCCATTCAGTCTCGGAACGCCAGAGCTGGGTGACCGCATGAATTTTATTCAACGCGTCAAGAATGCAGTTGCATTTTATGGCATGCATAGTATTAGTGAGTACTTCACAGTCTATCGTCTAATAGGTCAATTGCAACGCACCTATGGAATCCGACCGGACCTGACTCCGTGGCAGATGATCAGCAGGGCAGAGCTTTGGTTGTGCCACAACACCTGGGCCTTGGAATACCCGAGACCCATCGCTCCAAACTGGATCCCCATTCCAGGGCTCACCATCAAGAAACCAAAACCACTTCCAGAAGATCTCGAGACATTCGTACAAGGATCTGGAGAACATGGGTTCATTGTTTTCACATTGGTAATTAAGTCTTTATTTCATCCTGGTCATGTCACTGACATGATCGATGAAAGGTCGTTATGGATGGTATAGAAAGCAGGGGGATATATGAGGGGGGGGGGTTGACGGGGTTCTCCAGCAAGGACATTTCACGAGTACCACTTTCTTACTGACGTGAGTGATAGTAGATAGGATCGGTCAGTCTGCAGGGGCAAGAGGTGGGGATGAAAGCTGGGATCACGAGCCCTTGTCCAATAGGCACGTAGCCACGGGGGGGGGGGGGAGGGGGAACATGCCCCCAACAAAATTCCAATATCGGTTGAACCTTTTTAGACCCCTTTTTTGTTTACCTCGATCGATGACATGTATGTGCCCCCCCCAAAAAAAAAAAAAAAAAACATCAAACTCTGGCTACGTGTCTGCATAGTGGAGAGACAACACGGCAAGGATCGATCAGTCTCATATCTTTCTCGCTTCTTGTCAACTGTCAGATTGCCTTCTTTTTCTAGACTATTTTGGGGAGTTTATTTTAGCGATGCTTACATGCGGTTGAGTATCTACATGAGTGTTTTTCATTGATGGCGTAATTATCACCACTTCAATAACAAAAACAATCCATTTTGATGAATGTTTCGCCCTCCAGCGCGTCGATGACACTTTCTCTCCTTTTCTCATTTTCTCTTTCTCTCTTTCTCTCTCTTCCTATTGTTTTGTTGTTTCCATGAAGGGATCATCATCAAAGGCTCTTGGGAGTGACGCCCTCAACGACATATTTTCCAAGGTTTTCAGCGAATTGCCACAGAGGATCTTATGGAGATACGTTGGTCCTACGCCCCGTTACCTTGGCAACAACACATTGATTTCTGATTGGCTTCCACAAAATGATCTTTTAGGTTAGCATTGAATACCATTATTGTAATTGTTACACCCACCTGTATGTTTAGATGCCCTTGGACATTGACTTGTGAGGGGAAGGGGGAGTGCTTTTTAAAAATGTGTTTTTATTTTAAAGAAATAGTCTTTATTTAAAATGTGAATTATGTTCCCAAAGTCAATCTTGATTATTGTGAGGCTTCAGCTATCTCTCAGACTAGCTCGCAGGTACTTGTTCGTAGGTTATCACGTAATTCACTTCATACATTTGTCAGGTTATCATTGTTTCTTGACCAAGAGGCTGTTGCAGTTGAAACCTTTTTCTTTCGACGTAACAATCAACCTCTTTCTTTTAATATTATACAGCTCATCCCAAGATTCGCCTGCTGATCTACCACGGCGGCAGTGCAGGGATCCACGAGGCCGTCCATCACGGCGTTCCGATGCTCCTCATGCCTATAGGTGGTGATCAGCCATCAAATGCCCATCTGGTAGCAGCGAAAGGAATGGGTCTCGTACTTGACCCAAATAATTTGAACGAAGATGAGATCAGGACGAGTATGAGCACCGTTCTCAATGACGAAAGGTAAGTCTTCTTTTGTATTGCTAATAAAAGGAGCTAATTGTTTGCATGTTTTTATACAATGAGTGATTTCAAGTTGGGTGTTAGTGTTAGTGTTTAGAGCAGTCAAGAGCTCTTAAATCGAGCGAAAAATTTGCAAATGAAATTAAGAGCCCGATACTGATATCAAAATCGATAGCTTAACATCAGCTGTGACGTCTCCACATACTTGATTTCACGACGAAGATTTAAAAATAGTACATTAAAACTAAAGATATGAAAAGTACAGAATAAATTTACACCTTTTTCTCTGGTCTTATACACATTTCTCTGGTCTTATAAAATAACAAATTTTACACAAAAGAATATATGAATTACCCGTTTCACATCTTTTTTTTTTGATCGTCAGACAATAAATTGGCGTCGTTCGTGCGTTGACTGTGTGCGGGTACAACACTAACACCGAACTGGAAATCAACATTTGCTTAATCCCTAGGGGCTAGTGTTAGTGAACAGGACATTTGTACGTACAAAATTAACACCAGCCACAAAGGTCGGTTCAGCAGACGACAATTTTGCAAAATCGATAACACTAACTACCGGAAGTTGACGATATTCAGAGGTCAAAGCCTTAACACCAGCTGATTTCCATTTCGGTGTTTAGGCTGGTGTTAGTGTTTATTAAACACTAACACAAGCCTTAAACACCCAACTTGAAATCACGCAATGCCAAATCACAAAATTCAATTACACTTTAAGCAGTTGCTATGTCAGAAATATCAAGCAACACCATGAAAAGAAGGGTTTCAATGGGCATTGTACAAAAACATAGAATGCTATTGTGAACAGGTGGTCAGTTGATGGGAAGGGACATACCAATGTCTTTAGTACATCTAGCTGACTGAAGAATGCAGGCATGATGATGTCACAGAAGTCATTTGCTTTTGAAAGTTTTTTTAAGGGGTGGAGCTTAGCAGGTAAAACAAAAGTAATAGAAAAAGTAATATAAAATTATATATGACATAAATGTACATTAGAAAGTCAAAAGGTATGTTATGTATACATTATTACAGATCAAACAAATTCAACATGAATCCGTATTTTGGACATTAATTGACATCGCTCCTGTTGTAATATATTTTCAACCGCGCCATCTTTAGGTAAAGTCGTCATACATAGAGCGATTTCCGATTCCAGTACCCACGCAGGATATGCGCGAGTCGTGCAGCCGGTGATGCATTGTCGAAAATGGCTGTCCACATATCGGGACATATTGTGAGCAGCAGATGGCAATATACGTAAATATGAAGTAGAGTTAGTATACTCTGATAAGTAGCGAACCAAATTTTCACTTTTGCTAGTCATTCAAGATTTTAGATTTTTTCCTTCTGTCTGTTTCTTTAATTCTTTCCCACTCACAGTTACAAGGTCAATGTTCAAAAGGGTTCTGGTATCCTTCGAGACCGACTAGCCAGTCCGCTGGACACGGCGGTATTCTGGATAGAGCACGTGGTCAAGTATGGTGGAGATCATCTACGTCTACGATCTACTGAAATGGGATTCATCCAGCTCAACTCACTCGACGTAGCCGCATTTTTAGTCGTTTTATTCTTAATAATAATATACATTGATTACCTAGTAATTAGAGGGTGTTACAGATGTTTATGCAAGAGAACGAGGAAACAAAAAAGTGACTAATTGTTAGACTAAACTCATTATCTTTTGTATTAATTATCGACAGAAAACATGAAAAGAATATGCATCTTGACCTTGATTTGAAAAAATAATCCTTTAAATCCGGACTGCACTACTTGTATCTACTTGCGCCCTCTTTATGGCCAGCAATGCCTAAGCGGTACCCGTTGATCCCCCATGGTCCCTTTTTTCTTATGCTAATTGAGAGCTGATTTGATGAGATAACCACCTGCCAGTGACTAGGCAGGGAGGTCTAATCCTTCCGGGCCAAATGAGTGCAGAAAGGCTCTAAAATGTTATACCATTTTTCGAGCATGATATATTCATCCTGGTAAGAATTACTTGAATCGTTGAATTTTCTACCTTTTATAGTTTTTTGTATCGTTTCGTCAAAGGAAAAAATATATTATAATGATACCATTTCTTCAATTTTCTAAATACGAGCTTGTCTGTTGTCAATTCCCTATCATATGATGTACGCCACTTACAATAAATAAATGTATTGTTTTAGACAAGAAACAAAGGAATATTTGTCGCTGTGTCAATAAATAATGTGTGAATAATAATCGAAAAATACAAGGTGACCTTGATTTTGTTTTGCATGTATGCGTACGGTTTCGACTGACTTACCTTCTCTGCAACTTTACAAGACGAAAATCTAATTGAAACCAATTGAACACTAATTGAAATTTCAATTGGTTTCAATTGGTTCCAATTGGTTTTAATTGGTCTCAATAGGTTTTAACAGGTTTCAATGAGACTTTAATAGGACGTCAGATGGTTTCAATGGGACTTTAATAGGACTTCAGATGGTTTCAATTGGACCAATTGGCCTTAAGTTGGACTTCAATTGATCCAATCATGAAACCAATTGAAAACCTTTTAAAGTCTAATGGTGCCGATTGGTCCAATTGAAATCCCATTAAAGTCTACTATAGGGCCAATTGAAACCAATGGGCCCCATAGAAACCAATAGGACCAATGCTCAATAGAAACCAATTGGACCAATAGAAACCAATAGGTCCAATAGAAATCAATAGGACCAATAGAAACCAATTGGACCAATAGAAACCAATAGGACCAATAGAAATCAATAGGACCAATAGAAACCAATTAGGACCAATAGAAACTAACAGATCTATGTATCTCATGCATATTCATTATTACTTTACACGTGTCACATAATCGTGATTTGTTAAGCAAATTATGACAAATGCACATCAATTTTGTGATTTCTATTTTCCTTCAGCAATTATTGACTAATAGATTATTATTTTGTCTGATCATGTTACAATCACATTCACGTTTAAGCAATATATATATTGATTATAGTTATGGTTACTAATCAAGAAACAACATGTGTGTTTATTATATAACTGTGTTCGAGCCTATGTTGTGTTCAAGAGTTAATCTTAAATTCACTTCGAATGATCTTTGTGATGGAGTTAATGCAATTGATATTAGAATATACCTACTTGGTGGACAGTTGCCAATATCGATAATGAAGTATCAGTTTATCACTGGTTCTTCTACCTGGATCGATTTACCTATTGAATCCCTTTGAATGTCCCCATTGAATCCCAATTCAATACCAATTGCTAATTGGTTTCATTAGGTACCCATTGTTTCACTTTCCATGTACTCCAAATTGCCAATTGGTATTCAATTGGGATGCAATTGGATTTTCGTCTTGGGCTAGCTGCAGGTGACACTGTTCTGTATCTGTCAAAACTATATAGATAATTTCTCTCTTTTTCTAATTATGGACGCTAAGATGATTGGAAATATAACTATACGTCCCAATTGGAATGCTCACTTTTAGGAAAATGAAAAAAAAAAATCAGAAAAAGGAGTGCAAATATGGTTGAGCGCTAGATGACAATAGGCCTACGGTTGACTAAACCTACCGTTACACCAGACAATGTTGACCATTTATTGTTCAAATAAAAACGCGTCTATATTGAAACTTGGACTTTGGAATCCAATATGAATATGAATATGAATATATATCTATTATCGTGGTAAACCTACATAGACTATTCAAGCCACAAGCTGGTCGATCGAAGTACTTATAGACGAACTATCTCTTATTTCCGCTCGCCCAGTCTAAGAATTCAGACTCATTTGCGAATATACATGCTGTAGTAAATAACTTTGTGGTTGGGACCGGTGAATAATTGCCGCGTGGATGATTAGGAATATATTGACATTTACATTTACGTTTATATTACAGACTTTACACTTCAATGATTCAAATATCGCTATGTTATGAAGAACAAAATGAATGTAAAAAAGGCCAACTCATGCGAAAACGAAAGCCCAATCTTATTATTTATAATGTGCATATAAAATGACATTGTACTGTTGTACCATGGACCTACTTAAGTATGTCCATGGTTATACACTCTCGGCACGTACGGTGTATCTGGACACGTACGGCACACACGTATGGCACGTACGGCGTGTAACTCATATAGATCTATATAATAACATCTTATATAGATCGCTATGCGTGTAACTGCTTACTCATGCACACATGTCGGGTTGTCTGGATCGAGCTGAATGTATACTGTTATTCCAAGTGATTGTTGTAAGTTTTCGAGGAAGCGACCAGCGATGGCTGCCAACAGTCAATTTCAACGAAACACCTCACAATATTTGAGGCCGTCTTATTTGTTTCTCCTTGTACTGCTGGTGGTGACTTCTCAATCATGCAACGGAGCACGGTTTCTCATGCCATCCACAGGGTTGATACGAACAGCAAGCCACCACCTCGCACTAACGACTGTCACTCAAGCACTGGTCCAGCGCGGCCATGAAGTGACTCTACTGATCATTGACAACCAGAATGTGGGTGGCTTTCTGCCAGATTCCTACACATCGAAGATAACCTTATCGAATCCTATGACGGACGAGGAACTTACGGAGGCGACTTATGCAGTGAGCAGCAGGGCGGAATTGACTAATAAGACATTTCTAGAGGTTATACAGGATCCAGGACCCTGGACTACGTTACGTCTGCATTCGTTTGGTTGTTTTGAGCTGTTTAAGAATGCGGATATTATGGAACAGCTTCAGCGGGAACGCTTTGATAAACTGATAACCTTTCCTGTCATGGAACTATGTGATATCGTTCTTGCTGCCTATTTAGACATACCATATATTATACTAAGCGGTACAAGAAGAGTTCCAGCTTTTCACGAAGGAATGCTTGGTATTCCGACTCCAGTGTCCTACGTGCCATTCAGTTTCGCAACGCCAGAGCTGGGTGACCGCATGACTTTTAGTCAACGTGTCAAGAATGCAGTAATGTTTTATGGTGTCCACGTTATCCTTGAGTACTTCGCAGTCTATCGTCCAATTAGCCAATTGCAACGCACCTATGGCATCCGACCGGACCTGACTCCGTGGCAGATGATCAGCAGGGCAGAGCTATGCTTGTGTCATAACACCTGGGCCTTGGAATACCCGAGACCGATTGGTCCAAACTGGATTCCCATTCCAGGGCTCACCATCAAGAAGCCAAAACCACTTCCAGAGGATCTCGAGACATTCGTACAAGGATCTGGAGAACATGGGTTCATTGTTTTCACGTTGGTAAGTAAGTCTTTATTTCATCCTGGTTGTGTCACTGACACGATCGAAGTGAGGTCGATATGGGTGGCAAAGAAAGCAGGGGATATCTGGGGGGGGGGGAGACGGGGTTCTCCAGCAATAGGGACTTTTAGATTTGTGTGGACTGATACGTGTGACGTCCATTCAAGGCAGTGCATTAAAAGGACGTCGATCGTAGCAATCCACGTTGTCGTTGTGCAAATCTAAAAGTCCCTAATGACATGCTGCCAGTACCACTTTCTTACTGCCGGGGATGATAGGAGATAGGATCTGTCAGACTGGTGTAGGAGGTGGAGATGGAAGCTGGGATCAAGAGCCTTTATCCTTTAGAGGAGAGACAATGTTCTTCGTCATGGCAAAGATCAGTCTTGCTCTTCACCTTATGTCAACTTTCAGATTGCCTACCTTTTCTAGACTTTTGGGGGGAGTTTATTTCAGCGACGCATAATTATATGCGATTGTTGAGTATTTACACGAGTGTTTAATTTTAAAAAAATGATGTAATTATCATCACTTCAATAACAAACACAATCCATTGTGATGTGCGCGTCGATTACACTTTCTCTCCTTTTCTCTTTTTCTCTTTCTCTCTTTCTCTCTTTTTCTCTTTCTCTCTCTCTCTCTCTCTCCTTACCCTTATTTCCTCCTATTGTTTTGTTGTTTTCTATGAAGGGATCATCAGCGAAGGCTCTTGGGAGTGCAGCCCTCAACGACATATTTTCCAAGGTGTTCAACGAATTGCCACAGAGGATCTTATGGAGATACGCTGGTCCTACGCCCCGTTACCTTGGCAACAACACATTGATTTCTGATTGGCTTCCACAGAATGATCTTTTAGGTTAGCATTGAATACCATTATTGTAATTGTTATACCTTCTGTATTTTAAGATGCCCTTGGTTGTTGACTTGTGAGGTGGAGGGGGAGTGCTTTTAAAGAATGTGTTTTTATTTTAAAGAAATTGTCTTCATTTAAAATATGAATTATGATCCCAAAGTAAATCTTGATAATTGTGACGCTTCAGCTATCTCTAAGAATAACTCGCAGGTACTTGTTCGTAGGTTATCACAAAATTCACTAAATGCATTTTTCAACTAGTTATCATTGTTTCTTGACGATGAGGCTTCTGCAGTTGAAACCTTTTTCTTTCGACGCAACAATCAACCTCTTTCTTTAATATTATACAGCTCACCCCAAAGCTCAAATGCTGATCTACCACGGCGGCAGTGCAGGGATCCATGAGGCCGTCCATTACGGTGTTCCGATGCTCCTCATGCCTTTAGGTGGTGATCAGCCATTAAATTGCCATCTGGTAGCTACGAAGGGAATGGGTCTCGTACTGGACCCAAACAATTTGAACGAAGATGAGATCAGGACTAGTATTAGCACCCTTCTCAATGATGAAAGGTAAGCAGAATTCTGTCCAAATCATGAAGGTAGGGTCGATGGTTCATCAACGCCACATATTTACTACATCGGTTTCAGTTAGATGACGTTCTTTAGAAAGGCCTCTGTAAATAACATCGGACACCTTTGTTTCTTGACCCCTGCTCCATCCTCTACATTAAAGGGGAATCCAACCGTTATATCAAACTACTCTAGAAGTAAGCAGAGAGGCAGACCTAGTGGTGAAATCTTTAATGAAATCGGACAAAAAAGAAAGTTATGAACTTTTAAAAGTTGTTATCACTATAGGTATGGGGTTTTAAAAATTGCTGAATCTGTAATGTCTCTGATGCAGTGGCGGATAACTTTCCCATTTTATCCAACACACAAAATTACCGAAATTATCTATTTAAAAAATGTAGGACCCAGGAGAGTCTAATGTCTAGATGAACTACAATAATATGCTTACAATAATAATTTTTGAGTATTGCCCCAAAGAAGAAGATACTTTGGAGAAGAGCTAAAATTAATTATACATTACTTTTGCACACGACAAACGGACGAGTTGTCCGCGACTGCTTCACAATCCACTGACCAAATTCCAATTTGAGATTGGCATCTATTATAGGGATCTCATTTTTCAAACATCCATAACCACAGCACTCCATTGGTCGCCCATGAGTTCTAATGTTACAAATTATCTCTTTATGTAGCCATTCCTGTACATAGGGTCTTCTTTTGTCTTGCTAATAACAGGAGCTATTGTTCACCTGTTCACAATAGCATTGCATGTTTTTATACAAAGCCAACTCACACAATTCAATTACATTTTAAGCAGTTGCTATGTCAGAAATCCCCAAGCAACACCATAAAAAAGGGTTTTAATGGGCAATGTACAAGAACATGCAATGATTTTGTGAACAGGTGGTCAGTTGATGGGAAGGGACATACCAATGTCTTAATTAGTACATCTAGCTGACTGAGGACTGACTGGCATGATGATGTTACAGAAGTTATTTGCTTTTGGAGGTTTTTTTTTTTAAGGGGTGGAACTTAGCAGGTAGAACAAAAGTAATAGGACAAAATGATATGAAATATATGACATAAATGTACATCAAACAGGCTAATGTGATGTATACATTATTATAGATTAAATAAAAGTCAACATAAACTGTATTTTCATCCCCATTCAAAACCAGGATATTTACATCGCTACTGCTGTAAAATATTTTCAACTGCGCCATCTTTTGGTGAAGTCGTCATAGTATATAACGATTTCCGATTCCAGTACCCGGCATCATCATGGGCGAGTCATGCAGTTGGTGATGCATTGTGGGAAATGGCTGTCGACACATCGGGACATAATTATTATGAGCAGCAGATGGCATACGTAAATATGAAGTAGAGTCGGTAGAAAACTCTGATAATTAGCCAACCAAAGTTCATTCAAGATTTTTACTTTTTTTCTTCTTTCTGTTTCTTTCTTTCTAATTCACAGCTACAAGGTCAATGCTAAAAGGGGTTCTGGCATCCTCCGAGACCGACTGGCCAGTCCGCTGGACACGGCCGTATTCTGGATAGAGCATGTGGTCAAGTATGGTGGCGATCATCTACGTCTACGATCTACTGAAATGGGTTTCATCCAGCTCAACTCACTCGACGTAGCCGCATTTCTAGTCGTTTTATCATCAATAATAATATACATTGACTACCTAGTGATTAGAGGGTGTTACAGATGTGTATGCAAAAGAACTAGGAAACAAAAAAGTGACTGATTGTTAGGCTAAGCTCATTATCCTTTTGATTAATTATCGACTGAAATTTAAAAAATATATATATTTCTTGACCTTGATTTACAAAAAATAATCCTTTCTTTAAAATGTTATACCATTTGCGAGGCTGCATGATATATTCACCCTGATAAGAATTACTTGAATCTTTGGATTTTCTACCTGTTATAGTTTTTTCTATCGTTTTGTCAAAAGAAAATATACATTATAATGATACCATTTCTACAATTGTCTAAATACGAGCTTGTGTGTTGTCATTTAAGTTGTAATACAAGTTGTGTAATTATATTTATGTTCCTACCGGCGTATACATTGTATTGTTTGAACAGATGTCAAATATGTTGTCAAATAGAATGGAAGAAAATAAATGTTCATTTGAATTGAATTAAATTGAATTTCCCCTCACATGATGCACGCCACTTATAATAAATTAATGTGTTGTCTTAGACAAGAAACAAAGGAATATGTGTAGCTGTGTGGTTAAATAATGTGTAGATAATAATCGAAAAATGCTAGTTGACCTTGATATTTTAGGCAATATATGTATCGGCATCTGTCTGTCTCAAAAGACAATAGAATATTGCGCTAGTTGTACAAGTTAGTTTCTTGGTGTGCAGCTCCTGCTGTGACTGATGAACAGTCCAATCCTAGAGAGGCAGGTCCTGTTGCAGTTGATGCAGACAAAAGTCATTTGTGGCTGTGCTGTTGAAGCCGTAGCTAGCTGCTGTCTTTGTTGTCTTTTCTCCTCCCACTGTTCTACTCTCCTCTGATCACTCCTCTGTATACCCATCTTCACAACGCGTCTCTATTCAGGGTGGTCTGAAGCAAATGCTTCCTAGTTTGTAGGGTTGATTTCACTGGCCTTCATATCCCTCTTGCACACATCCTTGAAGCGAAGGACAGGTCTTCCTATAGCCCTGGTCCCGGTCGCTAACTTACCTTATATTATGTCTTTTGGAATGCGACCGTCTTCCATTCGACTGACATGACCAAGCCATCTCAGTCGTCGTTGTTATAGAAGAGCATAGATGGTCATCATTCCTCCTTTCTTGAGGACTTCCTTGTTTGGAATGTGATCCTGCCATTTGATGCCTAGGATTCGCCTCAAGCAGCGGAGATGGAAAACGTTCATTATACCTGTCTCTAAAATGTTGTACCTTTTTCCGTGCATTATAATTCTTGCCTGATAACTTGATTCGTTGGATGGAACCTAAACATAGAGTGCGGTCTCTCCTAAATCATTAGAGCCACCCATACACAGAATGTGATCAACGATAAAAGTCCAAAGTATTTGGGTATATGGTTATTTGTTTTTCAATTCATTACCAAGAATAAAGAAAATGACACGGAACTTCATAATAAATATCAGTTTTCTTTTTATCTGGTCTTATCTATGGTAATATATGCTTTTCGTCTTGATAGAATAATTGAGTATATTAATTTGTTGATGATATTGGTAACATAGCTAACAAATATAAAATAGAAAACAAATATCTTAGACTTGCCCAAAAGCAAATATCTATTTAACTCAATTACTTTATTTGATCGGGTTTTGTTCGAGAGGTGTGCCTTGATGGTTGATCATTATCTTGCCAGCCTTATACATTTATACCTCGGGAATTGTCTTCACTGGTTAAGATTTTATTTCCATACGCTTTTGGGTTTTTGCTAGCTTTAATATATACGAAATTGAACTATGATTAATATTGTTATTTTATGATGATGATGATGTTGATGATGATGATGATAATAACAATAGACGAACATCCAACTAGATAGAGGAAGTCGGTCTCGTGTATTAGCCTTCTAACAATCTTTTTAAAGATCTTTCTGTATAAATGTATAAATAGACAGACCGCCAGAGAGATCAATAGGCGTTGTGGCGTGCGCCTGTAATCCAGCTAAAAGTGTGGAAGTTACAAAACTTTTTCAGCCGAGGACGTAGGTTCGAAACTGAGTCACGTCTTTCGGATGGTGACGTTTAAAGGTCGGTCCCCAGACGTAAATTATCATATCTGATTGATTGATACACGTCTGTAGAAAACCAACACACAGATCAACAGACTTTTATATTTCCTTATGTATTTTGTGTCGGTCTTGTGGGCTGTCGGTCTTCTGGGATGACGTACTTATATTAATAGGGACTTTTAGATTTGCACAACGACAATGTGGATTGCTACGGTCGACGTCCTTTTAATGCACTGCCTTGAATGGACGCCACACGTATCAGTCCACGCAAATCTAAAAGTCCCTAATGTATCAAGCGAACGAGCCGGCGAGGTCGGAAACAATATTTCACTTTTACATGTGAAAATGGAATCTTTTTCACAATTGTTGTCGGTTGAATTTACCGAATGAAAATTTTCTACTGATAGATCCAACATCTATTGACTAAATACTCCAGGTGAAATACTCAAACAAGCTTTGTGGGGCGCATTGCCTCCCCCGCCCATCTCGACTCTTTTCCTGGATGCATTATAGTGTTGAAGATAGATAAATGCCCTTGATATCCACAGAAATCAACGCGGATCTTTTTTAAACTTTAACCAGTACGGATGCATTTTGTTTTGTTTTGTTTTTGTGTGTGTGTTGTTTTAAGCTTTGCATTGATCCCTTGAAAATCCCACATTTCCGGTTTTTTTTTAATGGTGGTGCATTGCACCTGCTGACTGTGAAATCTTCTCTACCTCTGAAATGGACATCGTAAAACATGCAATGATGTAAGAGAATGTAGTAGGCCTATAGACATCGATAACAGTCGTAAAACTCTGGTCAAGAATCTGTAAATCAATTTTACTTGACCTAGAACCTAAGTTAATTAAACCAGGTGAGACAATGTCCATCTTTGTGACGATACGACCCAGTTAGAATAAACCAGTGTAGCGTAAAACAGTATGCCACATATTAAATGAAAGAGGAGATGTAACGTAGATGGCGACATGTCAGTGGGGTACCGTGCGTCCAATCATCCAGGCATCAATCGAAGGGGGTGCTGGAACGATTGAAGGAGGAGGAGGGCAATGCACTCGGGAAATAAAATGCAGATTTATACAACTTGCGTCCCAGAGAAAACAAAAACCGAGAATTATTGATGTGTTATCATAACTTAATCACAACTAGCATAAAAAAACAGAGTTGACTAAAGACTTAACTCCGTTTCGTTAACGATCAGCCATGCATCAAATCTTTCGTCTTCTTGGTATCAACTCTGAGTGTTGCTACGGCAGGCATAAAATGCGTCCCAGAGAAAACAAAAACCGAGAATTATTAATGTTTTATCATAACTTAATCACAATTAGCATAAAAAAACAGAGTTGACAAAAGACTTAACTCCGTTTCGTGGACGATCAACCATGCATCAAGTCTTTTGTCTTCTTTGTATCAACTCTGTGTGTTGCTACGGCAGGCATCCAGTGAAAACGAATTCGTTTAATCAAATTGTTATTCCTGTCTCATTTTTTCTGATTGAGGTATCATATGAAAGGGCAGAAAATGAACTTTCTAGAAATGTGATTTTTCTCTTTGATATTGAGATATCGTCCGCAAAATGAGTTGTTGGTACGTACTCTCTCTTCAAATTGTTTTTAATCACTCATGCGTGAAACATGCATCATATGAGTTGCATCAAATGAAGGAGGAGGATCTAAGCTTTACAAATATGTGTCATTTATTAATTATGATTGTGATTGAGTTATGAAAAACATCAATAATTCTCGGTTTCGTTTTTTTTTCTGGGACGCACTGTATAGGGAGAAGCTGCAGGAGATGGACCAATCATCTTCTCTGTTCGTCCTTTCCCTTTCTCTCTTTTCCATTTATGAAGTTTTTTCCTTTCAGTATCATTTTTAATTTTTGTTTTTACCCCTATATAGTGGGGGCGCTGCAGATACCCCTATGCCCCTGTCGCTACGCCGAGGTCTATTGAGAGACTCAGTCCTTGAAATAAATATTTTTCATAATATTATGCTATGAGTTCCACTATAATAAGAATGGTGGTGGTTATTTTACCTGACTGCTAAGAAAGCATAAATGCTTGTAAGTAAGCAACCAGACGGCCGACGGCTTTAGGTCCTCTCCGAGGGACCTGGTAATGAGGATTAATGCCTTACCAACGGGCAGCGCATCGCCTTGGTTTCGAACCCGGGTCACCGGATTTCGAGACCACTGCTCTTTACCGACTGAGCTATCGCGTCAACTATGTTGACTAGAGTTCAAGAACTGCTAAAATGCTAAAGTCGTGAAATAGCAAAACGTATGCTGGCTTTATTTGGGGGCCTTTGTAAATTAGTACATGTATAACCTGATATGATGAGAACTCTTCCTCTATCTCTCCTTCCTTATCTCTTTGATACCACAGACCTACTGAGTACTGATGCAATGTGTTTACAATATTATTGTATATGATGTATTATTCTAGTTCTAAATTGTCCCCTTCAGCCTTTGCTTCTGATCAGTTCGTATAATACATGGAAAATAAATGAAGAATGTTATTAAATGATTAAATACATAAATGAACAAATAGATAAATAAATAATAGAAAACAAAAATCGAATACACTGTACATTACTCCTTTCGAACCCGCCCTTGTTTTGCATATAATATCATGACTTAAAGGTGAATTCCGTTCATATTGAATTAGGTATCGTTAGAAAGGTTATTTTCAGTTCTTCATTTTTGTTTTTAAGTTCATTGTCAATAAACATAAGGGGAAGGAGATATAATGGAATGAAGTTACGAGAATCAAGTTTTTCTGAGAGAATTTCGTCTACGATACCATTAGGAGATTTGAGCATGTGACGTCATTCCGTGGACTATTCACAACACGGTCACCGCGCGCATTCTATTCGCAATCAGATAGCACTGCAGTGTACATATCAGAGTGAAAGTATAGACGTTATATCGGGATATTAATCATCAGTAAAAATGACAGAAAACAGCTCAGATGAACTCGAAATGATCTTTGATTATGATGAAGAAGAAGTTAGTAGCAGTGATGATGGTATAAGTGAAGATGGTGGTGAATTGGGCGAATTAAAGACGACGAAAATGTAACGCTGATCGAATCGTGATGCGTGTTATGATATACATGTATGTATCCTACGGGATTGAATGACTTAATAAAGTCCACGCATGCGCGTGTCTTACATATCTGAACTACGTCTCAATACATGGTGGCAGCGTCGGAGCCTTAGAATTTGACATTTTCACAGGATAGCTTAAATCCTACGAGAAAAAGGACAGTGCTAAATTAATAGCGCAAGTTTCAAGCTGAGGTGAATATATGTGTGGACAAATTTTGAGGTCTTGAATAAGTGAATCCAGCCGTCAGAAAATATGCCTACAACAGGCGAACATGAGACAGCCGCTCAGCAGCAGCCCGATGACAATGTCGAGCAGAACGGGACGGGTGACCAGCCGCCTACGCAGCTAGCGACGGGTCGCATTCAGCAACGAGTGTCAGCACCGCCTCCCGTGAGCGGGATACGACCACCACCCCAATTGACTATAAATCGCGGAGTGATTGAGGGGTGGAAAACATGGCGTCAGATGTGGACGAACTACAGCGTGGTAGCACATCTGGATCGTCAAGCATCAGTGTACCAGACGGCATTGTTTTTGCATACAATCGGCCCGTTGGGACTAGAAATATACAACAGTTTTGTTTTCGCCAATGCCGGAAACTAGCGACCTGGATGAGATAATAGAGGCATTTGAACGCTATGCTGTCGGTGAGAAGAATGAAACCTACGAGAGATATCTCTTCAATAAACGGCAACAAGAGGGTTTCGAGTCATTTCTTGCCAATCTCAGATCTCTCGCCAAATCATGTAATTTCTGTAAATGCATGACAGACAGCCTCCTCAGAGACAAGATAGTGCTGGGCACCAATGATGCTCAAACGAGAAAGCGGCTACTACAAGAAAGGAAGCTGAGTCTCGGTAGCTGCATCGACATCTGCAAAAGCGCAGAGACAGCTGAATCGCACCTCAAAGCATTCAGTGAGACCGGGAGCAGCAGATCAGCTGCTCATATCCACAAAATCCGGCCAAGCTTTAAGAAAGGAAAGCAGAGTGGTGGACCAAAAAGAGATTACAGCAAGCGCAGCACTGACAAAGCAGCAAAATCTCAATGCAAGTACTGTGGCAGGGAGCACCCGAGGGACAAAAACAAATGTCCAGCCTACGGACAAACCTGCAAGGCATGTGGAAAGCAAAACCACTTCGCCAATGTGTGCATGCTGAGCAAACGAATGCACAAAGTGAATGATCAAACCGACAGTGACTCGAGCACCGAGTACATAGACAATGTCACAATCACCATCAACACCGTAAAACCTAGGGATGAGGTGTATGCCCGGATGATCATAAATGAAAAAGCAGTAGACTTCCAGGTGGATAGCGGGGCTAGTGCCAACATCCTGCCATTGAGACACGTGGAAGGGGCTGACTATGTCCTGAAACCAAGCAAGAAAAAGCTCATGATGTGGAATGAGATCACAATGGCCATCGAAGGCGTCAGCAGGGTCAAGATGCTCAACCCCAAGACGAAGCAGAAATATTGGAATTCATAGTGGTGGACAAGGACTTCACACCGTTGTTGGGAAGCACGGTCAGCCAGCATTTGAAGCTCATCACGGTCAATAATGAGAACTTCATAAGAGTTTACGCAGCTTCCAGCCAGAAAGACAAGGCATGCAAGCCTGAAGAACGCTATGCAGAGGTCTTTAATGGAGAGCTGGGAGAGATGCCTGGAGAGGCCAACCTGCAAGTGGATAAAGAGGTGCAGCCCACCATCTTACCTCCAAGAAGACTACCCCATGCAATCAAACAGAAGGTGAAAGCAGAGTTGGATCGCATGGTTGACCGTGAAGTGATCGCGAAGGTGACAAAACCGACGAGTTGGGTCAGCCAACTAGTGGTGGCTGAGAAAAGGAATGGTGACCTTAGGATATGCATTGATCCACGGCCACTGAACAAGGCACTCAAACGTGAGCACTACCCTCTACCTATAGTTCTTGCCAGATCTCAACCAAGCAAAGATCTTCAGCAAGCTTGATATGAGTTCTGCATTCTGGCAAGTGAAACTTGATGAGCCCTCAAGCCACCTGACGACATTCAACACGCCCTTTGGCCGCTACCGATGGCGCCGCTTACCATTCGGTACAAGTGCCTCATCAGAAATCTTCCAGCAAAGATTGCATCAAGCACTTGAAGGACTGCCAGGTGTGATTTGCGTAGCAGACGATATCCTTGTGTATGGGAAAGGGACGACAATGGAAGAAGCGATCATCGACCACGACTCGAAGCTTGAGCAATTGTTCCAGCGATGTGTTGAACAACACATCAAGCTCAACAAGGAGAAGTCCGTGTTCAGAGCAACTGAGATTCCTTTCCTAGGACATGTCGTCACAAGTGCAGGACTACAGCCTGATCCAAAGAAGGTTGCTGACGTCCTCAAAATGCCAAATCCCTCTGACGTACAAGGCGTGCAGAGGTTAGTGGGATTTGTGAACTACCTAAGCAGATTCTTGCCCAGTCTGTCCGATACGCTAGAACCCATCAGACAGCTGACACGCCCAGACATAGCATGGGAATGGTCTACAGAGCAAGACAACGCAATGTCAAAGATCAAAAGAATGGTTTCAGAAGCACCACTCTTGGCCTACTACAACCCTCAGGAAGAGCTAACCATCCAATGCGACGCAAGCAATAAGGGTTTGTGAGCAGCACTCCTGCAAAATGGACGCCCCATAGCGTATGCCAGTAGATCCTTGACCGACACAGAATCGCGGTACGCCTCAATTGAGAAGGAAATGCTAGCTGTAGTGTTTTCAATGGAGCGTTTTCACCAATACACGTTTGGTCGATTTACTAGTGTTGTGAGCGACCACAAGCCACTTGAAATGATCATAAAGAAGCCGCTAGTGAAGGCTCCGAAACGCCTTCAGGGGATGCTCCTCCGTCTTCAAAAATATCATTTTGATATCAGCTATCAACAAGGAAAGCTCATGTATCTCGCAGATACCTTGTCGCGGGCAGTTGGTAGTGATCCAAGCGAAGTGAATTTCTTTGAGGAAGTGAATATGGTAGCACATTTACCTATCCGAGATGAGCGGCTTCAGCAAATACGTGAGCAAACCGCTGCCGATCAAGTACTTCAGAAGCTCAAGAGCGTCATAGTAAGCGGGTGGCCGAATGACCGGAACACCCTGCCTGACCAGCTCACACCATATTTCGGTTACAGAGATGAACTAGCAGTTCATGATGGTCTAATCTTCAAAGGAGAGCGTGTGATAATTCCAATAATTAAGCCTTCGCAGGGAGATGAAGGAAAAGATTCACTCATCCCATCTGGGCATGGAAGGGTGTCTTCGACGTGCTCGCGAATCAATCTTTTGGCCTGGTATGGCTAGTGAAATCAAGCAGTTTATCGCGACATGTGATGTATGCCGATCATACGAAGTCAAGCAACAAAAGGAGCCTCTGATGGCTCATGATCTGCCTCAAAGGCCATGGGAAAAAATAGGCACAGATCTTTTCTCATTGAAGGGAAAAGATTACATGGTAACCGTCGATTACTACAGCAACTTATTTGAAGTTGACCGACTGGAGAACACAAGTAGCCAATTTGTGATTCGGAAGCTCAAAGCACACTTCGCGAGATATGGAAGCCCTACACAAGTTGTTAGCGACAACGGGCCCCAATATACATCAGCCGTGTTTCGGCAGTTCGCAAGTGAATGGGATTTCGAGCATCTCTGCAGTAGTCCCGGTAACAGCAGAGCCAATGGAAAGGCAGAATCCGCAGTCAAAACAGCAAAACGCATCATCATGAAGAGTGATAAGTCGCGGTCCGATACTTACCTTGCATTGTTGGATCACCGCAATACACCTTCGCAAGGTCTGGATACGAGTCCGGCCCAACGACTTATGAATCGCCGTACACGCACGCTCTTGCCTACTTCAGCGAGTCTACTCGAGCCAAGAGTAATACGTGAACGTGAGAAGATGCAATTACGTATCGCAAAGCAAGCGTACAACTACAACAAATCTGCAAAAGATTTGACCCCACTGCAGGAAGGTGATACCGTGCGAATGCAACCTCTTGTCCAAGGGCAAAAGAACTGGGAAAGAGCAATCGTGAAGCGACGTTTGGATGAGCGTTCCTACGTTGTCGAAACGCCCTCCGGCATCTACCGCCGCAATCGCGTACACTTGCGTCAAACACCTGAAAATCCTCCTGATGAAACAACCACGAGCAGCAACGAAACCGCGGAAATTCAACACGCAAATGACCAAGATGCAACACCCGATGAGACTGAAGCGCGGCCTGCCCCTCAGGCAAGCCAATCAAATGACATTGAACTAGCGCCGAAAACTCGCTCAGGGCGTACGGTCAAACGTCCGAACTATCTGAAGGACTGTGTTACTCGTTAATTTGCATGCCCGTGGATAAATACTCATGCTCCTATAACTGACATATTCGATTATCATGTTTATTTGAACGTTATACATGAAGTGATATTTTCTTGATCTTTGAGTAAAATGTCGATCTATTATTGCTATATGGATCTGAATTTACCAGTAAGAAGTTCACTACATTTTTATAGATATGTTCAACTGCAAAGCAAAGGACCTACGTAAGTCGTGTATATGCTTTTTTCCATACAGGATGAGATGGGAACAAACTTGTAAATATAATAGAGTTAGTTATTAGAGTTAGAAAGTACAAATCAAGACATTACATTGATTCATGTTCCAGAGCTGTGCTCATCATTTATTATGGTAAAATACAAGTCATAGTAATCATAGCAGATGAAAGTGAAATGACATTGATTAATGATTATTAAGCAGAATACGAGTAACGAGGCGACAGTTTGTTAATTGTCTGTTACATGTTTAGACATTGAAATTAGATCAATAAGTTCAAATTACCATAACATTTGTCAGAGACACGTAACAAGTGCTTTATACAAACAATGTGGAAAGTTATTATTATTGCTTAGGAAAACAGTAGTAACTGATTATACTTGAGTGTAATTTTGAGTTGAATAAGTGCACGTATTTACTCAAAGTTGTATCAGACAGTACAAATAATTGGATAACAATATTATACAAGGTTAGCAAATGATCAACCTGACCTCACATTTCAAAATCGTATGAAATTAATAAGTTTAATAACAATAACAAATATTTGAGTTTGTTTTAAAGAAAATAATTTGAGAGTTTTTCTAAGATTTTCATATTAGACAGAAAGTTTTTTATCTAGCAAAAGGCTATAGGGGTACATTCAATAGTTAACATTTAAATTTGAAAAAAAAGGGGATGTTATGATATACATGTATGTATCCTACGGGATTGAATGACTTAATAAAGTCCACGCATGCGCGTGTCTTACATATCTGAACTACGTCTCAATACAATGCGGGAGTTCAAACTGCCAGCTAGGCCTACTCCAGGAAGCTCCGACGCCGAGCTTCGGCGGGTGCATAGAGAAACATTCAAACATGCAGCGGGTGGGGCGACATTATCTCAAAATATGCGAAGGGAGTAATTACAATTTTGACTTTACTAGGTTGCTCGACTTCTCTGAGCATCTGGCTGGCCAGTTGAAATTATAATTTGAAGAATTATAGTCTTCGATGGGGAAAAGGGGGAGATTCTTCGTCCTACCCCGACGATTCTTCCCTGTTGTATATCGTCGATTCAACATGCATGGCGAAGAGATAGTACCGCACTACCGCGCCGTCTCTTTGCTGAGTTTTTTTTTTTTCGATCAGCACTGAGACATTTCATCTAGACCAGTAGTAATTACAAGCCGAGTCATAATACTGAATTTGTTCGAATGACAGACGTTTCAGCTAATTTATAACCCGAGAAAAACAACTTTATCTCCAAAAAATGCCGCGAAATTCAAGTTACGCTAATTATCAAAACAAAACATAGGCGAAGCCGGTGTGTCAGGATCTGCAAGACGATCAATTTTACATTACCAAACGTCAATATTTCAAGGAAACCAAACATCGGGAAGTAACCAATGCTTATATCATTGAAAGAATGTTTATTTCTTGATTGTAAATTCGATAAAACACTTCATTAAATATCACAAAAATTGCAAAATCTACTAACAAAATTACCCATGTTTGTGTACGTTTTTACATTGAAATAATACGTTGTACTTCCGGGTTTAGGAACAGTCCACGGAAATACGTCACATATACTACGTCACGAAGGAGAATATCAACGCTTCCGGGTTCCTCTGCTTACACTTTTGATCTTTCCAAGTCTAATAATATTTTAACAACACATGCAAATTTCTGTCAATCAATATATTTGTATTCCTTATGTCATAAGCATTGCAACAATAGCAAACATGCATATTTTCACCACTTTCTTCCAAATTCACCTATGTAAAATACTACAGCCATAATGTTTGTCCTAGGGTCCATGGTCCTACCTTGCACTGCATGAGCAGCTCATGTGTGCAGTTCGGATTCTGTCTATTGAAATACCATTATTCTTATCAGGTGAATGAAATAGTTTCTATCGAGGCGCTTCACAAAGACGTATGCATTACATTTGGTTACATTACGAAAATGGCCTATAGAGGTGATTTAGCATTTATTTACTATAACCTTGGAATTTAGTAGGTAAGCTCTCGTCCACTCCTGTGGACTTTCTCATTCCAAGTGATTATTTACACGGTTTTCTGTCTGCTGCCTCGAGATGTCACTAGAAAGAAGACAGTGAACAATGGATTCCTGGGTTAGGCAAACCTTTATTAACATGAAAAGACAACACTATTACGTAAGCGTGCAAATTTCCGCGGAGATCGGCCGCTTCACAACAGATGCAAGAATAGACAAAGATGTCGTGTCTCTGTTGCCTAGCAACCTTGCATATTTGCTTAATGCACATAAGGGCACCGTTTCACGAGACCATCCTGAGAACAAATTCGCCGACACCCCATTGAAACGTGGATACATATGTCAAAGGGATGTTGGCGAAGTTGAACGTGGGACGCTTTTGTGAAAAGTGGTCCTGATTTAAAGTGTTGAATGACAAAGCTGCTGAGCTTGCCACCCTGTGATTTTGTAAATATATAATGTAGATCGCACTGACCAGCCGACCCCAATTACCGATAACCGATTGGCATTTAACAGTTCAGCAGTAACTTAAAACAGAGAACTTGACTTCATGTATTGCAGATATAACGTTAAAAAAACATTATTATTTATGAATTGCATAGACTTTTATATGATTATAGGTGCAGTTTAAGAGCGTTATTGTTTTTCTTCTGCGCTGATTAGGCTCTCTTTCTTCCCCTATTTCTTCTCTTTGTTTTTGCTTTTTAATCTTTGTTGTTGCTATTTTTGGTATTACTTCTACAATTGTTATTATATACTTTTATTCTTCTTCTTGTTGTTGTTATCATTACCGTTGTTCTTATGATATGAGCCACATGCCAACTCTTATCGCTTTTAGTAGAATAGCCTTTTGTACCTACATAAGAAGTACGCCTAATCCATTCTGTAATTCATGGCAACGATTATAAACGCATTGTAATGTCAATAATGAAATAAGATTACAATCACAAAATAAAGCATTGTGAATCATTAACAGGTATCTCTTAAAGTTGTATAAAGAAATTTGATTGTATCGCTCAACACGCGACGATAAAGCCAATTAAGAGACAATATCCGCGCATTGACAGATAAAGGTCAAGTTTAATTGTACACAACACTGTAAGGTATGCTTTGTTTCTTACATACTTGTATATCAATCTGATATGATTATTTAGGTCACCATAAGTTTCGAACCGGGCTCCGACTGATTGGCCCGAATTCACAAAGCAAGGTTTGAGCTCAGACCAAGGTTTGAGCTCAAACCTCCTTTTGTTTCGCCAAACCTCCTTTTGTTCTTTACAAACCAGGTTTGTAAAAAACAGGTAAAACGCGTCATATGACGTACGAAAACCAAGGTTTGTCGACAAACCTCCTTTGTGAATTCGGGCCATTCAGTTTGTAGACGAAGGCAGAGAGCTGGCCATGTGAACTGATCTTAACTCACGAGCTGGCCAAGTGAACATCTTAACTCACGAGCTGGCCAAGTGAATATCTTAACTCACGAGCTGGCCAAGTGAACATCTTAACTCACGAGCTGGCCAAGTGAATATCTTAACTCACGAGCTGGCCAAGTGAATATCTTAACTCACGAGCTGGCCAAGTGAATATCTTAACTCACGAGCTGGCCAAGTGAATATCTTAACTCGAGCTGGCCAAGTGAATATCTTAACTCACGAGCTGGCCAAGTGAACATCTTAACTCACGAGCTGGCCAAGTGAATATCTTAACTCACGAGCTGGCCAAGTGAACATCTTAACTCACGAGCTGGCCAAGTGAATATCTTAACTCACGAGCTGGCCAAGTGAACATCTTAACTCACGAGATGTATCAGTGATTTGTAAGGCTAAGATTTGTCATTGATTACGTAATGAAGAGCTTTGTTTACATTGCCATTGCCGTGGTGATGGAAAGAATCAATGACGAGGAAAAATCGCTCATGCTGATCGTGGAGACTGGTAGAGTCGAGATTGACGTCTAAAGAAGCTGAATAATTAACCGCTGTTGTACGTCTGCTACGCAAAATATTGATCCGTAAGTAAGTGGCGGATTGTTTTTAATTATACTTACAAATAAAGCACATCGTATATGTGTTGACATCAAACGGAGTTCTAGGTTGATCGCACTGCAAAGTCGGGGGTGCAAAGTATACAAGTCATTACGCTGACGACCGGTTTGAATGGCGCCCCGAAACGGCAAAACGTCTCCGTTTAGTGTCTCAAGTTTACGAAGATTATAACTATACGTGGGTGCTTCGCAGTTATTAACACATCACCTTCCCTGACCTACTGGCGGCATGTGTTACCTGGAATACGTCTAGACTGCTGACTGGGAGACCGAAATGCTAAGTTCTACATGGACTTCATTGGCTATTTTTGCAACCTTTGTCGATCAATTTGGAATGTCTTACGATTGGAATAACTACGAAGCAACTTCACTTCAGGGGACCGTTGAGGAGATATAACTCATTCGCTCTATTCCGGAGACATGATACATGCAGAAAGACAAAATAATATAAAACTGAACCCTTTTAACGTAAATCGTTTGAAAAATCATTGGCCCTGGAGAACTACAAGAAATATGCAGTCCCACATGGTAAGTATTTTTTTTTTTGGAATTAGAACTACCAACAGTCATTTTTTCGTAAAATCAAAGCCCTATTTAACAAGATCGTAAACACTCCCGAAAACTCAACTAAATATACAGTCGTGTACTGAACTATGCGAGCATTACAATGATGTATTACACAACCCGAGCATGAGACATACAATGCATGCACGAGGTCTAACCGTAAACGGTATTGATTCTTTGGTATGGCGGGATTACCTTTACCTTTACCGCAAATTATGGAAGAATGCTGAGACAGCAGTCGAGCTTCCAGGTCTATCTTTTTGGTGCATCTTCTTGTACTCACACTTTTATACAATACCAGGGGTTCTCAAACTTTTTCCTTTGACTGCCCATGTGATTTCCATGAAACTGAAAGGTCCGAAACATGGGATGCCATTCTCAAATTCTTACAATAAAAATGATTCAACAAAATTGTAATGACGATTTGGACTTTACTCTTTCTACCCTACATTTGTGTAAATGTATATTTCCGAATCTGGAGTACAATTTGTTGAATTTATCTTGTTGTACAGCCCTCGGCGGAGGCTACAATGCCGACATACTGGCTACAATAAAATTATTTACTGTTGACACCAGCTATGTCCTATACTATAGTTTTGTACTCTTTCATACATTATATATATATTACATATATAAATATTATATATTACATATATGTAATATATATATATATTACGTATATATATTATATATATTACATATACATCATAATATTACATATATATATATATATATATATACACATTGTGTAAATAATGCACAGAAAAAGATACGCGCCTGTTTTTAAGGCAATTACAGGCGAGACATATATCTTAGCTAGAAAGGGGGGAGCCATACACCCTTTCTCTCTCTCTCTCTCTCTCTAGATATATAATGGTGAAAATAATAACAATGATAACAAAATAATAATGAAAAGGTAATAATAATAAGCTAATGCGTCGTATTTACTTTCTTGTAAAATATTTGCACATTGCCTTGGGAACGTTTTAACCATTTGACAGAGACGTAACATACGTCGAAATTCGTGACCTGATATAAACTGTTAGATTTAAAGCAAGAATCTTCTCATCTCTCTATACAAATACTATATTAGGCCTAATATATATTAAGTCAACATGATATATGTAGTATTTGTATATTGTAATTCATGTGGGTATCTATAAATTGCATTTTTGATATAACATACTTTGAATTCATAACTTTGTGGGTAGTCCTAAAAGGGACTGTTAGGTTCGAAAGGATACACTTTACTTCTTTTTTTTTATGGTCAGTTTTTATTCTTTTCTCTTTTGAAACAAATTATAATCATAGTACAAATTACAATCATCATATGTAACGCTCACTGCAAATGTAATGACATTATAAATCAGTATAAATTTTTGTCTTACAAACGGCTTCAACATAGTTAGTTCCTTTACATCATATTCGACACACAAAATTCATATTTTCAAAGAAAACATATGCAGTTGTATAATCCAAAAAAAATTGTTTTAACAATGTAGCAACTTATACTTCTTTTATACTGTTGTCCTGAGAGAAAAGTTTTCTCTTTTTGTTAACCCTACCCTACCCGACCTCTCCCTTATCCCCCCTCTCTTAACCGGTGGACGACTGGCTCTGGGTTCCAATTGTTTGTCTAATACTCAGGTTTTCCCATTTAGAAAAATGAATAGTGAGAGTTCCCCTCATTGTTGCCAATTTCCTTTCTTCTACTTTATCCCCTACTATACTATTCTTTATTTCATTAAAAGAGGGTGGTTTTTTAAGTTCTCTATTTCTATAAATCAGATATTTAACAAGAATTAAAACATGATTCATTAATTGATATTTTCCTTTGTTTCTCTCCTCTTTCCCATACAGAATTTCCTCCAAACTACAGTTATGTATTTCAAAGTCTAAAAATCTCGTGCACATTCCCCACACTGATTGTGCAAATTCACAAGTATAGAATAAATGTTTATATGTTTCTTCATCTTTTTCGCAAAATGAGCATAACTTAGTCGAGACAAGACCAAAACGGGAGAGGTGGTGGTTTGTATATAATATATTATGTATCAGTTTGAACTGAAACTCTCTTAATCGACTGTTAAGTGTACACTGTCTTAGTCTTAAAAATATGTTTTCTATTTCCTTACAGGAAAAACCATAGTTCCTTCCAATTCTCTCAAAAACCAAAGGTTTAAAATCATCTTTCTTTATTAATTGTACATAAATTTGTTTTGATTTTAGATCAGCTATATTAGTTGTTTTCTTCCCCAAAGTGAAATCAGTTCCAGAATTATTTTTTTCTTCTCCCTTTCTAAAATTATTTTTCCAACAAACTGGTAAACAGGCATAAAAATGCTTGATCTTTTCAATTTCATTTACTTCAACACCTAAATCGATAAAATGCCTGTCACATTTTAGTTTACCATCGTTTTCCAGAATATGTTTTAATTTGTAAATTCCTTTGTCATACAACCTCTTATCGTATATACAACTTCCTTTATATCGAATAAGTTTATTATTAAAAATTACCGCATCACCAATGTCTATACTCCTAATATGTCTCGTATTCACCCAATCTTCTAATAAATCCATATAAAATTGTGGAGCTGTCACTTTTAATAAACTTGGTATATAGTCACATGAAAATATCAAATCTCCACCCACGTGTTCAGTGACAAAGTTAAAATATTGTTTCCATTTCATGTCTTCATCTTTGTTTAGAAGTTTTTGAATCCACATAATTCGCTGCGATTTAACTTGTGCAGAAAACTTTAACATCTTTAACCCCCCTTGCTTATAGTCTAAGAACATGGTGTTTCTATTGATTTTATCTGTTTTTCCTTTCCATATGAAATCAAAAGTTAATTCATCCAGTGAATCATAAACCCATTTTGGAACAGGAGTAAGTGACGCCCGATAAAGAACTTTAGAATAAATTTGCACCTTCAATAGTTGAATCTTACCCATAAGTGTTAAGTCTCTTTGCTTCCAAAAATTTAAAAGTGTTTTTATTTTACTTAAGATTTCTTTATAATTTAGATCTTCTTTCTTGTGTTCATCGAGGGAAAAGAAAATCCCTAAAACCTTAAGAAAGTCAACTATTTCGCCAAAAGCAAAATCACAATCTAAACGTTGACATAAACCTAACCTTAATATTTTAGTCTTGTCGTTGTTTATTTTCAGTCCAGAAATTTTTTCGAAATCTGCAAATAGTACTTTTAACCTATTAATTGATTTTTTATTGCGAACAAAAATTGTCATATCATCCGCATAAATTACTAGTTTAGTTTCCTTATCTCCAAAATTAAATACGTCCACCAATTTATCTATTCGTAATTTGTGTGCCATTACTTCAATACACAAGATAAAGAGGTACGCAGAAAGAGGGTCTCCCTGTCTTACTCCCCTTTCTACTTTGAAATAACCAGTTGACCCTCCTTTATTTAATACACAACTTAGAGTTTTCGTGTATAAAACTTTAACCCACTTTTGAAAGGATGGACCGAAACCAAATGACGACAGAACTTTTTGAAGAAATTGATGTGAAATTGAGTCAAAAGCTTTTTCGAAGTCTATAGCTAACAAAAAACCAGATAAATTGTAACGGGATGTATGAAAAATAATTTCATCTATAATGCGAATGGCCTCACCAATATTCCTCCCTTTCATGTAGCCCACCTGATCTCCCATAATGATCTCATTTAATATTTTCTTGATTCGCTTAGCCAAAATTTTTGTTAAAATTTTATAATCGACATTAAGAAGGGAAATGGGTCTATAATTTTTCAGTGAAAATGGATCTTTCCCATCTTTTGCGATTAACGTAATTACAGCTTGTTTTTGAGACGATGATAATTCTCCTAATCTATATGCTTCATTCAAGGCATCTTTAACTAAATCTCCAATATCCGGCCAAAAGGTACAATACAATTCTGAAGAAAAAACGTCATTTCCAGGTGATTTGTTCTGTTTTAATTCTTTTAAGATTTCTTGGCATTCTTTATTACTTATACATGTAGATTCTTGAAACCTTGAAAGAAACTATTATAACAATTATCCGAGCACTCGTACTCTACTTTACTGTACAACATGCTGTAAAACTTCCGGATTTCTTCAGTTATCTTTTTTTCATCGCAGCAAATAGCACCATCTGAGGTTTTAATTTTTTTAATAGTACTCTTTCTTTTGTTATTTTGCATTAATTGATTGAAATAACTCGAATCCCTTTCTCCGCTTTCGTACCACGAGGCTCGTGATCGAATCCTAATTCCTTCATTTACATAGCTATAAACTTTAATTTCTTTTTTGTATTTTTGCTTACTTGACTTTAATCCATCGATGTTGGTAGGACAGGGCCTGTTCATCGATCGATTGAGTTCCTTTACAATAATGCTTCGTGTCGAGGTGTGTGTGTGTGGATAGTTCTGCATTCTTCCTCTAGTTACTTTCAGAGTCATATTCTGAAGATTTTCCCCCAATATTTATCCAGTTTGGTTTTGAAAGCATTTATGGATGGGTATTATTTCGGGTTCGTCCTATGGAGAACTACATTGTATGGTAAGGACATGTACAAAGGGAAATCTCAAAGCGAAAATAAACAATTTTTAGACATTGGTATATACCCCTACATTGTGATTACATTATCAGGGATGATTTCAATATTTGTTTCACTTTTATACACCATACAAGATATTGCTTAAGCATTATGCTTTGCAGTTGGTTTGATTGTCTAAAATCTTGTTTGCGAGCGAGCGAGGAAAAGTTTTAAGATGTGTGAGGTCGCAGTGCGGAAAATTACATCTTTTAAAAGCCGTCAGGGCATTTATCGGAGGTGAAGGGGCACTTATCTGAAGTGAAAAGGAGTAATTTCTCGTACCTGAAAATGGTAATTTACCAGAGAAGGGTCACTTATGAGAAGGGGAAGAGGCTCTTTTTAATGGGGCACTTATCATTAAAAAAGGGCACTTATTAGAAAGGAAAAAGGACACATGTGAAAATATAAGGTGCGCTTATCGGAGCTAAATTGGGGGTAGTTATTAAACGGGGAAGGGGCACTTCTTACAAAGGAAAAGGGGCACTTGTTCAAGTAAAAGAGGCACCTCTCAGATTTAAATAGGACAATTATCAGAGGTGAAGGGGGCACTTATCAAAAGTGAAAAGAGGCACTTCTCGTACCTAACGAGGGGCACTTACTAGATATTAAAAAGGGCATGGAGAATGGAAAACGGACACTTATTGCAAAGGAAAATGGGAATTTGTCGAAGGAAAAGAGGCACGTGTCCAAATAAAAGGGGCACTTATCAGAGTTGAAAAGGGGAAGGGGCACTATTCCTATGTAGAAAGGGGCATTTCTAAAAAAACGTAAAGGGGTACTTTTACTATGTAAAAAGGGGCACTTTTCGGGTGCTTGAAAAAGTGGGGGCACTGTGCCCCCTGCCCCCTGCCCCCTGCCCCCTGCCCCCGGGAGGGCCGCCTCTTGACAGAGATATTCTTTCGTGGCAGTCTAGTTCTGTTAGGAATATGAAGAGAGATCGAGGCTTCTCCAGCTGCGGACGTTGACAGTTTGACTGTTCGTCTTCAGGCGACCATTCTATGTAGATTATGAAATATACTTTTGTGGGGGTGAAGTCCAATCCCATTACTTTCCATAACATGATAATTTTATATTCCAAACTTTTAATGATTACTTCTCCTTCTTCTCCAGTTTCGGACAATGCTGCTACTCTGCACAGTGGTCGGTTTGGCCATCCTGTTCCTAAACCTACAAGAAACTGTGCCAACCTTCAAATCATCACACCCCTTTTCAATTACCGTCCATCGGTTTAGTGAAGGACAGTCCAGCCACAGGTTTCCTGTCAACGTCTTCTCCGGCATCATAGACCACTTCTTACAAGGACAATGCAAGCCCGCCCTCTCAGTTGTCTTCGTGAAAACGCATAAGACGGGAAGCACCACCATGTCCAGTGTGGTCAACAGATTCGGATTCTCACGTAATATGTCCTTTTTGTTCTACAGAAACGATACAAGCCATGGCCACTTTCGTCAAAACAACTTCAGTAACGTCAGTGAACTTTTACCTCCTATAGGCATACCACCAGACGAGTATGCTTCTTACCGCGATTTTGACATTATGACCAACCACATCCGCTTTTTACCGAATATTGAGTTCCTGAGGCGATACATGAGGCAAGGCTCGAGGGCTATCACAGTGCTACGCGAGCCGTCGAGACAATGGGAATCGGCTTTTCTTTTCTTCAATTGTGCCAAGACTATGAACATACTCCATAAGAATGCATCAGAAAAGATCCAGGAATTCTTGTCTTATCCTTTGATATACTGGACCATCTCTGAAGAGGGCCAGTGCAAGTACTACACAAGGAATGGGATGTTTTACGATCTCAGTTCCAACGATGCCATCCATACGAGCGAGAGTGAGGTCTATCGAGAGCTTAAGATCCTGGACCAGAATCTGGACCTTGTTCTCATCACCGAATATCTTGACGAATCGCTGCTCCTACTGAAGAAACTGATGTGCTGGGACTACGAAGACATTCTGTATGTTACGCTGAACCAGCGAAATAAAACGTCGGAGTTGACCGAAAAGCAAAGACTCGATATCAACAAATGGAATATGGCTGATACGATCCTCTACGATCACTACAACCAGACGCTGTGGAGGAAAGTCCAGGCATATGGACCGTCCTTCGAACAAGACCTGGCCCATTTTCGGACGTTACTAAAGGAATACATGACACTGTGTGGCATAGGGGATACGACTATTAGGAGCAAGCATAGAATAGGATTTATAGCACATAATAGTAGCGCCCTCTGCCAGAGTCTTGTCACGGAGGGTAACGGGGAGATAGTGAAACGTCAAAAAGCCCTTCTGTAGGCTGGTCCTCTTGGCTAATGTTTAATGACCGTTGTGCACGAGGTGTCATTTCGATTGCGTCATTTCATGTGGGAATCAATCCTGTGTAGACAATTTTTCAACGCACCAGTGATGCAAGGATATTTTGGTACCGTTAACTTGGAAGTTAATCCTTTAGAATAATCTTACTCTCACACGGCGCGTTGATATGCGGTCCGCGCCAGTCGCTAACGCAGTCATACGTTAGCTAAATGACGCATCGTGTATAATGGATAGATAGATAGAGAGGGAGAGAGAGATGGGGAGAAAACGAGGTGGAGCTAGAGAGGAAGAGAGAGAGGGAGAGAGAGAGAGAGAACTATTTCATCCCAATTAGTTCCGGTCATTATGGGAAAAGAAATTCATGAACATAATCAAACGAAACCTAAATGTCCCGTCATTGCTGACGTAGCCTTCGTCATCAACGGCTGATCAATAAGCCAGTCAAGCTGTAGATACAATTGGCGCATGGGCAGATATTGCTAGACCCACTGACACTATCCTGGATTCGAGCTCATGAAAGTTATGTAACCATTATTTATTTCATTCACCGACGGCACCATCTCAAGAAGGCCGACAAAAGGTATATAGAGCACCTTCTTCACTTTGGCAGCGATTCATCTAAAATGTACAACGCAGGACGTCTCCATGTTTGGGGGTTACTTGTACCAGAGCTAACTACGAACTGGTCTATTAAATTGAATATGCATACCTCAATGTTTGCGTTCAGAATATTGCATCGTATGCACATCGGTTTTACTGTTTACTCGCGCAATAGCAGCAGGAATTATTTTAATTTAACAAATTAATAAACTTGTTTAGGCCTACTAATATATTACAATTATATGCATGTTTCTCTCCCTAATGCCTCAGTCACACCTTTGCGTATTTGGCTTGCGTATTGCTGCGTATTTATGCGTTTTAATAATTATTCCTATTTCTTGATGTCAAGAAATGATTTTCTGTTGTAAAGCGATGATAATTCTTGATACCAAGAAATAGGAATAAATTTTAAAACGGATTGCCATAAATACGTAGCAATGTGCAAGCCAAATACGCAAAGGTGTGACTGAGACAGGTTATCCCAGGTTACAAGCCATTTCATTCACCAGCTATGACTAATGGTGTATCTAATGATAGAATACACTTTGCACACATTCGTCGTTGCTATGTCGGGCAAATCTCTGTAAGCTTTTAAGTTGTCAAATTAAAGTTTCGTTCAAAAATTATTCAGAAAATTAGTAAAAGGGTAAATTAGTTAAAAATATATATATGCCTCTGGGAATAGCCATTTTTACATAATTATTAAAAATCTATTTATATTTTAAGTGTTTGATGCAATGACCTCATAATCAAGGTTTGATTGGTGCAATGCTCTTCTTAATCCATGTCAAATGTTCATGTGTTTTATGTATAGATTTTTGTGTAATAAAATATGAGTTGAAATTAATAAAGTATGTGGTCAATGAGATGTTTGTTTGTAGTATACGAGTAAAAATATTACGACTTAATAATTATCAAACAACGTTAAATTTTATATAGTCAAGCAACATACAAAATGTATAATCATCAAACAAATAGTGGAAATCGCGACCCCTCACTAATATATATATTCATATATATTACATTAATATATATAATTTGTATATATATTGATAAATATATATATATATTACCTTTTGTAAAAATGAAGAAAAGGTGTAGTAAATTGTTAGCATATACACTGTATGTATATATACATGCACCTATACATAGTTTTATTCATTTATATTGTCATCCCCGAGGATGTCTATAAAAAAACATTTTATATGTAGATTTTGATCTAATAAAATATAAATTAATGTAAATAAATATGTTGTCACGGAGAGGATTATTTGTACTATACGAGATAAACATTACGACTTAATTATCATCCAACAACATTTATATCGTCAGGCAACATACAAATGGATCAGCATCAAGAAAATGCTGGAAATGGCGACCCCATATCCCTCACCCCTGTTCGTGTTATTCAGAGATTAAAAAAATAAATAACGTAGATTCTTTCCTTTGGAAGAGTGCAATTTGCACTGCAAAGACTTTCAAAAATCAACTTGTAGTAATTTCAAGAGCATCATTATTAATCATTTGTATCTTCAGATTCATGCCCCCTTCTCTTCAGCTCATGTCCCATTCCTTCATATTTCTGTTTATTTTTGTCCCGGTATATCTCCCTATTTCTGCTCCTCTCATTTACATTCCTCAGACCCCCTGTCCACACACAACATTTTCCGTGATTAGCTATACCGTTTCGCGATAGTGATACCGTTTCGCGATAGTTTTACGATGAAATTGTGTGTGTGGACGCTCACTAACGATACGTCGTATAACGAAACTAGTCTAACGAAACGCAGGTTTGGGCATCGTTTCGAACTGAAACTCAATAAAGAATCACGCCTAATCACGGAAAATGTTGTGTGTGGACAGGGGGGGGGGGGGGTGTAACTAGTGTAACTAACTGGGCGGGGCTTAACGTGACCTCGAGCGAAAGGAGACCAGACTGTAGAGTTTCAGGATTACTTTCTTCTGTTTATGGACATCCTTGAATTTATACGATGATTATTTAAATGATGTTTCTTGTGTGTGGACACTTTGAAATTTATACTATGATTCTTTAAACGACGTTTCGTTATAGAGTTTCGGGATAAATTGTTTTGTGTGTGGACACGCTGTCAGTCTCTCTATAATCATTAATGTTTCTTATCTCTTTTTATCACCCTATGCTAGTTCTCTCTCGCCCCCTCCCCACTATCTTTTATTTCTACAGGCATCTATTTTGCCCTCCCCCTCAACCCCTCTTCCTTCGTCATCCTTTTTCGTATCTCTGTTTATCGACATCTATGTCCGTCTCTCTCTCTCACCCTGCTTCATCTCCTTTGCGCTCCCCCTTTCTCATTCAAAGTCCAAAGTCATCTAACTATCATCGTTTCCATGCTCTCTCCCTGGATTTTATTTTCTGTTTAAATCCCCCTTTATTCATCTTCTGTCTCACTCATTTTTTAAATTCTCGTTTGTTTCACTTAGCATCTCCTTTTTCTGCTCCTCTCTATTTTTGTTCTTACTTCCTCCCTTTGAAATTTGTGGGTCCGTTTCTCTCATCTCTACTTCCCTCTCTAGTTCCCCCCCCCCCTTTCTCCCTCTCTCTCTCTCTCTCTCTCTTCGGCCATGTCTCTCCTCGATTTCACATTAGACAAATAGATCAGAGATTGAGAAGGTATATTTAAATCTTTCTTGTTTATTCAATTTATAATCATGACTGCTTATGACATGCACAGCAATGGGCCATTTCTGTCATGTAACCGAATGTATGCATATGTCTCTGTAAGCGTGTCAATACGAATTATTTAATTCACCTGTTTCAAATAAATGTTTATCTCAATATTCAGAATTCAAATTGCCTACATTAGATGTTGCAAGGTAGGACAAGCATTATGGATTGCCCTACCTAACAACATGCAAAACAGTATATTCAATTTCCATTCTGACTTTTGAAATACAATAATTCGTAACAGGTGAATGAAATAATTCATAATGAGGCACTTAATTACAAGTTTGGTAACATTACGAAAATGGCCTATTTTGAAGTTTAAAATATTGGTGCAGCAGATGTATATTACTAATAACTCAAATCTGTCATAAACATTTACATGTATTACAGTTCACTAAAAATATTTTGACATTTCCATGAAAGAACTTGAAGCCTTATTGGCTTAATCATCAATTGTTTCTGAAAATGTAGGACTACATGTGCTAGAATTTATAAGAAAAACTAACAATTTATGTCTAATTAAATGACAGAGAAAAAAAATCATATCATAACATCTTCATTAAGTAATCATATTTGCATAGATTACTAACACATACACATAAGTATATGTATATGAACCAAAACATTCAGAATTGCCATAGGCTGAGGATGAAATATAATGGTACAAGGGGAATTTTGAATTTGGAGTGGAATACATGTTACACTGAACAATGAAATGCATGGAATATATAAAATTGTGGGTATTTGCGAACCTTGGGAGTAGGCCTTCTTGATTACTTTCAGGTTGCCTTCGCATCAGATGCATGCAGCTGAGACAATGGGTGACGCATAGAGAACTAGAAGAGATGTGAGCAGTCTAATTCAACTTTGCATGCGTTATAACATTCAAAATAAGGTTGTTGTATTGCAGGGTCAATCAAATGTAACAAAATGTTGAGCGTCAGCTTATAGGATACTCACTAACAATACGCCATCATAAAACTACAACTCGTATTAAAGTTCTTTTGTCTCCTTGGTACATCAAAGTGTAAGTTGACAAATCTAAATTACTGCAAACTTAATTTCAGTTCATGATCATCCAATATACAGAGAGATCTGTTTAGTTCATCCGTTTGCAAGACAAAATTCAGAATAAACTCACAGATCTGAGCAATTCGAATTGTCTAATATGAAAATCAGAGTGGATTATAAAAATGACATCACTTAATCGGGAGAGGATGGCTATCAAAAGGCAAGGTAACGGAATGCTCATAAGAATACTGCTTACATTTGTATCATATAAACCAATCAGGAATGCAAACTTACTAAAATATAAAACTTATTTACAAGGCAGGTATGGCAAACACAAACAAGTTCAAAATATACATGTATCATACCATTGCATAATCATAATCATAATGGTGCAAAGAAAAGCTTGGAATATTTATCATCAACATTATTAAAATCCAGTACTGAATACAATTAGAATAAACATGTATGGTACAATTATAGCAGCATATTTACATTTACACTGGAGTGATGCAAAGAAAATCCTGGAAAACATTTCCTCCCTTAATTTATCATGCATAGTACTGGTGGATGTAGTTAAACGTGTTCAAACAATAATCCATGCCAAATTAAATATTATGCTGATAACTCAGGCATGTCACATTGAAAAAAGACATATGTATCTTAAAATTACTGCGGCATATATACGCTGGAATGATGTAAAGAAAATCCAGGAAAATATTTCCTGGGATAGATTGTTAAAACCTAGAACTGGATGTAGTTCGAAATTTACAAAGAATTATACATGTCCAACAAAATGTTTCACTGATAACTCAGGCCTGTATTCATACACCCTTACCAGACAAAGCTAGTTCTCAACTATAATATTGAGTTCTATCAAGTTCGCTGACAAGATAACTAGAGCAATGTGGCTCTTAACATCTGGGTCATTTCTGGTATCATTAACAAGTTAATTTGAATTCTACTTACCAGTAACTATATTTTCATGCAATGACATTGACAAGAAAATTTGAAATATTACATACTTACATAACTGACTTTGTGAAAGTTGAGTGGTATTTCAAACATTGCATGCAAATCACCTTAAACACAATGGTAAAAGTCCACAATACACATATACTTGGTACATGCACTATAAAACTATCTAACGTCCTTGACAATGAATTAATCCACATTTACCACTCTCCACTCAAGTATAAATGGGCACTCGTTGTGCCAAAGTGCTACGTATTGGGCCACCACATAGGACCATTGTAATAATGTTTGAGTGCCAGGAGTGTCATGGTATGATAGCGTGTGTACTTTATGAGAAGTCACTGTTATTATCATTATAATTACTAGTCCCTGGTGTTGTCACCTTCTATACACAGGTATATTTATGCATGATCATAGCCAAGTAAAAAATGACCCCCTATTTAGAGTATCTTCAAAAGCATTTTCCACACAACATGACCCCTTTCTGCATAAAACAGGTGCACAATGGGCTCTTGATACTACTCTGTTTTGAGCTTATTGAGTACACATTCACAAAACGTATCCTATTATTGCATCACGTGCTATACAAAGGCCTTCACATTTTGTTTTAATATTGTAATAATATGATGTTCTCTTGCTCATCAACAATTATACACTAACACAAGATGCTCATTTTAGTGGACTGTACTCATCAAGGTAAAAAAAAAGAAGAAAACAGCCTTTTTATGAATATTCAAACGTTATCAATCACCAAAAATTACCCCCTTCAAATTTATCCCAAATTTCTTGCTATCAGTCCAGGGCTTGAAACCAATGGGCTAGCAGGGACACGTAGACGCCCAAATCTAGGCCCGAACCCCTAGAATTCAGAAGTTTTTACTCATGGCTCATGCATACAGACTGTAAAAAAGTAAGTGTGGATGCCTTTATTATACATATCGGTACAAAAATCATGATGCAGTATTTCCACTGGGACACTATCTTACTCTACCGATACCATAGCAACTAGACTTCATACTTTTATTGCTTCTCTGCAATTTCAGGACCCTCCTGTGGAACTTGACTGAGTACAAGAAGCTTGCCTCTTGTAAGGTCTGTTCTGACTTAGCTTTTTTTGCATATGTAATAAGCTATGACCTTTGACCTTTGACCTACATACTACGAAATCGAATTTAAGCTGTATTTTGATATCATATACCTTCATATCAAGTTTCATTAAAATCTGTCAAACATTACTAAAGTTATTGAACGGAAACCACATTTTTGAATAATTGGCTCTTTTTCAAATATTTAATGAGCTATGACCTTTGACTTTAGACTTAAATACTCCGAAATCAAACTTAGGCTGTGTTTTGATACCATGTACCTTCATATCCAATTTCATTAAAATCCGTCAAACATTGCTAAAGCTATCAAACGGAAACCAAATTTGTTACGGACGGAAGGACGGATAGCAGCATTACTATATCCTCCCCGCGAGGGGATAAACAAGGGAAACTCTCTCGACGGTCTCTCCTGTATTACTCGATATGATTAAAATTGAGGTCGGGACATTATTTATAGGCAGGATGACCCTTTAGCAGGCCCCCCAAAATGAAATCCTCTGAATAAAGTCAGCATTTTGAATTAAATATTAACTAAGAATCATCAGAATTATTTACTTTTATTTGTACCAAGAATGATATAATATGAACAAAGAGTAAAAATTGATATATTAATTTTCATATTAAGTTGTGAAAACATAATCCAACTGACCTCAAATGACCTTTGACCTTGACTTTGTGACCTGGAATTTGTGTCACATGTCACATGATTTGTGATACTTGATAACCCTTGGGTACAAGTTTCAAAATTTCAAAATATTGATGTTGCTGCCACAACAAAGCCTAAGTTTGCAGACCAGAAATGAAATTTGACCTTGTCTTTGTCACCTACAAGACTGATCACATGATTGGTGATAATTGGTAACCCTTATGTTCAAGTTTCATGGAATAGGAATGTATACTATCAAAATTAAGATACAAATTATGATACAAATCTTTACCTTTGGTTAAGTTTTTGATGTTCATGCCACAACATAGTCTAAGTTTGTTGACCTGAAATTACCCTTTGAAATTCTACTCATATGATCGGGGATACTTGATAACCCTTTAATATAATTTTCATTGAATAAAAACTTATACTTATATTTATAAAATTATATTAAAAATTCATAACTTAATCATAGGTCAAGTTTTTATGTTGACACCGCGGTCACCGGAAAAGCGGCGCCTATGTCTTGCTCTTGCTATGCAGGCGAGACAAAAATCAAGAACACAAAAAAATCTACAAATTTAAGGTTAAAAGCACTTTACAGTGGGGTATTTGCTCAATAAAGCCGTTACTAAATATCTAGTTTTGTCAGACAAGAAATCTTAAATTGTTTTAAGGTACACATGTATCACTTTATCGCATGCACTCTGCTGGGGTTTATTTCATTTTATATTTTCTTATTATTCCATTAGAGGCTCTTTGTATCATTTCTGTGGCATTTCTTGGACAACTATTGAATAGTTATGTATTTGTTTACAATAATTAGTTGTTGTCTTTTTTATTATGCTCTCATAGTTTTAAATGATATCTTAGATTCTTAGTACGATCACATGTTTTTGTTTAGGTTTGTTTCAGCATGTAGTGCAGCTAACGTACTATGCATATACCATCTGTGACTAGTCCAAACTTGCCTTGCAACAGCGATGAGTATCAAAACTTGTCGTGATTACTAAGTAAAATATCAGGTTTCAAAAGAAACAGGAGGTATTTAGATTAAAAGTACTTAAAATTGCCGAACATGGATGAAAATAAGTTCAGATGAGATATATTCTGATATTAGCCGAGGCATGCATATTAAAAAATCTAGCAGATGTTTCAGTTTCCTATGGTACAGTTTGGTAAATTTAAGCAATTATTAAAATTGGCTCTCAAAAAACTATATTACCTATTTTTCATATCAATCACACTTGGAAAAGGTTGAATATTGATTATTGATCAAAACAATGTAGATCTTATACACACTTGGATTTCAACTGAATGAAAAAAAATTATGTTCATTTCCATCATTATAATCACTAATCTTTTTTTTCTTCAATGACCCTTTAAATTACATATACATTATTACAAACTTACCTCTATATGATGCCTTACATATGCTTTTAATGTAGAGTAGAAATCCTCAGTGAGATCCAGCATTTCAAGTATCAGGTCAGTCAAGTTGGGCATAAATGACAGTGCTTCTACAAGGTGATGTGTAGTCCAAATTCTGTCCATTTTTATTTTAACTCGATCCCACACACAGCGCGGTGTTTCCAACCATCGCGCAATTCGCCAAATTACAGTCCAAAGAGAGGAATGGCAAGGTCTATTGTGAACGTTGAGGGTGTGTTATTTTATCAGCTGAGTGGGCGTGTGACACGGAAGCAGTACACTGGCACGAGTACGTGACGTATTGAGGATGGTAGTGTGGACCACAACTGGTCCACAACAAGCTCGAATGTCTGGACCTGCATTCAATGTGATTGAATAAATTTTGTTCTGAAATTCAATTCTTGTCTATTGAAGAAAAAAAAGAATACACTCAAGTTCTTATGGAGAGGATAATTTAGTAAGATTGATTTAAACAAATTATATATGCATTCTTTCTAGTTCTTCCAACTTGTTTGCATTAATATGTCCTACTCCTAATAACACTGAAATTAATATTACCAATTAATATACATTGGCTTTTAATTATTTAAAGGTATTCATAACTCTGGATTCCATGTGCACAAGACCCCTAAGTCAGGAGGTTTGTTACTATGGTTCAGTTTGGTAAATTCAAGCCTTTATTAATATTGGCTCTTAAAAAACTATATGACCTATCTTTCATATCAATGAAACTTTGAAGAGGTTGGATATTGATAATTGTGCAAAGCAATGTCAATCTTATACACAGTTGAATTTCAACTGTAACCAGTACATGTGTAGTTTACTTTTATTCAATGTTTCATGACTGTTCTAATATACCAAGTCAATGGTCTTTAAAAAAACGGTATTTGGAAGAAAATTGTGCACCATATAACTATTACTACTCTTTCTTTCTTTCAATCACCCTTTTCATGACAATCTACATTAGTACACACATACCTGTATGGATAACGCTGTTGCTTTCAATGTAGAGCAGAACTCCTCATTGAAACCTTTCCCAGTAACTATCAGGTCAGTCAGCTTTGGCATAGAACACAGTGCTTCTGCTAGGTGTTGTGACGAACCTGGTGTGAGACACTGGTCAACATCAAGCTTGAGAGTCTGGACCTGCATTGTTTGTTAATATAGTATAAATGAATATGATTTATGAACTAATGTCTGACTGTATTCTTCCCTTTCACACAAATTCCATCAATTACATAGTTATATTCATATGAACATTATAAACAAAAATGTTTCAATAACATTTTTTTCAAATTCAATTTTTGTCTATTCAGAAAAAAAATGCACTAAAGTTTTTCATAGAGAGGATGATTGAGTAAGATTGATTACAAAAAAAAATTCTGTATTTTGTAGGGCTTCCAACCTGTTTGCATTGATAAGTCCTACTCCTCAACACTGAAATTAATATTACCCCTAAACATACTTTGGCTTTTAAAGGTATTCATAGCTCTGGATTTCATGCGCACAAAACCCCTAAGTCAGGAGGTTTGTTGCTATATGTTTCAGTTTGGTAAATTCAAGCCTTTATTAAAATTGGCTCTTAAAAAAACGATATGACATATTTTTCATATCAATGAAACTTTGAAGAGGTTGGATATTGATAATTGTGCAAAGCAATGTCAATCCTATACAAACTTGAATTACAAATAAATCAGTACATGTGTAGTTTGCTTTTATATCATGTTTCATGACTGTTAAAAAATACCAAGTAAATGGCCTTTAAAAACGGGTATTTGGAAGAAAAAACATATATACATGTGCACCATATAACTATTACTGCTCTTTCTTTCCTTCAATGACCCTTTTCATGGCAATTCACATTAGTACACACATACCTGTATGGATGATGCTTTTGCTTTCAATGTAGAGCAGAACTCCTCATTGAGATCCATTCCAGTAACTTCCAGGTAAGTCAGCTTTGGCATAGAACACAGTGCTTCTGCTAGGTGATGTGATGAGGCTAGTGTGAGTGACTCGATATCAAGAAGCTTGAGAGTCTGGACCTGCATTAATTGTGAATATAGTTAAACAGCTCATCTATACATTCCTGTTTTATTTTCTAATTTTTACCATGGCATTCTTATATTTGTCAATAATTGCATTAATTACATAGTTGCATTCAAATAACATTCTCAACAAAAAAGATTGAATAGATTTTGGTTTCGAAACTCAATTTTTGTCTATTGAAAAAAAGAAAAACATTAAAGTTTCTATGGAGAGGATGATTTAGTAAGAGTGATTAAAAAAAAAAAATCTATATGTATTCTGTATAGGGCTTCTAATGTGTTTGCATTCATAAATCCTACTCCATATTACACTGGAAAGAAAAATGCCCTGAAATAAACATTTGCTACTAATGTATTCATATGCACAAGACCCCTAGATCACGAGGTTTGTTGCTAGGGTTAAGTTTAGTACATTCAAGCCTTTATTAAAATTGGCTCTTAAAAACCTATATAATTTCTTTTTACTGTCAATCAAACTTTGAACAAAAATTGGATATTGATTATTGATCAAAAGAATGTGAATCTTATACACACTTGAATATCAACTGAAATCAGTACATGTGTAGTTTGCTTTTAATCCACGTTTCATGACTGTTCCAATATAACAAGTAAATGTCCTTTAAAAAAGGGTGTTTGGAAGAAAAAAACATATACATGTGCACCATATAACCATTGCTGCTCTTTCTTTCTTTCAATGATCCTTTCCATGACAATTCACATTCGTGCACACATACCTGTATGGATGATGCTTTTGCTTTCAATGTGGAGCAGAACTCCTCATTGAGACCATTGAGACCTTCTGCTAGGTGTTGTGACGAACCTGATGTGAGACACTGGTCAACATTGAGACCTTTTCCATTAACTATTAGGTCAGTCAGCTTTGGCATAGAACACAGTGCTTCTGCTAGGTGATGTGATGAGGCTAGTGTGAGTGACTTGATATCAAGAAGCTTGAGAGTCTGGACCTGCATTAATTGTGAATATAGTTAAACAACTCATCTATACATTCCTGTTTTATTTTCTAATTTCCCATGGCATTCTTACATTTGTCAATAATTGCATTAATTACATAGTTGCATTCAAATAACATTCTCAACAAAAAAGATTGAATAGATTTTGGTTTTAAAACTCGATTCTTGTCTATTAAAAAAGAAAAAGTTTCTATAGAGAGGATTGATAAGTATGAGTGATTAATTTTTTTGGGGTCAATTTAGCTTCCAACATGTTCGGATTGACAATTCCTACTCCTACTTACACTGAAATTATAAACATTTGCTATTAATGGATTAAAGGTATTTATAACTCTGGATTTCATGTGTACAAGACCCCTAAGTCAAGAGGTATGTCGCTATGGTTCAGTTTGGTAAATCCAAGCCTTTACTAAAATTGGCTCTTAAAAAATGATATGACATTTTTTGTTTTATATCAATCAAACATTGAAAAGGTTGGACATGGATTATTGATCAAAAAACAATGGCAAACTTATAAACATTTGAACTTCAAGTGAATCAGTACATGTGTAGATTACTTTTATTCCATGTTTCATGACTGATCCTATATACCAAGTGAATGGCCTTTAAAAAAGTTTGGTTGAAACTCAAACATATATACATGTGCACCATATAACCATTACTGCTCTATCTTTCTTCCAATGACCCTTTCCATGATAATATACATTCTGACACACATACCTGTATGGATGATGCGTTTGCTTTCAATGAAGAGCAGAACTCCTCATTGAGACCTTTTCCAGGAACTAACAGGTTAGTCAGCTTTGGCATAGAACACAGTGCTTCTGCTAGGTGATGTAACGAACCTGGTGTGGGACACTCGTCAACATCAAGTTTAAGTTCGATAATCTGGACCTGCATTGTTTGTTAATTTAGTTAAACAGCACGTCTATACATGCATATTTGTATGAACTAATTTCCGACAGGATTCTTAAATTTCACACAAATTCCTTTAATTACATAGTTGTATTCCTGATAACATTGTCAACAAAAATGAATAGCTAGATTTTATTTTCAAATTAAATTCTTGTCTATTCAGTAAAATAACACACTAAAGTTTCTATGGAGAGGATGGTTTAGCAAGAGTGATTTTTATATAATTCTATATATATTATATGTAGGGCTTCCAACCTGTTTACATTGACAAGTCCTACTCCTACTCACACTGAAATTAATCATACCCATGAATATACATTGGCTTTTGATGTTTTAAAGGTATTCATAACTCTGGATTTCATGTGCACAAGATCCCTAAGTCAGGAAGTTTGCTACTATGGTTCAGTTTGGTACATTCAAACCATTACTAAAATTGGCTCTTAAAGAATTATATGATATATTTTTCATATCGATGAAACTTTGAAGAGGTTGGATAATGATAATTGTTCAAAGTAATGTCAATCTTATACACAGTTGAATTCAACTGATCCAGTACATGTGTAGATTGCTTTTATTCAATGTTTCATGACTGTTCTAATATACCAAGTGAATGGCCTTTTAAAAAAGAGTGTTTGGAAAGAAAAGAAATATACATGTGCACCATATAACTATTAATGCTCTTTCTTTATTTCATCGCCCCTTTCCATGACAATTTACATTAATCCACACAAACCTGTATGGCTGATGCATTTGCTTTCAATGTCGAGCAGAACTCCTCATTGAGATCCATTCCGGTGACTATCAGGCCAGTCAGCTTTGGCATAGAACACAGTGCTTCTGCTCGGTAACGTGATGAGGCTAATGTGGGACACTGGTAAACATCAAGCTTGAGAGTCTGGACCTGCATTGTTTGTTTATATAGTTAAGCAGCACGTCTATAAAAGCATTTGTTGTTTGAACTAATTTCTGACTGTTTACTTACAATTCACACAAATTCCATTAATTAAATAGTTGTATTTATAATAACATCCTCAACTAAAAGTATTAAATAGATTTTTTTTTCAAACTAAATTCTTGACTTTTCAGTAAAAGATCACACTAAAGTTTCTACGGAGAGGATGATCAAGTAAGAATGATTTTTTTTAAAATTATATATGTATTATATTATGTACGACTTCTAACCTGTTTAGATTGATAAGTCCTACTTCTAATTGCACTGTAATTAATAATACCCATAATTTAACATTTGTTTTTAATTGTTTAAAGGTATTCATAACTCTGGATTTCATGTGCACAAGACCCCCAAGTCAGGAGGTTTGTTGCTACAGTTCAATTTGATAAATTCAAGCCTTCATTAAAACTGGCTCTTAAAAAACTATACAACATATTTTTCATATCAATCAAGCTTGAAAAAGGTTGGATATTGATTATTGATCAAAACAATGTAAATCTTCTACACACTTGAATTTGAGCAGAATCAGCACATGCGCAGTTTGCTTTCCTTCAATGTTTCATGACTTTTCCTACATTGACAGTGAATTGCCTTTAAAAAACTAGAGTGTGTTTGCAATAAAAAGAGAAATATATATACGAGTGAATCATATAATCACTAATACTCTTTTTTTTCTTCAATGACCCTTTAAATTACATTTACATTAGTACTCACATACCTGTATGAACGACGCCTTTGCTTTCAATGTAGAGCAGAACTCCTCATTGGTTTTTGTTTCATATATTGCCAGGCGAGTCAGGTTTGGCATGGAACACAGTGCTTCTGCTAGGTGATGTGATGAGGCTGGTGTGGGACACTCGAGATGATCAAGCTTGAGAGTCTGGACCTGCATTCATTGTGAATAACGTTAGGCAGCATGTCTATACATGCATATGTTTTATTTACGAATTTCTGACTGTATTCTTACATTTCGCACAAGTTCCATTAATAACATAGTTGTATTTATTTTCAAATCAAATTCTTGTCTATCAGTAAAAGAACACACTCAATTTTCTATGGAAAGGATGATTTAGTAAGAGTGATTTGAAAAAAATATTGAATATTGATTATTGATCAGAACAATGTAAATCTTATACAATTTTGAATTTCAACAGAATCAGCACGTCCATAGTTTGTTTTCCTTCAATGTTTCATATACAGTGGATTGCCTTTAAAAAATAAATTGTATGCAATTAAAAAGGATTATGAGCATGTGCATCATATAATAACTAATACTCTTTTTTCTTCTTCAATGACCCTTTAAACTACATATACATTAGTACACACATACCTGTATAGATGATGCATTTGCTTTCAATGTAGAGTAGAACTCCTCATTGAGACCATTTCCAGTAACTTTCAGGTAAGTCAGCTTTGGCATAGAACACAGTGTTTCTGCTAGGTGATGTGATGATGCTGGTGTGACACACTTTACATCATAAAGCTCGAGAGTCTGGACCTGCATTCATTGTGAATACAGTTAATCAGCTCATCTATACATTCATGTTTTATTTACTAATTTCTCATGGCATTTTTACATTTATCAATAATTGTACTGATTACATAGTTGCATTCAAGATAACATTCTCAACAAAAATGATTGATTAGATTTTTGTTTTGAAATGTAATTCTTGTCTATTGAAGAAGAAAAAAGAACACACTCAAGTTTCTATGGAGAGGATGTTTTGGTAAGAGTGATTGAAAAAAAATTATATATGTATTCTTAATAGGGCTTCTTATTTGTTTACATTTATAAATCCTACTCCTACTAACACTGGAATGAATAATACCCTTAAATATACATTTGCTACTAATTTATAAAAGGGTATTCATAACTCTGGATTTCATATGCACAAGACCAGCATGAGGTTTGTTGCTATGTTTAAGTTTAGTACATTCAAGCCTTTATTAACATTGGCTTTTAAAAAAGTATATGACGTATTTTTCATATCAATCCAACTTGGAAAAGGTTGGATATTGAGCAAACCAAATGTTAATCTTATAAACACTTAAATTTCAACATTCATAGATTTCAATTCAATTCAATGAAAAGAAAATTACAAATCATAAATACTCAATACATAATAGGCTAGGAGCTTTAGGAAGCAACTTTTGCTTGGTAAATGAGGCCCCTATCAAGGTAAACACAATATCGAATTATATTGCAAAAGGAATAAAACTTATAAGGTATACATATGTGTACTTAGAAGGGGGCGAATACTCACCGTTTACTATAGCACACACACCCACAGTCACACACAAACATACAAGAGCAAAACAACAAAGGGAAGAGGTGGGAATTAGAAAGAGAAGAAAGGGGAGAGGTGACAATTAGACAAAGAGAAAGGGTCTATTTAGTAAAAGATGAAATCATCTTAAAAATGAAACGTTTAAATAAAATCTAAAGCAGGAAAGTGTTGTTTGCTTTCATTCCATGTTTCATGACTATTCCAACATATCAATTGAATGGCATTTAACTTCATATGCACCATATAATCATTGCTGCTCTTACTTTCTATCAATGACCCCTTCCATAAAATTTACATTACCGGTAGTACACACATATCTGTATGCCCTTGCTCACACTTTTATAACAAACTTGCTGCAAGCTTGCAGGCAAAGGTAGATATGCATGCAAGCATGCTGCAAGCTTGCAGGCCAACAGCGTATGCCCTGCAAGGTTGCGGAGCTTGCAGGGGCACAAACTAAAGCTCTTGAACACTTGCAGGCAAAGAGGATATGCCCTGCAAGCTTGCAGAAGCGTAGTCCCAATCTCTTGTTTGCTTGCAGGCCAAGAGTCTGGCCAACTTTTTACACACAAATGAATCAAATGAGTGACACCAATTGCCCAGTGGTTTCATTTTCACTGTAGTTTGCTTAGTAGAAATTGATCATTAAAGTTCTGAGAAGATATGCACTTTGTTTGTCAAGAATAAATGACATGGTCACAGACCTTATGAGCAACACTCTATAGCGCGTATAAAAAAGTGTACCCACTTTTGGTAGCTCCTAAGTACAAATTCATAACCAATTTGACTTTTAAATGTATTTCATGATGAAGAGTAACTTATTCTCTGTTAAATGATACCCTATTCATAATATTTTTGTCACGGGTGTACCAACTATGGGCTGATGGAACGAATGTAGATCAGGCAATATGCATGAAAAAAAAAAATAGATACATAAGGAGAAATAGAAACAAAATCAAGGCAGTAAAAACATAGAAACGCATAAGGGAACATAATAAAAGAAAGGAGAAAAAAAGGAAATTTATATGAAAATATATAAGGAAAGAAAGAAAGAGAACAAATCAAGGTCGCTGGAATAATTAAATATTTTGAGAAAATAGAAATTTATTAATTTATTTATTTGGTACAAAACAAAGAGAGCCCCTCACAAGTGAAATCACAGATTTGCCAATTTCCGTTTGATCAATTTCAAATTTGAAACTTGATAACTGTCTTATCCTTCATCGGACCTCCAACTAAACTTTCACTAATATGCTGTTCCCATTTTCTGCTTTTATCAAAATCTACTTAATATCGGGGTGGGCTCCCTATAATAAAGAAAAAAGACTAATATAAATATATGGAGGAAGAGAGAGAGAGAGCAGGATGAAAAAGGAATAATGAGATTGTACTTATTTAGTATAGAATCTATTATAGCATAATCGGTCTTTTATAAGTCATTAATTCTCACATCTATACTGATCTTTACTTAAGATTATTCAACATATGAATGTTGTATGTTTTCAATTTCAATTAAATTTGTTCAATTCAATTTATTTTATTGTCACATTCTGATAAAAATCACGATAACAAACATTTACAATACAAAGTCAATTCAAACAAAATACACAATAGAACAGAAGTATCAAAATGTGGGGGACAAACAAAGGCCAAAGGCCTATCAAAGGCTTGTCCCCAAACTATACAAATAATTAAATATAAATTAAGTGGTACAACAGGAAGACAGAAAAAACGAGACAAACGTACCGCTTTGCAGAATCAGAGGGTGTATGATTGAATAAGATTAGATTTATATATTCTTTTAAAACTAGATAAGGAAAGGCGGTTCTATATATCCGACCCAAGGCTATTCCACTATTTAGGTCCACTAAATTTGATTGTGTACGGGAAAATTCATACTTATATTTTGGGATTCGAATGTGGTTGGACTGTCTAGTAGAGTATGGTACAAAAGAACAATTTACGGGAAAACAATCATTTAAAAACATTGGCAGCAGACCGTGCAAGTACGAAAGCATAAAACTGGCTAATTGCAACTTGTGTATATCTTGTACTTTCAACTATTTAGCTTTAACAAATAGAGGATCTGTGTGTGCTAAGGGTGCTGAACCGGTAATAATTCGTATAGCTCTTTTTTGTAAAATTATAATTCTATTAAGATGGGTTGACGCACAACTACCCCATATTAATGTTACAGTATGTAAAATGAGGTACAATCATAGACCGATAAATAGCAATTAGAATATGGTGAGGTAAAACCTTCTTTAAACGTTTAACGCTCCAATGACTTTTGATATTTTACATGCTGTCTCAGTAATATGATTTTTCCAACTTAATTTATCATCCAAAACAACCCCTAAGAAATTAGTAAAATGTACCAAAGTAATTTGGCAATTGCCAATGAATACATTCATATCAGTTATTTTTATATTTGTATTATGTCTAAGCATCTTCACAATCTGTCATAAAGGACATACTGGTAACTGCTCACCTTTAAGTCTTTTCCTTTCCTTGCAAGTGTTGCAAAAAAATCGTGATGGAAAGAACCTGCAAGAGAAACTTTCTCCAAGGATGGCGTGTTGCATATTATCTCTGCCACATCAAGTGACTCAGTAGGTCCACAATCTCTTTCAACAAGGATTTCAACCTGGATAAAATGACAAAGTGATTACTGATGGGATGCAGAATATAGATGTTCACTTAGATGTTAGGCATACATGTGTAATCTACATGAGCGGTTGCCCTAGATGTGCCGCTAGACCTACAGAGAGTAAGAGGGAAAAAGAAATAAATAAGAGTACAGGCTGAAGAACTATTGCAATGAAATTTCATATCAAATTTATATTTTAGCGACAGTAGGAATATCTTATCTTTAAGTTTACCATGTACAGTACTAAACAGAGAATTCTTAAATGAGATAAAAGGAGAGTATAAGTCTAAGAACAGGATTCAAAGGATATTATTTAAGTTCACACCATCTGGTGCCTCACACCTAAATCTTTTATAAACGTTAATAGGAAAACGATCACTAAATTAAAAGGGTGAATACGGAGGAAATATCTAGGCTTGCAAAGGAGAAAAGGAGTAAAATGTAATGCCCCCTGCATGAGCACATACATGTATTCAGTCTTACCAAGGGAGAGTAAAGCAGAAGATAGGGTGGATTGATCTACAGTAATCATATACATGTACCGTATGTTAAGAGTTGCAATATCAATAACACCAATTTTATACAGGGCCAAGAATATCAAACAGATTCCTTTGTGCCCTGTTAAACATTTATAAACCAAGAATTGGGATTTCACTTTATAGGCAAGAGATATTTTTGGGGTAGGGATGAAAATGTGCAAACTCTTGATGGAGTTCCCTTTCCCAAATTGTATCAAATCTAAAAGCTAAAGATGCAGTGATGCACTGTGTATATATTATATCCACAGCTTCAATGTAATTGCATTGACGTCCTTGTCAATGACTTGTAAATTTGAGCGTTTTGAATTCTTTTTCTTATTCCTCTTCAACCCAAATCACTTTCGTTTTGCACGCAGTGCTTGTTACTCCTAATTAGGTCCCTGTCTTTACGATTCCTTTCAGATTTTGTATGCATATTTTTTACCATCCCATCATGCGCACTGAACTGACCGTCCAGGCGCCATTTTGACTGTTTTGGGTCCGTTTCCATGCCTTTCTTTCGGCCTACCTATCTCCACTATCCTTGATGCTAGTGACTTCTTACAAATTACTCTAGATAGTGCAGGAGAGACTCTTTATCTTTGACAAACAAATTGCCCTTCAAAATTCCATCTTCATACTCTATATTTAAGTCCAAAATCGACTCTTTCAAGAATCGCTAAAATTCTTCAAATATTGACCAATAAAAAGAATAATTATATAACTTTGTCATATCAATTTCTTTCTGTCTGAAGTTTTTACAGCATCTTTATCCTTGCATTGCACATGTTTCTGCTGAATTTCACGCATCAATGATCACGCATGATATAAATAGCACCCTCAAGTTTCTGAAAATGGATGTGTTTATGTGGCCATACATGTAGCTCCATCATGCCTGGCTTAATCAGTACCCTTTTGTGGATTTAGATACTTTAAGATGTACCCTTTTCAGCACAAATGCACCCCACCACTGACTGACTTTGCGAAACAGCGATCTCAAAAACCATAATCCTCTTGAAAATCCTTAAATAACCTCAAAATAAGCTTAATTTGCAAACTTTATACCGGCCAAGTTTGGTAAAATTTCATGCCGATCATCAAAAGGTTATTGTAAAAAATGCTGAATTTGCTATGCATCACATTAAAATGTGTGACATGCTTGTAATACGTGGATGAAAATCGGGTCAAAATTACCACAAGTAAATGCCCCTTCAAATGATACCATACACAGTATACATATACATGTATGTTCACTCAGAAAATTTTGAGTAAATCGAAATTGAAATCAGGTCACAATTCGGATTATGCAGGGTTTCTGCCCAACTGTAACACGTATCGACTGACATCAATTTTTGAACTTATGTTTGCCCCTTTTCATTTTGTTTAATCTTTAAATTTTGCAAGTATATTCTGGGTGGCCAAACTCACTGTATCTCATAGCCCTATTTTGAAAATCTGTCAAACGGGACGTTTTAGACGCCATTTTATAACCTGCATTACAATGTATCACACTAAATGCGTCACAACATGTATGTTAGCATGAAAGGCCATATATAGGCCAAAGTATATGAAAAACCCTATGTGCTTCAATAATGACATGTGCCTTGTTGCGTGTTGTGTACATATGATCATCTAATTGCTTTATATATCTGCTCAAAGAAATAGAAATACGGGCATCAATGCATATATCGTCCCACGATTGCAGTTCTAGTTTCCAAATTATTATTGTTCAAACCTCTTTGATTTGATTTATTTACCAACAGCAATACAGTACTGGTAATATATATCATACAATGATATAATACAATGATATAGAGTGGTGAAGTGTGACGTCATCAAAAATCTATTTTTAGAATTTCTCCATTTTGTCTTCATTTTCCGAAAGAGCATCAAAAATAATGTCCGAATGTCGAAAACCAATTAAGTATTGGCTGAGATATATGACCATCTGAATAAATATACCGGTATGTCCTATGGGAAATCAGTGTTATAGTGCCCTGGTTCATAACATTAGCATGGCTCTTCAAATGCCCTCATATTCTAAATTTGGCATGTAACATCATACAAATCGGGACAGATTTTTATGCCACATGTTCGTGTAGTCCCATATACATCTTTCTGTGTATAGTGCTTATAACTTTACAAAAACTGGGCCAAATTTCTTATCATTTTGATGATTCCAGAACCTTGCAGTACACACCAATACTTATATGCTAGATGATCAACCGTTTCTGAGCGATTCAACAACGTTTCTTTCACAATGCAATCGCATGACCTGAACTCAACTTTATCTTTAACACCTGAGTGGAGAGTGGCAAATGTAGATTAAAGTCTCGCCAAAGGACATTAGTGCCGCGGCAAGAATTGAACCCGTACCTTGCGGTCTTCAGTCGGGTTACTTATCCACTAGACCGCAACACTTCTACAAGACGATAAACAATAATTGGTTGGTAAAAGGGGCCAGATAATAGCACATGTGCTAGTCAAGTTCAAGTTCAAGTTCAAGTTTTATTTATCTTTCTTTCATAACACACTTTACAAATATGACATGAATATAATAACAAGTTAACAGAATATCGAGTTACAATAGAAAGATGAGGTGACCTTGGTTGAAAGCAAGGCTTGTGGATTTAAGGTCCCTTATGAGTAGCTTATGAGTATGTCCTAAAAGAACAAACTCGTCAGATAAGAATAATGCATACATTTAAATGCAGACATACTAAACTAACTAAACAACTGAGAAAATATAAACATAAATAAGTATAACGAGAAATTTAATTCGTCATTGAGACGAATTAGGTGGTCTGTTATTAAATCTGGTTGACTTTGATCTTGTTGAGAACTGTCACAGCTACAACATATCAACATTTGGAAGAAAATCGATCAATATTTTACAGAGTTACAATCCATTTTCCATAAATATGCTGACGAAATAATATGCAACTTCGTATTTTGAGTTCCAAGCCCATCATACTTATATATTTCAATTCTTGCTTCTCCATGGTAAACACGGTAGGGGTGAAATAAGAATACAAGGGCAAAGGGCAGAGCCATATAAAATTGAGGAACATTACAATACATAATAGAGAGAGAACTAGAACCAGAGGCGGGAAAGGGAGAGGATAAGAGAGAAGGAAAAAAGAAGGGCAGATGCAGAGGGATACAGAGCAAGAGAATAAGAGGGAGGCAAGTCAAGAGAGGTAGAGGGAAACAGAGAGAGAGAGAGAGCGTGAACGTGTAGAAAGAGAGAAAGAGAGAAATTTAGATGTAGAGACAGACCAAGAGAAAGAGAGGGGCAGAACAATAGAGGAGAAGGGAAACAGAACAAGAGAAGAGAGAGAGAGAAAGAGAGAGGAGGAGAGATGAAATTGAGAACGATGCCTTCAATATTTCTAGCATAAATAGGGTCTTGAATTACGATCATGAAAGTGTGCCGATGATGATGAAATGATAATGTTCATGAATACGATAATGGCGATATTAATGGCCATGATTAAAAGTGGTATGAATGAATACTGAGCTTGTAGGAAAATGTGTTAGCTACCACATTTTGAAAATATGGAAGTAAATTGATCAATATTTACAGAGATACAATCAATTTGCTGACGTCATAATTTGCAAATTCCTTTTTTGAGTTCCAAGGCTATGTTGATGATGTCAGGATTGAAAGTGGTATAGCGCCCCCTTCAGGTATTCGATAGAGGATTGTTCGAAGAAGATGATAAAATCAAATAATAAACGAAAGCAAAGCAAAAAACAAACAAAAATTGACCCACCAGGAATCGAACCTGGGTCACCGGAATGAAAGTCGAGTGCATTAACCAATATACCAAAATATGTCCTGTAGACAATACATGCAAAGTTGACAAACGGCCTTGGCATATTGGCAGAAAATTAGCCCTGAGTACTTTCAAATGACATTTTGAATTGAAAATTTGACCAAGTTTCCGACATGTGATCAAAAAACGAAGACCATAGTACCGATAGCCCAGAGTTTCAGCTACAACATACTAACATTTGGGAGAAAACTGTTAAATAACAACCGAAATACTTGTCAAAACACATTGTCATGCAGATTCATGTTTTGAAAAAGTGACCTCCCATAGACATAACACGCAAATATGACAAACTATGCATTGTCGCCTTTAATCGAATATTTCACTATGATGACGTCATCCAAATGAAAAATAAATGGCATATTTCTAGTAGAGAATTATCTCAGCTACAACATATCAAAATCTAGGAGATAATCGATCACCGATAAGCGAGATAATCTCAATTAAACAAAGACAAAAATGACGTCATCAACAAAATACATTTTTTGAGTTTAGATGCCAATATGAAGACTTTGTTTCACTTTGTACGAGTCGGGGTGGTATGAACTCGTATCTCCAACTCATGCTTTTTCCAACCATGATATCAAAATAGGGGGTCGATGGACTATCTGAAGAGCTATTTCGATTTTTAAAATGGCATGTTTTTGATCAAATTTGCATTATATTGCCCATAGCTGCACGCGCGGATTTTGAACTTTGACGCGCGCTCACGGCCTTATGAAAGGTCAAGAGTGACTGAAATTAATGTAAATTGTCAATTACAGTAAGAGGAATCAAAATCATGTAAACATTTTGAATTTGATCTTTTTCGCTGATCTTTGAAATTTGATTTGAGAAATGCTTAAAATGACCTGATTTGTACTCTCGTTTAATAGTTAAGTGATTTTGAGCAATTTTAAATTTTGACGCGCGCGTTTGCGCACGTCATGACCTTTGTTTGACCTTTGATGACACGACCTGTTGACCCTTGACCTGAAGGATATGTGATATGAATATGAATGACCTTTGATGACGCGTCATGAAGATATGATGGATAATGTGATTTCACAAAATGGCGCCTGGATGACGTCATGAAGACTTGATGACCTTGGAATTGTTTCTGTCACGTCTTATGACAATGACCTATGACTGTGCCAAAATTGAACGAAATTGACTAAACTGATCTTGAGTTATCCTGTTCACAAAAAGGGGGTAAAATAAATAAAAATAAAGAAATAATAATAACTAGACATATAATACTTGTTTGGAACAAGTATAGGTGGGCTGGTCAACTAAAATTTGACACAAAATAGAGCAAAAATAAGCGAGATACTGCTAAAAAACAATGTCATATAGATTAATGATGTGAAAGAAATTCACCTTCCTTAGGCATAACACGCAACTTAAGAAATTTCTGATATGTGCCCTTTAATCGTAATTTTTACTATGATGACGTGATCAAAATGAAAAATAACTGAGCTTGTAGAGAATTGTCTTAGCTACATCATATCGAAATTTGGAAGAAAATCGATCAATATTTACAGAGATACAATCAATTTTACATAAATATGCTGACTTCATAATATGCAAATTTGTATTTTGAGTTCCAAGGCCATTATGATGATGTCACGATACACTTAATGGCCAAATGAGACATGAAATCATATTTCCGACTCAAACTCTATCTAAATATGAAAAAAAATTGAAGGTCAAGGTTCATTCCAAAGAGCTATAATGGATTTTGTATAGGCATGTTTTTGCCCATATATGCTATGTATTAAAAGAGCTCGCACGCACCGACATTTTTCTTGAATTGACGCTCATTTTGTTATTAATGGTCATAAAGAGATAACCATGGTATCAAATTCTTCGAAAAAATATGAGAAATATCATGAAAGAAAAAAAAATGTTGATTCTATGTTTTGTGATGGTGTTACGCGCGAAAACGCGCGCGCATGCGCGTGTGCGCGATTTTTTATGAAATGCTTAAAATGACCTGAAACGTATGCAAAATAAATTTGAGACGATTTTGAGCATTTTTAATTTTTGCGCGCGTATTGACGCGCGGACGTATGCGTACGCGCGCGTTTTTTGACCTGATATTGACCTCGATCATGATAAATATGAATGAGAAATGGTTTTTGGTTATGAAGATATGATCAAGAGTTTATTTTCAGAAAATTTCACAAAATGGCGCCTAGATGACGTCATCAGTCAAGGTCAAGGTTGAAAACGTTATTTTGATTTCTCTATATGCCTATACATAAGTGTGTCAAATTTCAAAGCATTTGATTGAACCATTTTAAAGTTATCTTGTTCACAAAAAAGTGGGTCGAAATAAGAAAAATAAATAAATAAATAAATAAAGGCAATTTTAACAAAATTATCAGGTGGTCTGTATTAGATACAGCCCACCTGACTAGAAATTTAATTCGTCATGGGGACGATTTAGGTGGTCTGTCTTCACTTCTTATGATAGATTTGAGAATGGGAGAAATTATATAGACATGTAAACAATGATGATCATAATGATGATGATCATGATGTACATGATGATGATCATGATAGTAATGGTGATGATGATGTTGATGAGGATGATTATCATCATTATGATAATGATGATCATGATGATCATGAGCGTGACCCTGACATCTGATTGAACAAATGAGGGGACATTTAGATAGCATATAGTCTCAGCTACAACATACCCCAAAATCAACAAAAACCAAGCGGAAATAACGGCGATATTGCTCGCAAAAGACAGGAATGTAGAATCCAGATTTGAGAAAAAGTCATCTCCCATATAGAGAAAGAGAGAAATTGTATAGACATGTACATGTAAACAATGATGATCATAATGATTATGATGATGATGATGATCTTGATAGTAATGGTGATGATATAATGATGATGACGATGATGATGATGATGATGATGATAATGATAATGTTAGATGATGATATTAATGGTAATGTTAATGATGATGATGATAATGATGATGACGATGATGATAATGATCATGATGATGATCATGATGATGTTGATGATGATCATCAACAGACCATGATGACATCAGACTGAAAAAAATGAGAGAACATTTAGATAGTATATAGTCTCAGCTACAACATACTAAAAAATCAACAAAAATCAAGCTGAAATAACGGCGATATTGCTGGCAAAAGACATGAATGTAGAATCCAGATTTGAGAAAAAGTCATCTCTCATAAGGATTACACGCAAAAAGTAATGAATCAAGTGATAATAGGGTAATAATAAAGTAAATATGGTTGTTTATTACATTATTTGCGATTCTACGTGTTTTAATGTTCAAAGGAGATGGTACAGTGAAAGGTCAAAAAGAAAAAAAAGTGAAGAAAAAAAATTGTTGGAGACGCCCAGACTCGAACCAGGGACCTCGAGGTCGAAAGTCAAGTGCGTTACCGATATACCAAAACATTTCCTATAGAGATTACACGTAAACGGAAAATGGAATTCTCAAATCCCACTTTGTAAGTGAAATATGAGCATGATCCCGGCATCTGATCGAAAAATTAGGGTACACTTGTGATAGCTTATTGTCTCAGCTACAACATACTCAAAGCTCAGTTTAAAAAAAGATAAAACGACGGAGATATTGCTCGCGAAAGACGAGAATGTAGAATCCAGTTTTGAGAAAAAGTCATGTCCCATAGAGAATACACGCAAAATGTGAAAAATTGACATGGCTCCTTTAATCGCAAAAATACGCCATGATATCATCGTCAAAATGAATTATTGTGGTAACTGCATTTGTAGAGAATATTCTAAGGTAGAACATATCAAAATTTGAAAGAAAATTGATCAATATTTACAGAGATGCAATCAATTTTCCAAAAATCTGCTGACGTCATAATATGCAAATTGATATTTTGAGTTCGGAGGCCATTATGATGACGTCATGAGTTAATTGAGGGTCAAATGAGACATGAAATCATATCTCCAACTCATGCTTTTTCTAACCATGATATAAAAGTTGGGGTCAATGGACTATCTGAAGAGCTATTTTGATTTTTAAAATGGCATGTTTTTGATCAAATTTGCATTATATTGCCCATAGCAGCACGCGCGGATTTTGAAATTTGACGCGCGCTCACGCCCTTATGAAAGGTCAAGAGTAACTGAAATTAATGTAAATTGTCAATTACGGTAAGAGGAATCCAAATCATGTAAACACTTTGAATTTGACCTTTTACGCGCGCTGTGAGCGCGAACAACGCGCGCGGGGACACGTACGGACGGAAAATTTTGAAATGCTTCAAATGACCCGATTCGTACTCTAAATTGATCAAAAAGTGATTTTGAGCATTTTTAATTTTTGTGCTCGCACCGACGCGCGGACGGAGGCGTACGTGCGCGTTAATTGACCTTAAATTAACCGGACGGATATTGACCTTAATCATGATAAATATGAATGAGCAATGAATATCCGTTATGGAGATATGAGGCGCCTGGATGACGTCACGATAATCTGATGAACTTGAAAAGTTTCCTGTCACGTCTCATGATGATGACCTATGACTGTGTCAAAATTGAGAGAAATTGGGTGGATGGATATTGAGAAATCGGACACACAGAAAAGCGGCTAAATAAATAAAAATAAATAAATAATAAAGAAAGAAAGAAAATTCTGACGAAATCAATAGGTGGTCTGTTGACAACAGAACACCTAATAAATAAATAAAGGCAATTAATCTAACAAAATTATAAGGTGGTCTGTACGATATACAGCCCACCTGATAAAGAAATAAAGAAGAAAGAAAATTCTGACGAAAACAATAGGTGATCTGTCGAAGACGACAGACCACCTAATAAAGAAGAAAGAAAATTCTGACGAAATTAATAGGTGGTCTGTTGACAACAGACCACCTAATAAATAAATAAATAAATAAATAAATAAATAAAGAAAGAAAATTCTGACGAAAACAATAGGTGATCTGTCGAAGATGACAGACCACCTAATAATAAATAATAAATAAATAAAGAAAGAAAATTCTGACGAAATCAATAGGTGGTCTGTTGTCAACAGACCACCTAATAAAATCTACTGACTACTAAATAATGGCAATAAGCAAAAGAAACAGGAAAATCCTACGAGCAAAAGGACTGAAACACAGACAAAAACGAAACAAGACGGACAGGTGAATAGATGTGAGAAACGGGAGTTGAATTATGCTGACCTATATAGTAAACTATTTTCTTAAATATTGATCACAACTGTTAATCTAGACGATATCGACTCAAATAAAGTAACTTCAGTTTGCGCTTAAATACATAAATACTGACCGATTGCGCTATTCTTGGTTCAAGGAAATTCCAAAACCTAGGTCCAGTGGACCCCAAAGTAGTAAGGGCAAATTGCGTTCTAACAAGAGGTAATTGATATGCTTGCGCCTGACGTGTGGAATAACTATGAACTTGGTTATTTTTCCTAAATATTCTAGCCAAGGCTACAGGCAGTAAACCTGCATTCAATTCATACATTAGAGCTCCTAGTTGTAAATGATAAATATCTTCAACTTTCAAAACACTACTATTATAAAAAAGAACATCTGTATGCGCAAGATAGTGGGTATTACAAACAATTTGTATTACTCTTTTCTGTACTAGTAATTTATCCATTTGAGATTCGAACGAGTTGCCCCAAGCTAGCACACCATAGTGCAAATATGGCAAAATTAAAGTTGCGTACAACATACGTAAAATATTCAGTGGGAACACAGATTTCAATTTATATATTACACCGGTATTTTCTTGACAATAATTTACAAAGTTTACTAATATGGTACTTCCAATTTAAATGTTCATCAATATGCAAGTCAAGAAATTTAAATGTAGATATTCTTTCAATCTCAACACCATTGAACATTACATTTCCAGGCAATATACTCAGGAAATTACTATAGAGCATATAATTAGTTTTTTTAAGATTTAAAGACAACTTGTTTGCATGAATCCACAAAGTCACATCAGAGTTTACAGTCTGCAAAAGAGTTTGTGGATTTCTGTGAGAGAAAAATACACTCGAGTCATCTGCAAATAAAATGGATAACAATTTTTGCGGAAAGTTGAAAATCGTTAATATACACTGTGGCTGCAGCGAGGTCGATAATAAATCAAAAGTCTGAACAAAGGCTTCTACAGGAATTCATAGCTTTAATTGGAGTAATCATGTCGTTCCAATTCGATCATTCCATGAAAACTCTTTGCCTGACATAATGACAAACTTAGAACTGAAATCTCCTTGATGCTCTGGCAAAAAGGGGATTCTTGGACCTCAGCACAACCATGTTAAAGTCACTGAGTAGTCGGCTATCATGGGGAATTCGACACCGTTCGGGTGTTTACCCAATAACAGGTGTTGTCAATCACCAGGGTTAGCCTTGAGTTTTATGACCATTAGACCTTCCCAAGACGAAAATCCAATTGAAACCAATTGAACACCAATTGAAATTTCAATTGGTTTCAATTGGTTTCAATTGGTCTCAATAGGTTTTAACAGGTTTCAATGGGACCTCAGATGTTTTCAATTGGTCCAGATTGGCCCCATTGGACAAATTTGCCCCATTGGCCCCATTGGCCTAGGCCCCATTAGACTTTAATGGGTCCCCAATTGGTTTCAATTGGTCCGGATTGGCCCCATTGGACAAATTGGCCCCATTGGCCCCATTGGCCTAGGCCCCATTAGACTTTAATGGGTCCCCAATTGGTTTCAATTGGTCCGGATTGGCCCCATTGGCCTAGGCCCCATTAGACTTTAATGGGTCCCCAATTGGTTTCAATTGGACCAATTGGCCTTAATTTGGACTTCAATTGGTCCCATTGAAACCAATTGGCCAATTGAAACCAACAAATCTAGGCATCTCATGAATATTCATTATCACTTTACACGTGTCACAGAAAAATAAATTTATCATGATTTGTTAAGCAAATTATGACAATGCACATCAATTTTGTGATTTCTTTATTCCTTCAGCAATTATTAACCAATAGATTATTTTTTCTGATCATGTTACAATTACATTCACGTTTTAGCAATAGATATATTGATTTATATATTGATTATATGATTACTAACCAAGAAACAATATACATATTTAGTATATATATTTGTACGAGCCAATGTCACTGTAAATGAAACTCTTGAATTGACTTCAAATGATCTTTGTGATGAAGTTAATGCAAATGAGATTGGAATATACCTAATTGGTGGACAGTTGCCAATATCGATTATGAAGTATCAATAATTTATCACTGGTTCTTCTAACTGGATCGATTTACCATTGAATGGCCCCATTGAATCCCAATTCAATACCAATTGGCAATTTGGAGTAAATGGAAAGTGAAACAATGGGTACCCATTGAAACCAATTGGCAATTGGTCCCCATTGGAACCAATTGGCAATTGGTCCCCAATTTGGAGTAAATGGAAAGTGAAACAATGGGTACCCATTGAAACCAATTGGCAATTGGTCCCCATTGGAACCAATTGGCAATTGGTCCCCATTGGTTTCAATGGGTACCCATTGTTTCACTTTCCATTTACTCCAAATTGGATTCAATGGGGACATTCAATGGGGATTCAATTGGATTTTCGTCTTGGGTTATGTAATGCTTTGCTTTTCCTTCGCCCGAGAAATCTCCGAGCATGCTCCGAGAGACTAGGGGGTAATTCTTGACGGGCCAACGGGTTTGCTATGTGCAGATTTGTGCTCCCATTAATGGTATTTCCACCAAGTCTGGTGTCAGCGAATTACGACCTTCTGCACATGGAAACTGACTACCCACTCCCTTTAATGTAGCCTTCTGAGAGTTTGAAATCAAGTGGTTATCAATAGATGGCGCTATACTAGGCACCTTGCCTGAGGAAGTGCTATTACAAATATATGTGTATTCATGTCATGCATCAGTAATACAAGAAACAAATGACTTGGGTGATAACTTAATTAAGTGCAACTGTCACAACAGAAGGGATCCTTGTTGGACCCCACAAGTGACGTCCCGCAAATCAGAATCAATTCCATTTAAAGTAACAAACTGTTTCCTATTTGTTAAGTAGCTTCTAAACCAATCTAATGCTATTCCCCTTACACCATAATGGCACAGTTTATCTATTAACATATAATGATTTACAGTATCAAACGCTGTAGAGTAGTCTAAAAAGACACCAACTGTGTGCATGCGTGTATCTAAGGCACTGGATATCTTATTCACCAAATGTAGAATAGCATGAGTGGTAGTGTGTTTTTCACGGAAACCAAACTGATAATAAGACAAAATGTTAGCATTCATCATAAATTTTATCGTCCAAGTATATATTAGCTTCTCAAGAATTTTGGAAAAGGAATTCAACAAAGAAATAGGACGATAATTATTCAAGATAAGGGAATCACCCTTTTTAAAAATGGGCACAACCTTTGCAATATTCATTTTCATGGGTACAACACCAGTGGTCATTGATAGATTAAATATATGTACGAGGGGTTGTACAATACCAACAATTACATTTTTTATCAACTCATTTGTTATAAAGTCACAACCTGGACTTTTCTTATTCTTTAAAGAATGTACAATATCAAATAATTCTTCTACAGTCGTTGGCAATAAAAATAAACTATTATGATTAGGGTTTTCTAAAACAGATTGAAATGTTTTGTGAGACTCTGGGATGACACGCGACAAATTCTGGCCAATATTACAAAAATATTCATTGAATTTATCTACAATAACTTCTGGATCATCAACTACATTCCCATCAATGTTTAATTTACCTACATCAGACGCTTTCTGCTTTGGCTTAAAAACATTCCTAACCACTTTCCATGTCCCTTTTATATCATGTGTCGCCTGAAATTGAGCAAAGTTATACTGCTTCTTAGCAGCACGTAGGTTTGAAGTAAGAGTATTCTGATAAATTGTATATTTCCTATGAGAAGACTGAGATTTACTAATCTTATACTTTAAGTACAACTTATTTTTCCTATTTATTGACCTCAACATAGAATTAGTGATCCATGGCAAATTGGCAATCGAGGGGTTGTTCTACGATTTCTACTATTACATTTACATAAAGGTAAATTTTTATCATACAGCAAAAAGAATGTATTTAAGAATTTATGAGCTATCAACATCATAATCACGTAATACTTCTCTCCAATCACTTGCTAACAACTCATCTCTAAATTTAGCAATACTGGTACAGTGGTATACTTTTTCGAACTTTTTGCCTATTACTAGAAATATTACGGATAGTCCTACCAAAAGACATCCTCGCATATACTGGAAAGTGGTCAGACAAATCTGAAATTATAATACCTGCATCTGGTAAAGGTCGTACATTACTAAAAATGTTATCAATGAGAGTAGAAGAAGTGTCTGTAACTCTGGTAGGTTTAGTTATTAAGGGCAATAAAGAGAAAGATATAAACATGTTCAAAAAGTCACAGACGTAAGCATTCTCATCGTGTTGAAGAAGATTAACATTATAATTACATGTACCCATGACAAAGACTGTTTTATGCAAAAATATTGAATTTGACAACACAGTTTGCATTTCATTTATAAACAAATTCACATTACCTTGTGGCGGTCTATAAACGACCCCAACTATAACATTCCATCTGCCAGGAAAAAACAATTCTACAAAAACACTTTCTATTAAATCATTCATCACATTAACTTAATTTAAAACTCGGTAATTCAACTGCGTGGGGACGTACAACGCGACACCTCCTCCCCTCCTATCTTGTCGATTATTCATAATTAAACTACTTCCTGGAAGAGAAAATACATTTCCTTCAGTTTCACTCGATAACCAAGTTTCAGAGATTCCTATAATCGTAGAACTGTAGCACATGTTCCGCAAAGATACATTTAATTTATCAAAGTTTGCTTGCATACTACGAACATTAAAATGTAGAAAAGAAAGCTTGTTATCACCAGCAGGCGCGTACGCAGGATTTTTTCAAGGGGGGGTTTTAACATTTATAAATCGGGCCGAAAAGACTCAGCCAGCCGCTGAATAAGCGGGGGGGGGGGGGGGGGGGGGGGGGGGGGGGGGGGGTAAGAGGACACTTTTTTTTTTTTTTGGTCCCAAAAAAATCGCAACGACTCAGCCGACCGCTGAATAACCGGGGGGGGGGGGGGGGGGGGTCGGGGGGGGTCGGGGGGGGGGGGGGGGTGGGGGGGTAAGAGGACACTTTTTTTTTGTCTCAAAATTTGAAAATTTGACATGTTGCTCCGTTGGGGGGGGGGTGAGGTCACTTGTTTAGGTCATCCATGGGAATTTTTTTTTTTTTTTTTTTTAAATTATAATTAAAAAAAAAAAAATCCCAAAGGGGGGGAGTTTTAGGGTTTTTTAGGGGGGGTTTACACACATAAAAATACCCCAAAACCCCCCCCCCCCTGCGTACGCGCCTGATCACCAGAATTACCCAATTTTTTGAGAGAATTGGCTTTCTGTACAATAATTACAGTGACTCGTGACAGCGTCATTGCCTTCACCAAGATCATACTCTAACGAGTCTGCGCTAGATTCAAGATAGTTACGTATATCATCATCATTTTGTATTCATAATTTAAAGATTCATACTATAGAAAGGCAGCCTACTACGTGCAAAAGAAAAGGACATATATATATACAACAAAAACGGTTGAGTATACGCAAAAATATGCATTATATTTATAGGCATAGGAAGAACAGGATAAAACACAGAAAAAGTGAGAGAAAAAAATGGCAAGAAAAAGAAAAGCAGCGGAAGAGGGATAGAGAGTGGAAAAGATAAACAAAAATGAAACAAGCATTAGAACACTGGAAAAAAAGATTAAAAGGTAATACAAATACATATATATATACATGTATAACAACTGACAGTAAAACTCTCTCCTTAAATTATGTACTGTTTACAAAAGAAAAGCTAACACGAATGTTACAAAAGAATGTAAGGTAGAATGGAAAGAAGACATACATTTACACCAGAAGTAAATTACTGTATACTGGTTACATTCAGTGAGGAGGTATGTGAACATGGATCCACTTCGCATCATAAATCATATAAATAGAGAGCTCGATCTTTGTGTGGTCAATGTGTGGTCAAGAGGCAGTGGTTTAAAGTCACACTACGCTGTAAAATAAGGGACACCCCCATTTCCTCTCCAAAGCCCAGCAAAGAAGCGAAGTTTGGTTCCCTTCGCATACAGCTCTTGTACTTCCTTGATGTGTTTTCTCTTTTCAGTGAGATCAGCCTTGGTCAAATCATCAGCAAAATAATACTTTTCACGTAGCAGAACTTCCCTGGCGTGTTTTCATTACATGAACTTTCTCTCGGTCCGAGATGGTTTTCACAATTTTGTGCCGCGGTTTGTTCCCCTTCCTTCCATCACGATGAGCTCGCTCCACCTTCACATCAACCTTAAATTTACTTTTGAGAATATCCTCAACTAACTTAACACAATCTTCAGAATCATCATCTTTTGGCTCCGCTATCCCAATGATGCGGAAGTTAATTCTCCGTGAAAAGCGCTCAGCTTTATTCACCTATCTGTCTTGGCTCCCTACTCTCTCCCGCAAATCTTTGCAAGCTTTTTCCATTCTGTCTATTCTTTCTTCTAGCTCAACATTCTTTTGTTCCAACTCATTAATTAAAAGGCCTTCGAATTCTAGGGCTTGCACCCTTCCATAATTATACTGTTGTACGTACTATAAGAAAATTGCAAAAAATGGATGGAAATTGTTTTGTTTATCAAAATATGATTAAACTTACCACATGTGGTCTAATGAATGCATAACCAGCTACAGTGTGTGCTGCTGTGAATCGGGATATGGTCACCATATACCCCTTTAATAAAAACTTGTTATTCACCAAGGCTGCTACATCTAAGTCCTGACTCTCAAAGGCTACATCAACAATGAAATCTATGTGTTTCTGTCGAACCTCTCTGTTCAGGTCCATTCCCTGTAGCATAGACTCCATTATGTGGGCTGCAATACTGTTGTTCTGTGACACAGTGAAGTACAGGAGATATCTCAACTCCTCCTCTCTTGTCAGCACTACTTGCTCAATCAGCCTGTTGAATTCATTACGATTTGATTCAAATAGGGAAGCAAGATGGACTCCACCCATATACTCCTGAAACAGTTTGTGAGGGAAGAAGACTGGCAATTGCACATGAGAATTCCTCTTATGTATGTTCATGCTACTGGTAATTCTGTCCTCCTGAGACAAAATCCCAACCCGACAGGCAGTGTCCTTGGATTCTGGGCATATTTCGAAATCCTCGTCACCGAAAACCAAGGTATTTTCAAGCAAACCATCGAGGGCCTGTTTGGCAATCGGTCCAAGGAGCTCATCAATTTTTTTCAAATAGGCATGGAGTGAGGGGCTGCCTACTTTCTTCACCTCTTTCTGAGCATAATGTTCTTTTAGAAAGGCAATCATTACGCTGAATATCTGAGAAAAGGTTTTCAGTGATTTAATTTCCTTTATTTTTTGCTCGTCAAGTTCTTTCCACATAAGACAAAACATGGCTACATATATAGGATAGGGGGCCATGTTTAGATATATGACATCATTCTCACTGGTGAACTGGATAAGCCGATTTGCTTTATCTTCATTCTCTGGAAAGTATTTGCGAATGTAAACTGACAAATTCTCTCTGCTGAAACCTTTAACACGAATGAATGTGTAGAGCTTCATTAGATCACGATCTGATCTTATCTCTACTGCTCTCCATGGGCGAGTTGTCACCAAGACTGGGCAAGAGGCAAGTTGATCTGAACAAAGAATATCTACAAGTCCAATATCATCAGTCTCAGAAGAGCGTCCACATGCCTCTGATGAAGTGACACTTGGCTGTGACGGCTGAAGTTGCATTTGATCAGTAGGCTGTGATTCACAAGATTCAGTCTTCATGATTTTGCCACTGACTTCATCTAGCCCATCGAACGCGATGAATACCTTGTCAGGATTTGACCGGATATACTCAGTAATCTGAGAAACCGTAGCTGGATTGCTTTTGTCCAGGTAAGACTTTGCAATCTCGCCAAGAGTGTGGTGCTTAAATTCACGTAGAGGAACGATCAAGACCCACACAAAGTGACTGAAATGCCTCCCTTCAGTCCAGTCCCAGGCAATCTTAGCACAGAGTGTAGTTTTTCCAGCCCCTGCCTCTCCCTGAACCATGATCCGCTTGGGGAACTCTCCATTGACTTTGAGATCAAGGATGTCATTGTAATCTAGCGGTCGCTTCTTTGTCCCATGTTCTTCTAGTAAGAAGAGATTAGTATACATGTCGTCAAACTGCACAGTGGAAGCAGGATTGAGAGGATCAGCTCTGATCTTGCATAGAGTTGACCTGTACTTGAACTTGATGTCATTTGCACACTGCTCAACCATTTCAGGAGAAAGTGGCTTGGTCTGAGCGTCAGCTGAAGGAGGTTTTGACTGTGATTCGAGCGGTCTTGATGGCCCTCCTGAAAATACATAGAAAATCCATATTCACATGATTACACATAAACATATTCTGATACATCTGGAAGGATTGTAAAGGCCCGAGGCTATAAATAGTGTGACATATACGACTACGGTAGGTGCATGCACTCAAAGACAAAAAGTCTTTCATGTTTGTCTGAATTTAGATGACTTCATTCAATTTTATAGGGGATTTCAATTCTGAATAATATGTGTACACATGAACTTGTAGATGAATATCACTGGAATGATTTTTCCTAGGACATTTCAACAATGCAGACTTTCCCTGACAATCACCCATCTTTTTTTGAAGAAAAAAAACAAGACAAATATGACTGCATCTTCAGTATGCCTCTGCCTAAATTAAGTTAAGATCAAGACTTGAATCAATCTAGAAATTTCACAATGAGAACAAAAAGCCTACATGTACATGTATATATATATATATAAATATATATATATATATATACATACATGTTGATTGATCTTTACAACCTTTGACCTTTGACCTGACAATCCAACGTCTGATCACTGGTCTCCCTATACCACACATCAGGGGCGTACGCAGGATTTTTTCAAGGGGGGGGGGTTTTAAAATATTTTGCTCCCCAAAATCTGAAAATCGCGCCGGTCGAAAAGTCGCTCAGTAGGGGGGGGGGGGGGGGGGGGGGGTAAGCGGACACTTTTTTTTTTTTTTTTGTCTCGAAATTTCCAAATTTGAAATTTTTTTTCATTGGGGGGGGGGTAAGGTCACCTTTTTTAGGTTAGCCGTGGGTATAATTTTTTTTTTTTTTTTTTTAAATATTTTTTATAATAAATAAAATAAAAAAAAATAAAAAAATAAAACCAAAGGGGGGGGGGGGGGCAGGCGCGGATCCAGGATTTGGAAAAGTCGAAAAGTCGCTCAGTGGGGGTGGGTAGTGAGCACTATTTTTTTTTTGGTTCCCCAAAATTTGAAAATCGCGCCGGCCGAAAAGTCGCTCAGTGGGGGGGGGGGGGGGGGGGGGGGGGTAGTGAGCACATGGGGGGGGGGGGGGGGGGCCCAACCCCCCAAAAAGGTAAAAATCACGTGATTTTACATGATTTTTTTCTCAAGGGGGGGGGCCCCCCCCCCCCCCCTGGATCCGCCACTGGGGGGGGGGGGGGGGGGTTTGAACCCCCAACCCCCCCCCATGCGTACGCCCCTGCCACACATATTCTTTTTTAAATTCAGCTTAGTTATTGATATGGTGATAAAAGTTTCATTTTGCCGATATTTGACCTTACTAACCCTATGGGGATGCATACCAACACCAAATTTGAATTTCATGGCTCAAACCGTTCTTGAGACATTGGGCTGAAACCCTACAAGTTAATTTAATTTGACCCTCATGGCCCTTGACCTTTGACCTAATTATCCCCAAATCTGAGCACTTCATCTCACTTTGGTGATGCATGTTATCATACCTCCAGTGGTTCTTGAGATATCCCAATAGCAAAAATGCAGGATGGATCGACATAGCAAAAATGCAGGATGGATCGACATACCACTCAAAAACATATTTGTGGCAAATGTATAGAACACAGAGCACTCACTGTCTCCATGGTAAAAACTGACTTCACTTTTATTCATGGTTTTCTATGTTTTCTGGTGTAGCAATTAGAATTAGTATCTGTTTACCTGTGCTGTTTGGAATTGGAGGTTTATTGAGTATTCTGTCTGAAAGGCCACCCAAGTCAATCTCTCGAAGTTTGTCTGCCAAAAGCTGTCGTTTGTTTGAGTGTGGAGGTTGCTGCATGACATTCCATTTCATAAACACATCCAGTAACGCATTGGTGTAGTTCTTCGAATTCTCAACCAGGATCGCCTGTAGTTGAGCATGGGGTATCCCTAGAGATATCCCTACAGCGTTGTAGTAAGATGGTGCGATTTCCCGGGCCAGCTTCAGGAACTCCATTTCACTGACAGTACTGTAAAATGAATAATAAATTAATTGGGTAAAGTAGGATATTAGTTGGAGAGCATCCTATTGGCTGAAAAGCTATCATGTGACACTCAGCAATTTGCATTACGTAGGTGCTCGAGCGTGCAATAATACAGCCTGGGAATATCAGGATAAAACGTGTAATCAGGGAGATGACAGAAGTATTAACATTTAAAACCTAGTGCCTACAATTGACGGTGAGGGCTGTATTGTTCTGGCACAGTTACTCCCAAAAAGCAGAGTCTAGCAGATAATACAGTAATGATGATGATGATAGTGATAATAATAATATAAGAAAAACAAGATTACTACCAATTGTTATAATAATAATAATAACAATGTTTACATAATTAATCGTTATTACTAGATTTGGTGGTGATGATAATGATGATGATTATCATGCATGAAATCAGCTCACTTTGAATCATTGGGTCATGGCATCGGGTCGGTATCGCCTTTTTTGAAAAAATGCCACTTTTATTTACGAAATGTTGGGGTATAATGTTTGTGAAATAAACCCCTCTCCTCTACAAATTGTCAGGTCCAATTTACCCGACACATACCTTTCTGCAGTGTTAGGACCTGGATTGGTTTCAACGTCACCAGATCTCATCAAGAGGATCAGGAGCAGGTAGAGAAGGCAGAATCCACCCATGGTGTAAGATGTCCTCCTCTCTTGACAGAAGGGTAGTTCTCTGGAAAATGGTGACATATTACATGAAAACAATATTTTAAAAATATCTACATGTACCGGTACATAAAAACAAATGAAGTAAACATCCTCAAGATTTTTCACTTTACTATATTTCTTTACCAGTAGCGGTTTGGGGGGCTTTTGACGCCATAAAGTTCATGTTCAAGAAATGCTATATTTGGACAGAAAAAGATAATTTTGTGATTCTTTGTATAGTCGTCAATCTTTCACAGCGCAAAATGAGCTTAATGATATACTGCATTGTACGCAGAGATTCTAGGAGAGAGCGCATAAGATAAACGCAGCAGTTTAGATGAAGGAAAGTGACCGCATTGACATAAATGACATATGGAGATGGGTTAAATATTTAATGCATTCATTTTGTTAAGGAAAAAGTGGTGACTAATTTATGTCTTGAGGAATAAATGAAATTAAATGAAAGCGTCCGGACACCCAACCCCATAGTACGCATTATTATATTATTATTAATAATATTAGCATGGACCACTAGTCTATATATATTAATATTATAGTCTGCATGGTCTATTTGCAGGCTTCTGACTGTGTTAGATCTATTTAAAATAGAGTAATTAGTATAGACCTATAATATACCTGGTTTGACTTGTTTCAGTGCGAATATGATGAGGTTTACAAAGACAGCATGTCGTCGACAGACTTGAAACTAAGATCTACTGCAACTGAAGAAAGATTGCTCCAAAACATCTTGAAATTAAGTGAGATCAATCACTGAAGTGAACCCGGAAGCAAGGTGGCGTGGCAGCGACGCAAATGAAAATGAAAATGGCGAATGAAACTGAGCGAACGAAAGGGAAATCCCCGGCTGTGCGTGTTTGTTTGTTTATTCTTCACATTTCAGCAAAATATCTTCTACGTTCACGCGGGGTACACAGTATAGTGGTTTTGGGTGTTTGGTTTTTTTGTATTTTGGGCGTTCAGTCAAATTTCTATATTTGCGCCTATAGTCGAGTCTATATAGTTAGTATGTTTAATCAGTCAAGGTACTCGAATTGACAAAACCTTCTCTTTTTTTTTTTTTGTATACAGCTGCATGTATACAGCTATAGCTGTGCCTTAATTATTCTGTTTAGTATTATATTTGTTGTGTACATGTTAATTATCCCAATTTATTTATTATATTTTTTGAGGCACTTCATGATCATTTTAAAGCGCAATTTTGGTAGGGCTTCAATATACACCATATAGACACTGATAACATAGGAACCATATGCATCTCAGATTTAACATTGTTAAGCGATGCCTTTAAGAGAACGACGGAAGAAAAAATTAGAAAAGAAGGTAAAAGAGAAGAAGAGATGAAAATGAAAGAGATCGAGAGAGGGAGAGAGAGAGAGGGGGGGGGGGGGGGGGAGAGAGAGAGAGAGAGAGAGGGAAAAAAAGAGAACATAAAATAGATTACATTGCAGATGATCGAGTTGGCACATGGCATGCGCCTAAGAAGACTTACTTTGGATAATAGTAGAATAGTAGGGGAAAACAGTTTTATGAAATAGAGAGAAAGAGAGATGACTTCTTAATAGTGTCAATATGTCGAGGAGAAAATTCCAATTTCTATATATCGCTTGTAACTGCCCCTGCATCCTACCAGGGGCCCTGATCATGAGGACCCACCGAAATAAAACATTAGGGGCAGTGCAAATAACAAAGGTTAACTTAAATAATAGAGTTTTTGTATATTAGCTCAAAGTAAACGGCTATCTTTAAGTTTCTGAATTGCCAAAAACTTGAGAGCGTCTGGGGCTCCGCCCTCTGGACCCCAATCAGGGGCTTTAATTAAGGTGATTCACATTCACCTAAAATGTAATTCAATTGTAATAATATAGTTTGGAGAATTACAGAATCGATCAGATCAGTTTTTCAAAATTGTTATCATTAATGGTCTGTTTTCACCCAAGCTTTCAGATTATCTTGAATTAAACTACCATAGAAGCACCATTTTCTCTCATCTGAACAAAGTTACCAAGTCCCTTTAATATATACTTACACTACTGTTAAATCCATTTTTTGTCATATAGTCTATATGTCAACTCTATAGTTATTTTGTTTAGTTGCATAATGAGTTGAAGTATTTATTAGTTCACTCTTTTGAGTTTGAGTTTGAGTTTATTGGTTACTCATTTCACATAAATTTCACAAGTATAATACAGATAACAAAATAAACATAAAAGACATATTGTTTCATAATTTAAAAAAAAATGATTATAGTAATTAACAAAGTTACATGTCATCATAATTGTTTGACAAATAATATCATTTAAAGGAAAACCCAGACAAAAGTACAAACTGTGAAATGTGCAGGAACCTATAGAAAAACAGAGCTTGTGAAAAATAGGTTACTGGGAGACTTGAAAGAATGACAGGGACAGAATTTTTTTACTGTAGAGAGAAGTACACAATTAAAATTAAGATGGCAGTAATTTGACAAATAATTATTGCCTGGAGTTCAATAAAGTACAATACAGAAGGAAAAAAAGGAAAAAAAGAAAGAAAAAGAAATACACTAAAAGGAAGAGAAGTAACGAGCCAATATAAACAGCAGAGTATGCACCTATTTGCACCGCATGTTTGCACCACATGAACGTTTACAAAAAACTAGAAGTCATAAATTATTCATTCCTGTTAAAATTCTCTTATGTCACACAGGCAAAAGAACGCCTAAAATTGCAAATGAATTGTAAAATGAATTGTAAAATGGTACACGTTATAAGAAGCTATTAGGTTTTCTGAGATAACGCAGGAGTTCTAAAAAGAACCATATTAGTAGCAGGTCTATATGGGGTTTGGGGCTCAAGTGCCCCCCCCCAATAAAAAAGAAACAACAATTCACCCCCCCCCCCCCAAAAAAAAAAAAGAAGAAAAATCGCGAGGAACGTGTAGAAAAGGAATGCAAGAACTTCCCACAACCCAACCCCAAAAATAAAGTCTTTATAGTGGCAAGAGGCCTCAACCTCCCCTCTTTGATACGCCTATGGGTGCAGTGCTCTTCTTCTTCCAATTCTTCTCATTCAAAGGGCTATGCAGCCTATCCCGAAGATCGGTAGGAAGCTTGGTTACCAGTTAGTGAAATTTTCTATGATTAAAATGCATTTTTTAAAGGGTTTTTCTTCTTCTTCCAGTGCGAGTACAGTCCTCTGGGTAGAGTATTTTCGTACTGTTGTGTAGTGCTGTGAACTTGTGTGCCATGCTGCATTGTGTGAGCCAAAAAAGAGGTCCTAAACAGTTTTAGAATTGAGTACCGGTAGTCAAAAGTGCTCATTATGCAAGTAAAAATTGAAGATGAAAGAAAAAGATATAATGCTCATTTATTAGATTTGTTTTATATTTGAATACAGCACTGACTCTTTCTCTTTCTCTCTTTTCCCCGCACTCTCCCACCTTCTCTCTCTCTCTTTACGGTCCCCTCTCTCTCTTTCTCAGTCTCTCTTTTTCTCCCTTTCTCTCCACCATCTTGCTCATGCATTCTGGATTCGCACTCCTATTTGTGTAAACGTGTAATAAATTTAACAGTATTTTGGGAGAGAGATTTGTGTATTTTGTTTTGTATAGCGCCTTGAGTAAGTTATTAGATAAGTGCGCTTTATAAGTATTTACTATTATTATTATTATTATTAATAAACAAAAAATGGTGTATATTATTAAGTATGTTGGGAGACGCATTTATCTTCATTACCAAGTCCCTCTGAGAAGACTTTCAGCCGTCGGTCCCTTAATTAAGGGCACTTAATCTAAAGAAAAGTCCACTCATTATTATCTGTTCAGTCCACACAAGAATTCTGCACCCTAAAACAATATGCACCAATACAACAGTGTTTCTTTTTCATAGGTTTTTGCATGTTTGTGTCATGTCACATTTTTATCATCATTATATCACAAATATATATAGATTCATTATAATACACTTTCAATGAATACAGAGACAAGAGATAGATCTTTGTTTATATAACAAATCAGTCACCACTTTGTGACTAAAAATACTGTATCTTCAACCATCATTATAACCATCATCATAGACATACAAATAATAAAATTAGAATAAGAAATCCCTCTTCTCTCCTATTGTCATTCAGGTAAACTGAAAATACAAACATTGAATACAGACCAGCCCTATGTATCCCATACATAACAAGCCATCATCTTTTGAATGGAAATGTTTTTACCTAGCTCTCAAAAGTGGAATTTTAAATAGATAGATAAATAAGAAATAAAATAGACGAATAAGAAATAAATAAAATATTGATGATTATTTTCAAATAGCGTCCTTTGTAATTCTCAATTGTGTCTTTGATGTGCAAACACATTACAATTGTTACATATATAATCTTTCCTCTTAGGTAAAGTTACCTCACAAATTCTAGTATTACACAACATATGTGTAAAATTACATCCATTCTGGACAGATGTTTTCAAAGCCACCCCTTCCCTCTTATGAATTTCATTTTAAAAACAAGCAGATAACTTTTCTGAAAACTATGTTTTAAACAATTGTAAATATATACTGATTGCAATATGCATTGAAAAAGGGTCACAGTGGAAAATGGCAAAACGTGGCAAAATGGAAGAGCGAATTCTGCAAATAGGTGGGAATGGACTACAGCTGTATTTAAAAAAATCCACTTATGGGCCCTGTCCTACAAAAAGTTGTGATTGATTGGTACTTAAAACCAATCGCAAATGTCTAATCACGAGAAAAGAGATTGTAATCTTGCTAATGTTTTCAAGACTTGCGAAACCTTCAGATCAATCATAACGCTTTGTAAGACAGGCTCTAGATTTTAAAGTGATACTGAACTGATGAACTTTCTGCCCTAGCGTACTGTTTATTGCACAGCGCCATCTCATGGTCAACATGCCAACAGTGCGAAATACAATACCTAATTTCTGCTGCTTCAGAGGACTCAAAGCGTGAAGAAACAGCGCAGCTAGGGAAGCAGCGAGTTACAGGACCATACTGCTACAGTTGACCCGAGATGGTGCTACAGGGGATTTTGCAGTAGTGCCTCTTATACAGTATGGCTTTAATATTAAAAAACAGAAGAATAAATAAAAACCCTGTGATAACTACTCTGTATTACTTCACTACTGTGAGAGTGGACATATGATCTTACACTTATAAGTAACATTCGTTGATGAAGCAATTATTTTAGACATATTTTCTAGAACAAATTTAATTGAAGACAGAAATTAATTAAGTGAAGAAGGAATCATGATAACCCAATAACAGAACATAGGATTAGCTATCGTTTTCAGTTGGACAGAATAACAAGGAAATATTCTTTAAGTTTCCAAGACTTTCACATTGACTAAAAACACATTCTGAAAAAGGAATATATTTTCGAAGTTCTGACTCAAACAAGCTCTTCTTTCCTGGTATTCTCCATTCCCTTTTTTCATGCAGGTCAATAATAGAACTGAATTTAAAAATTATCTCTGTCTTGATAATCTTACATGTAAATGTTAACATAGATCATAAATTTCCACCATTTCTACTACATAGTGTAGAGATTTGGCAAGGATCAGTAAAAAAAAAAAAATGAATACAATTCTGATTATTAAAGTAAATGATTGAAATTATTTAAATATATCAAAACTTTACGATTTCAAGGCATGGTAGAGAATGTATAACATGATCTTTTTGAACATGGGATAACATAACTCAACGACATTTCACAGAAGACCGCATTACAGAGATCTTGTTATTCTAAGATGATGAATTTTTCATTGAAGCCAAATTCTATCACAGAGCCTTCTGTTTGAAGATATTTAGCAAATGTATCAAGATCACCTTGAATGCAGAGTTAAACAAAAATAATGGGAAATTTGATGTCAATTGTTGGTGTGCAAGAATAATCACTAATTCACAATACTCAGATTCTATCCAAACATTCTACCAAATAAGTTATCAAATTAATTATGAAATTAATGTGTTTATATTTAATACTAGGTACACACCAACTTCACTATTTCAATTCATGATAACATTGGAATTCAACGACATAGCTTGTACAGGATTTCAGAATATATTTTTAAATAGAAAAACTCATTAGATGATATTTACGAAGAGAAACGAGAGACATAAATAAGGACAATCTGAATACATTGGAAGCACATAAAATCATTTGATTTTTTACATGGTTTGAATTTAGAGAGAGAATATCTTATTGCTGACATCTTAGATTTGAATTAATCACTATTGTTGGCTTCTTAGAATAATCGTAGAAGCACAAAGTGGACTAAGGGCAGCTTAGCAAAATGTTGTTGCACAAAAAGGAGCATCACTGAATTAAAGATAAAGTTGAGTTCTGGTCATGCTATTGCAATGTTAAAGAAACAGTGTGGAATCGATCTGAAAAAGTTGATCATGTAGCATGTAAGTATTGGTGTGTACTGCAAGGATCTGAAATCATCAAAATGATAAGAAATTTGGCCCAGTCTTGGTAAAAGTAACAAGCACTGTACATAGAAAAAAGGATATGGGACTACACAAACATGTGGCATAAAACTGTGTGCCTGATTTTTCAGCTGTTACATGTCCTATTTAGAATGTGAAGGCATATGAAGAGCCATGCTTTTCAAGGAACATTTTTTTTCTGATGTTCTTCCACACTTGCATAATAACAATGAAAAACGCTCACTAACTATTTTTCACCTCTCCCCAGAACTCAACCTTCTCTAAAAGTTTAGCTAATAGTAAGCCTCATGGAAATAGTACCTATGCATTTACCTGCTCCATAACTAACTATTGCGCCTTTTGCGAGTCGAGCAGACCTTACAGAAAAAAAAGTGATAATTTTATTTTTAAAAGGGTCATGACAAAACCATTTTCAAGTATGCAAGAGCTATAAATTAGGATAGTAAGGAAGACTTTTTCAAATCTGGACAAATTCTTCACATGGAAAACAGTAATAAACTTACAAAAGCACCATTAGAAATTGTAGCCCCACCTAATACTCTTGATATTCTTACAACTTAAGCCGATATAAAATAACAGGAAGGGAAATAAGATTCCTATTAAAAAATAGTTATCATTCTTCACTAAAGTCATGATAACATTGTTCAAACAACATCCATATGAGAGTGAAACAAATGACGATAACAGATATCTTTTGGCAGTTTAAAAAAAGCATAGCATCTTAATACAAAATAACAGTCTGATACACACTCTATGCATTGCCTTGTTTCCTGACAGAAACAAGTAGTAAAAAAAATGTTATAAAATATACACAGAGTAAAAGGAAAATGACCCTTGAAAAAAATGTACATACCTTTTCTCATTGCTATGCATAGAAAACATGGATTTCATTCAATAATCCTCCTGGTAAAAATAGATCTAAACATATTTCAGAGCAAAATCATATTAATATTACGAGGCAGTGTAAAATAACATTGAAAACGATTGAAAGAAACATAAGTATTCATGGTGTTTGCTCCATATTATCTTTCAAAATATTTAAAAACTCTTAAATGCACACTTAGATTAAAAGAGACAGGCATTTCATGTGGTATTTATTGGCTATTTTGGACTGGATAACTGGATATATTTTGACTGTTATATTCAAAGACCCTGTTGGAAGTGAAAAATGAAGTAGATGAATTATAAAGTAGCCCATAGCTAATAAGCCAAGGATTACAAAAGTATCAATTTCATGCTATTATAGTGTCTGTCAGAGGTTTCGAAAATCGGAAGTTGTTGACCTAAAAACTTGACTTGATGACATCTTCATATGTAGATTACGAATATTCACAATGACTTTAAATTTATTAAGCATCAGTTATGGTACGTTGTCACAGTAACTGCAGCAAATTTGACCCCTGTTGACCTGAAACTTGGAGGCATGCGTAAAATGAGGTTTTATTTTGCTTTTGTGCAATACTGAAAAGGAAAATAGTTTTTACTCCTTCATATTTGTTTTCTATGTTCATGAAACTTTCCATGATATAAAGTTGCATTTTAATCGCTTAGTTTTTTTTTTAATGAATACCATTCCCTTGAAGGTTAATGATATCATATGGATATTACACTGTAGATCTACCCAGGTCTTACCACCTACGCATTTCAAAGTTTAAAAACAAGAGCCATTTTTTTTAATCCCGAAAGTGTTTTTCTCGGTTCCTGGCACGAAAAACAAGTTTCATTGAGGTAGAATGAGCAAAAATAAAAAGCGAAGTTACTAAAGCAGGAAAATGAATCAGCTCATTAAAACTGTTACTGTGCTTAAAGGCTCGTCCAGATATAGCATGGTAACACCAGAAAATATGTGCCGCGGTTTCTTTACGTGTAGGGGAATGGCAACTGCGCGCAATAAAGGCCTTCGGCGTTATCACTGACTGGGTGTTGTGGCGTGCGCCTGTAATCCAGCTAACAATGGAAGTTCCAAAATTGATTCAGATATACGTTTGTAAAAACCCAATACATACCAACACACACACACAAACATTGACCTCTGTTTTATAAGATATAGAAATAAGATTTTGTATAAGATATAGATATTATTACACTTAACATCATCATTTTTTAAAAGTGCTGCGCCGTGTCATAACTGAACGAGCCTGAACAGTTTATCTGCATGTACCATTTTCCCACATGTGCAATGCCATGCATAAGCTAATCGCTTTGTCCTTGATCAATTGCATACTTTCTTGCTCTCCATTTTGTGCCTATAATCTGAGATTTAAAGAGTTCAAATCTACACTGTAAATAAAAGTCACATATATGGTTTTACCTATACATGCTCAATATGCAAACATGTAAAAATGCAAATAAAAGCATTCAAATTAAAAATTAAAATCAATATTCATAAATCAATGAGACTGCATTTTCTCCTCTCATTTGTCGCGCTTCTTGAATATTTTAATCCACATTAAAACCCTTTTCTGATTGCCAAGCTTACGGGAACACTTCTTGTACATAAAACTCTTTTGACAAAGTCTAGTACATTCAACATCTCTGCGGAGAATCAAAAGGGCATTAAATCACAGTTAAAGGTATGGACCAGTTCTGGTCCTGCGATTGCAGTGAGGAATCGATCAGAAAGGTTGATCATCTAGCATATAAGTATTGGTGTGTACTGCAATCATCAAAATGATAAGAAATTTGGCCCAGTCTTGGTAAAGTTACAAGCACTGAACACAGAAAGATGTAAATGGGACTATGCGATATCTATCCAGGCCGGATAGATATTACCAAATATATCAATTAGTAGGCGGTTTCCCGGCAAAATTTGTATGATCACGTATTAGTCAAAACATATTCTTTCACATGATTGGTAATCAGAGCTTCCATTTCATTTTTTGAGAGGGGGGCGTTTCCAAAACTGGTCTTTACCTTTAACCTGTTGACTACTGAATTAACTCATTGCCATTGGCTTAATACTGGGGCCAGTAGCAGTGGGTTAATTAATGCCTTTCTGACTCTGAGTAGATATTGTACAGGCATAAAGAAGTGTAATACGAACATTCAATATAATTTTATATACAAAACGACACATTACCATTTATACAGCACTTTGCATAATAGCATAATACAAATTATAATCTCTCTTTCTTGCATGAGAATGATACTAATGAATAGCTTTCAACTTTATGTACTGTACAGGTTTAATTCTCATTTAAAAAATATATACCCAGAAAAATATTATTACTTTTCAGTACAAAACACAAAAACGCATACAAAGGCACACAGTAGGAAGATGTGTAGATATAAATGGGAACACCTAATGCAGCAAAAGAGATTCACATAGAGAAGGGAATTGCTATAATAAAATTCTTTGACCAATTGCCTGGCAAAAGGCGTTGTAGTGGAGAACTGAGGGGGTGTTTCACATAACTTGTCATCAGTGACAAATTACATTTTTTTGCTATAAGCAACTGAAATCCTTGCTTCTGATTGGTTATCAGCAAAATTGCCACTGAGTTTTGTCATTTGTCATTGAAAAGAGGCTTTGTGAAACACACCCCACGATAAAGTACTCTTGTGTCTAGTCCATACAAAAATGGGAAAGAAGAAGAAAATAATTCACTGACCTAAGGTTGAAGCTAAACTGGTTGGCATTGACATCTACACATCCTATACATAAACTTGGGGCAGTTTGATTGTTACTTGTAAACATACAAAATAGGGATGGGTGGGTGGGGTGGTAAAAAATGGGCGGGGCATCATCAGACATCGGTAATTTTCGAGCTGCTACTGTGATGTGACGACAGCTGTGATTGGTTGCAGCTATGATGGGAGGTGGACTCTGATTGGTTGGAGCTTTGCTGAGACGAAGCCTCTGATTGGCTGGAGGCCGATCTTGACCTGGAGGGGGCGTGAGCTTCACAGCAGACTCTTGAGTGGGTGGGGGACAATGAGGGCGATGTGTGGACGTACAGATCAGGAGGCATTGTGGGTAAGCTGAGGGTCAATGACCCTGTATCTTTACCTAGAAACAAACAAAGAAGAGAAATAGAGACTTTACTAATAGACACTCTCAACTACATCAATAAACAATGTCATTGATAGCACATCCCTTCATCCCAATCTTGAACAAATTCCAATACCAATTTTAATTCTCATTCCATTTCCAATTCCAATTCCTTTTATAATCCCACTCCCATTTCAATTTCAATACCAGTTCCAATAACTACTCCAATACTTACCGGTATTCCGTTTCCAATCCCAATTCCAATACCGATTCCAATACTCACTCCGTTTCCAATTTGAATACTAATTTCCATTTCCAATTTCAATGACATTTCAATGACATTTCAATGACTATTCCAATACCGGAGTGTTGGCTCAGTCAGTAGAGAGTCCGCCTCGCAACCGGGAGGTCGTGGGTTCGAACCCCGGCCGCGTCATACCAAAAGACGTTAAAAGATGGGAGTTGTTGCTACCTTGTTTGATGTTCAACAATAAGGGATAGAGCAACGTGGATCTGGCGCTGCTCAGTGGCTGCCGGGCTCACGATCAATTGGGCAAAAAGAATTTCCGTTTCGGTTTAATAAAATTTGGAGTGGACTATTAGGCTATTAGGCTATTATTAATATAGTCAAACCTGCTTTAGTGCCCATCTGTCTACAAAGACCATCTGTCTACAACAAGCACATTTTTTGTTTCCCTTGAAAATGGCTTCTCATTGAAACATGTACTGAAGGAACCTGTCTACAAAGACCACTTTTTGTGTTTCCCTTGGGCGGTCGCTGTAGACAGGTTTGACTGTACTTATTCCATTGCCAATTCAAATTCAAATTTAGAATTCAATTTTAATTACTTCAATAACAAGAATTGATGTCTTACCATTTATGCCTTCTCTACTGTCCCCGGTCCTATTAGGCCGATCGTGCACTGTTATCCTCCCATTCCCGACTCCTGCCTCCTCCCTCTGTAACCGAGGATTGACCCGTATCTGGCACACCGGCCGTGGTGGCGCCCCCGGTGGTACCCCTGCTGGTGGCGCATGGCCTAACTCATGATTGGACGTCGTATGGTGGCTCCTAATGCTCCCGTTGGTTAGGCTGTTGTAACTGTGATGGTTCGTGGATGGGGCGGTGGTGTACAGCTGGTGGTCTTCGTACGGTACTGTTGACGTCTCAGGCGCCGAGTCGTGGTGCAGGCTAGTGGTACCGCAAGGAATGTAAGGGGTACCTCCCAAAGTATCCTACAGAAAACGGGGAATGAAAAGACAGGTCCTTGGTGATCGTGTTTGTCTGAATCATGGTAAACTCCTCATTGTCTAGTAGGAGGATTTGAAAAACTTGAGCTTGACCTAACATTCAAGAAGAAAAGACGGGAGGGGGGAGACTACAGATGATCTCTCAAAATGGGTTTGTGAAATAAACTTTTTACCACAAGTTTTATATATTTCTTTGCAAGTCTGATTGAGACTGCTGGAAAACCATCAAAAACAACAGAATCCAAAAGATAAAAGCTTAAAACAACTCTGTACATAACAAATGTATATATCTATCAAATTTGTTTGTTTGTTTGTTGTTGTTTTTTTTTTAAATCACAGCTAAACTCTCTCCTCAATTTGTCAATCTGTGTCTCAATAGACTTTCGAAAACCAATTAATTTAGCAGTATACTTGTTACTGGCAAACTTAATGAATACAAATAAATAGGAAAGGTCCTATGATGTATACCTGAGGGAGTGTGTAGAGAGGCCTGGGCTTGGATCCACCATTGGTTTCACTGTATGGGTTGTGTCTGCCAGCCATTCCATTGGGCCCACTGTGGTTACTGTTTAGCTTGCCGTTCACATAAGGATATTTGGCACCCTCCAGATAGGCAAAGCTACCATCGTACATCGGCTGGTTGTTCCAGTGAACAGGTCCATCTGTAATAACACCAAAATAATATAAGAGTTATAAACCAACTGACGATGGTGCTTGGTATATTCCAGGCAGTGCGCTACTGAATTTCCATGTAATACGAAATGGTTATTATAATAAATGAAGCAATTTAGGGAGAATGCATTGACCAGAATGCCATAATTACTGTCAATTTTTTTTTTTTCTCGCTAGTGGTGTATACCAATGTTAAAATATATGTCATTGACAAAACTTAATTAAACAGAGCTTCAATATTGAACAATGAAATGAGTACAGATAAGCAATTCTACATTATAGTTCCCTCTTTCCTGAACACATTATCTGCTTATAGCCCAAAGTACATTTTCCCTTTTAATAGAAATAATGCTTTTCAAATCTCAGCAAACAATTCTGAAATCCTACAAACTGAAATGACAACAAGTGAAGGTACTGAGATTGAAGTGGAACCCAGAATTAGCAAAATCAAAAAGCTCCTATGCATAAAAACAGTATTCTTTTTAAAGCCTGTATGTAGTAGTTTGGCCAGGGGGATTAGACCTCCCTGCAAGGTCACTGACAGGTGGTTATCTCATCAAATCAGCTCTCAATTAACATAAGAAAAAGAGGATCATGGGGGACCAACAGGCACCGATTAGGCATTGTTTGCTATATAGAGGGTGCAAGTAGCTACAAGTAGTGCAGTGGGGCTTTAACAGGTCACTACTCACTGGAGTCTCTGTTGACTTGCTTCGCCCGCCAGACGCACATGACAGCAAACATGATGAGAACGAGTAACATCGCCCCTAGCACCACCCCCAGGGTGATGTAGAGAATGTCCTCACTCTGTCCCCTAGGGGGGTGGGGAGGGGCCAGGGTGGGGTCGTCTACGATGTAAGGGATGTGGGGGTTGAGGTCCATCGGGTGGCCAGGCACAGAGGGGCGGATGATGATCGGAGGGGGCTCCGTCTCACGGGCTGCATAGGAAAAAAATATTATATTATAATACTATTATTACATACACCGTACATCAGAAGTTCTAAGTAAAGGTGTAGCATTACAGTCATTAAAAATGGGACAATGAAACTAATCAGATCATTGATAATTCATCATGATTTACTGTGGATCATGATATCATAAAATGAAAAGTTGTCTCACAAAAATTTGTGATCGCTTTATCATGGCGATACTTCAGGGATTAATAAATGAAGATTCCATTGTCAAACATATGTACTTGTATTATTTATTTCAATCATGCCTGTTTTGGCCTTTGCATTATTCAGACATTGCTATGTTAAAACAATTGATTCTCATTTGATATTGCATAATTTGAATGCATTTGAAACAGAAAGAAATTATACCTCTTTATATATATATCACAACTCTCTAATTATGATTAGGTAAAGAACAACATTATGTTTTGAGGACAAAAAGAGAATCTGACATACCTAGGGTACTTCGGATGATGACGTTGCTCCCCTTACTCTCCCCTGCGCTATTGAAACTCTCAACCTTGATATCATAGCTCTCTTCCGGTTCCAGCTTCTCGATGAGATAGCTCCTGACGTAGTCGCCGATGATGGGTGTCCTCACATAGTCGCGGTCGTCGTCGCTGTCAAAGTTGCGGATGTAGACGTAAAAGCCTTCGGTCTCCTCATTGTTAGTTATTCCAGGGGTCGAGGGGTACTGGAAAGGGAGGAAATAAAATCAGGAAATGTTTGATAACTTGTTAAATTGAATCAGTTTACAAAACATGAATATCTACAAGTTTTCTCAATATGCTGGAGTATCATTCCCTCAGTTTCATTCTTTGTCCTTCTTTTCCCCTCTTTCACTTTTTTTTCTCCATGTCCCTCTCTCTCTCTCTCACTCTCACATAAACATACACATGCCTCTTTCTTTGTCTGTCTCTTACTCTCTGATCCCGTCTTCCCTCTTTCCATATCTTTCTCTTTTAATACATTCACCCCTCTCTCTCTCTCTCTCTCTTAATTTTCTTTGCTGGTATCTAATTCCCTCAAGAGATTTTCATGAATGTATTTCCTGTATTACTGGATGTTAGCATAATCGACTGAAACGTCAAGAAACGCAATATCTAAAACACATTTGCTCTCATATCTAGTGAAAAGTTTCTGTAGAAAAACCATTACAATTGATTGGCGACCCCTGGGGGGTGTTTCACAAAGCCTTTTTTCAATGACAAACGACAACAATCAGCGACAAATCTGCTGATAACCAATCAGAAACAAGGATTTCAGTAGCTTATAACTAAAACTGTCATTTATCACTGATGACGAGTTTTGTGAAATGTCCCCAATGGTCTATGACTGCAAACGAGACTTGAACCACTAACCTCCCACACCACTCTAATAGTGGTGGATGACTCCGGTACGCATTCCATGATCCGTGGTGATACCGTTGGCGCCCTCTTCGGGGCGACGACAGGGACGGCACTCTCAAGAAGTTTGCGATTAGACATCTCGCTGTGAGGACTCTCTCCATACCGATTTGAAGCAATTACCCTGAACCTAGAGATATGATGAGGCAGATGAATATTGTCAGTTCCAATTCCATTTACTTACCTAATAACTCAATGATATATAAACTTCAAATGATTTTTTTTCTTTTCAATTCTATTTTTAAATGGACCTAGAAATGAATGATCAAGGAAGAGTATGCAAGTTTAAATAGAGCTGAGAAATAATGTGCAAATACTTGTAATAGAAAAAACGTGAAAGAGAGAGAGAGAGAAAGAAAGAAAGAAACGGACAGAATCAACATAGAAAGGACAAAAGAGAGAAAGAGAGAGAGAAAAGAGAAGAGATAAATGGAAAGAAAAAAAGGCATTATGAACAAGTAACATGAATAAAAACAAAGAAGTAGAGACATTACAAAATGAGCAAGAGAAAACAAAATGAGAGGGAAAGAGAGAATACAGAGACGAGAAAAACAGAGAGGAGATAAACATAGAGACAGAGAAAAATGCTTGAGGATGATTGTACCTGTAGATCTTGCTTGGTTCTAGATTGGTGACTTGGTAGGATCGGCGCTGAGGACCGATGGTGTTGGAAGCGGTTCTCCATCCTTCCATACTCCTCAGGTCAATGTACTGTACCGTGAAGCCTGTGATGGGTGCACTGTTACCGGCATTGTTGTACGTCCAGCTCACCTCCACCGATGTCTTGGCGATCTTAACGACCTGAGGTTTGCTTGGCGGTTCAAGAGCTACAACAAAATAAATGGGGTAATAAATTACAAAAAATGACTGAATATATTCATATTTGTCTGCATACCTGAGACCAGGGCCTCGTCTTACAAACAGTTGATATCTGATAACGATCACAACTATGTACATAAGAGATAGGAGACTGCAAACTTGCGATTGATTGGAGGACTTGCGATTGATTGGAGGACTTGCGATTGATTGGGATCAATCGTAACTCGTTGCAAGACGGGGCCCAGGAAATCTTAACAACCTGAGGTTTGATAGGTGGTTCTAGAGCTACAACTAACACTAACAGGACAGAATTATGTAGAGATGAGAAATGATTAAAGAGATTGAGTGAGTAGGTGAAGATGATTCTTTGTTCGCAAGGTCTTTTAGAATTTGCAGTAATGTGCATAGTCAATCTTTTTAATATTTTACCAGAGCTCTATCTTTTTATTTTTCTAGAGCTTTAGTTTCTTTTTGATGAATTTCAGAGCTAGATTGCCCATTTGGGACTGCAAGCACAGTGAACCAGATTACATTAAAACTTGCTGCTTTGTTGCCATTCTCTGTGTACTGATATGTCTTACAAACAACAGCTGCACAAACAGCTACAACACAGAAATAGAACAGGATTTTAAGAGTCTATTGTTTATCCTTGAAAAATATGGAAAGCCATGGTAGTGAAAAAGGGCAAGAAAATGGAAAGAAATTCATGATTTAAAAAACTGTGGAGCACATTCTCGAAAGAAACATTCAACATTCAATACATTAGTTAACTTGTTCAAACTTTCTAGCATTCTCTTATTTTCAATCCATAATAAAACTTCAATTTATTATATCTGCCAACTTACGTGGTCCAGGTTTAATGCTGGCTTCTCCAGTGCTATCAACAATGGTTGTGATACCGGAATCGCTGATGGCTCCAGAGAAAGGGGGACCAATCACCCCCTGGGTAGGCGTGGTGGAGGTGGTGGTTACTCTCTCTGTACAACAAGAAAGGATACAGAATAGAGATGAGCAATTGAGTGAAACTGAATCTGTTTACACATTTGCATAAAAAATATAGAAACACATTTATATACAAAAGTAAAAGTATAAAAAGCAAACTAACATCAAATTAAGAAGGTAAAAGGACAAATGAACACAACATTAAAAACATACAATGTAAATGTGGCGGGATCAAACAAAAATTGTTTTAAACATATGTCCATTGGAATGGTAATAGAGGGGAGATGAGTGTTGGTTGACGGGTATACTCTGTGGTCTTGCTACAAACCTAGTACAGGTATTACAGATTCAGATCTGCCATATGCAGCATTGTAATAACTAGCAACACTAAGAGAAGTTTAAACGTAGTGTTTCCACACTGGCAGCAACAAACAGATTTCAAACACAAACTAGGTTTAGGAAATAAAAGTTAACAATATTTCCATCCACCAACTTCCTGTGCTCATATTTATATGGGTGCATGAATTTTCTGTTCAAATGTATCAAATTTTCAAGAAAAAAAGTGTAGCTGTAACAAAAAAACATACCTTGCTATTTGCCAATCTGAAACACAAATGATTATATCTTCATCATTCTAAAATTGATGTCCTTGATGACTATGATAATATATATGGATATTTATATATCGCCGGTATCCGCTAGGCTCTGACGCTCATGGCCCTTTACACATATTACCCTGATTGTAGCCTAGCTGCCAAAGTAACTAGCTTTCAAGCATATCAGGTAACCATTTAGACCTGGGTGGAGAGTGGCAAATGTAGATTAACGTCTTGCCAAAGGACATCAGTGCCGCGGCGGGACTTGAACCCTGTACCTTGTGAGCTGCAGTTGGGTGACTTATCCACTAGACCACAACACCTTTACAGCGGTTTTAATTCAAGTACTCACCTAATACAGATAGGTATGCCGATGATTTGACCACGCCATGTTTGTTTGAGACGGTGCAGGTGTACCAGCCTACATCATTCAGGTCTACCTTGTATACTGTTAGTCCTCCTGATGACAACAGAGAGATTAACAAGAGATGGGGCGAGGGTTAGAATATTTCTTCAAATGATAGAATATTAGATAACTGTACATGATCTGGCTCAGACCCTTCTGCTATACATTCGCTTGAAAAAGCAAATGCAAGACTGAACTAGGCTACATCATTCAGGTCTACCTTGTATACTGTTAGTCCTCCTGATGACAACAGAGAGATTAACAAGAGATGGGGCGAGGGTTAGAATATTTCTTCAAATGATAGAATATTAGATAACTGTACATGATCTGGCTCAGACCCGTCTGCTATACATTCGCTTGAAAAAGGCAAATGCAAGACTGAACTAGGCTATTTATTGATGCTCCCTGTTCAAACACCGAATTCACATTTTCCCCAGATTGTAATTGCCTTTTGTACACTATAGATGGGGAAACTAATCGGCTGTGACATCATTTAGAACCAAACTCTGTCCATCTCCCTTGCCAATTACTAACAAAATTGAAACAAACTTGTAGAAGAAAATTAAGCCTTCTTTTCTTGAATTCTTTATATCATTGACATCAAGTGGTTTAAACTGGTAAAGACAGGGTAGAACTGGTTTGGACCGGATTAAACTACAATGTATTATTGACATTAAGTGGTTTAAACTGGTAAAAAAACAGTAGAACTGGTTTGGACTGCATTTAACAACAATGTTTAATTTACATCAAGTGGTTAAATTGGTAAAGTAGAACTGGTTTAGACTGGATTAAACCACATTGTATCATTGACATCAAGTGGTTTAAACTGGTAAAGACAGAGTAGAAACGGTTTGGACTGGATTAATCTACAATGTACATGCAAACAGAATTGTCCACTACCCAATGCCTACCTGAATCTTCTGAAATGAAGGTTTTATCCGTGTTAAACACATAGCTATGCCTAGGATCCTCCCACGTTACGAGGGGTAATGGTTCGCCCCTCACCCGGCAGGAGAGGTACACCATCTCCCCCTCAATGGCGGAAGTGTTCATGGGCGGCTCCACAACAGAGGGGAATCCAGCTGTTTAAAGGGAGGAGGAACAATAAAGGGAGGAGAAACAATAAAGAGAAGTGAGCCTTAAGCCGTGAGTGGCAAGTTAGTCATGTTACATTTAAACAATCTGGCTAGATATAAAGAGCGGTGTAGCACTGAATAGTATATGGTGTATTTAAGGCAGATAGGTATTTTTATAGGGAAGATGAACAGTAAGAATCAATGGATAAATCCATAATACTTAATGCTTCGGCTCTGATTTCATTTCTTCTAGGCTAAACACATTGGCTCCATGCCTGTGCTGTACAAGTATTTAAATTATTTATTCACTTTAGTGAATACCTTGAGAACTCAATCTTATTATTATAATCATTACATGATCTTTCAAATTACTATCAGAGATTGACAGGTGTGACAATTTACCTCATTGATCTTAATACAACACAATCCAAACAATGATGGCATTATTATGACTCTTGCTTTTACTGACATGAATGTATTGATTTAATTATCACATATCGTCAATCAGAGATTGTGAAAAAGTGGAAAGCATAATATCTTACCTGGGGGGTGTTTCACAAAGATCCTAAGTAAGACTTATCTCTAAGTTGGACTTCAACAATTATGGAAAGCCGTAATTTTTTAGAAAATTTACTTTTAAAGGCAGAAAACGTTGATTCAAATCATTCTTATTTTCTTGACGTTGAATTTATAAAAAGTCTGATATACTTGAGTTTTCGCTTTCGAATCTATTTTTTGTTACAACTACATATGGCTCTCCATAAATTTTAAGTCCAACTTAGAGTTAAGTTCGACTTAGTATCTTTGTGAAACACCCCCCAGATATTCAAATTGGAAACACATTTCAAACAATGGATAGGGATAGAGCAACGTCGATCTGGCGCTGCTCAGTGGCTGCTGGGCTCACGATCAATTGGGCAAAAAGAATTTCCGTTTCGGTTTAATAAAATTTGGAGTGGACTATTAGGCTATTATTATTATTATTATTATTAATATGCTTCCGGCTTTCATGACATGTGTGCTGATACAATCATCAGTCAGAGATTGTGAGCAAGTGAAAGATCCTAATCTTTCTTACCTGACACCTTGAGTTGAGCAGCAGCTTGTGTACTTCCTTCTTCTGTGTTCACCAGACATTGGTACATGCCAAGGTCCTGCAGCCCTACGGCATTGATGGTCAGTGTACGGCCTGCGACAGGATAATACAACATATTTTTATTGAAAGATCACATGATATAAATGAATTATAGTTTGTGCACTCTACAGGGGAAAAGCATGAACGTATGCATGGACAATAGCTGTGTGTTTTTAATAAATACCATCAAAATTTCATTTTAAATTTAAATTTAAAACAAGAAATTAGGCTCTGCTCAGACGGTGACCATGACCACCACCTGCAATTACAAATTAAATATTCCAGATCTACATCAATACAAAGTGGTAAAAGATTGCTTCTGCTTCAGCAAAGAAAGAGGAAACAGATAAGAATATAACGGGAAGGAACAAAAATAAATTTAAGGAGAGAAATAACAAGAGAAAGACAATGCATGTACATATACTATAAATGAGCCAAGGCATAAAAGGAAAAAGAAGGTAGGAGAATATTATGCAAAGAAATCACAAGTACGCTTGACGTTTGAGAAACATTGTGAGGAAAGAAAGAAAGAACAATCCCAAAGTACGAATCATTATTGATGACCTGTAAATATTTAGATATTAGTTTTGATTAAATGAAGAAGAAAAAAAAAAGAAGAACAATCCCAAAGAGAAATAATTCTTACCATTGAGGGAATATTTGTTGCCATCCACCCTGATGGTTTTGGCGTTATGTAACCATTGGATATCCTCGGGCAAGGCACGGCTGATGGAACAGCTGAACTGAGATGGATTCCCAATGCTAGCCACAGCATCGGTTGGACCAGTGCGGATAGAAGGTGCTTCTAAAGAAAAAGAACAAGAAAAGAAAAATTGCATAGACATGTAAGTAAGTATTCTGCAAGTTATGTTCACCTGAGTTTGTGAACTTAGGTTTGGCAACATGGATATTGGGAAAAGAAACGAGGGGCTCCTTGTAATAATATTGCCACAATTTTGCAATTTGTTGGATCCCATATATTTCTACATAAAGGTTGATTTTATAGGTATTGTAATTGTTGATGCATGCAAGTGACCAAAGCGATGTACCCTCTTACCGATAGCAATGAGAGTTAGTGTTCTGCAAAGTTCTGTTCACATGAGTTTGTGAACTAAGGTTTGACGACATGGATATTGGGAAAATAAACTAGGGGCTCCTTGTAACAATATTTCCAAAACTTTGCAATTTGTAGGATCCCATATCTTTCTACATAAAGGTTGATTCTATACGTATTGTAATTGTTGATGCAAGCAAGTGACCAACGCGAGGTACCCTCTTACCCATAGACCTTTGAATTTTCCCTTGACATAGCATTCATGTTTTTAAAAATAGCATTGAATGCTTTAAAGGGCCACTGTACTACTTGTAGCTACTTGCTCCCTCTATATAGAAAACAATGCCTAATCGGTGCCTGTTGGTCCCCCATGATCCCCTTTTTCTTATGTTAATTGAGAGCTGAGTTGATGAGATAGCCACCTGTCAGTGACCTTCCTGGGTGGTCTAATCCCTCCTAGCCAAACTAGTACAGACGGGCTTTAAAACAAGTGAAGAATAATCTTTGAACTTACTGGTGACTTCTAGTGTAACCAGTTGCCTGTCCACCTCAACGCCGTTGAACTCCGCGATGCATACGTACAAACCATCGTCCTCAACCGCAGCAGAATGGATGACCAGGCTACCGTCTCGCTCGCTGACCTCCGACGAGAGGTCACTGGTCACCTTCTCCCACCTGACCCTACTGGATGCGGGGTGACCCCCAGTGATGACGCACTCCAACACGGCCGGGTTGCCACGGGAGACGACCAGACCGCTGGAGTATGCTATCCTTGGTGCTTCTTCTGGTTCTATGAAGTGCAAGAGAAAGAAAATATTGATTAGTTACAGTACTATGCAGACATTACCCGGGATTTGATTGTTTGTGTACTATGGATTGAATTTAACAACCTTCATACATAATATAATTTTTCCAATTTAATTACCTCTATTAAAGCCTGTCTGTATTAGTTTGGCCAGGAGGGATTAGACCTCCCCGCAAGGTCACTGACGGGTGTTTATCTTATCAAATCAGCTCTCAATTAACATAAGAAAAAGATGATCATGGGAGACCATCAGGCATCGAGTTGGCATTGTTTGCTATCTAGAGGGCGCAAGTAGCTATAAGTAGTGCAGTAGGGCTTTGATTTACAAATGAATACATTACACATCTTCAAATGTTTGGGTAAAAGAAGAGAAATGTTTCATACCTCCTTGCCGAACTTCTAATAATGTTCCGTTCCTTGGTGATAATCTCTTGTTGGTGGTAGGGTTGACCGCTGAACAGGTGTAGAATCCAGCATCACTTGATGAGACATTGAGGATGTGAAGGTTTCCTGATGGCATTATCCTGTAGTGATCTGCAGAAATAGAAAGGTTTGTGTAATATTGGGTAATTTAATTTGTAAATTATCTATCATTCCCCTATCACGTAATATTGAAAATAAAATTCTTAAAGATCATAAGCAATCATCCTATTATTATTCATATTTAACAAACAAAATCAAGATTCTTGAAAAATTGAGAAAAACCAAATTTAACATCAACTCATCAAATTTTTAAAAAGCATTGTGGATTTGTTTCAATCTGAAAACTAAGTTACATGTATTATCAGAAATGATACATCTGTGATAATCTTTGCATCTGCTCATCAAACAAAGAAGGTGGTTACCCCAGACTTTAACATATACCAATTTTTCATCCTTGGGTTGTATTCTGTCCTATTTTCATAGTCAAAAGCAATTGACATATAACACAAATTTCACATTTTGGTATAGCATTTCCATGAAATTGTAGACCCTAGTATTCTTTAATGTACAGTGAGAAATTGATAGGCGTCTCTGAATAACTACAATTCATACTCTTGCATAATTATTCAAACTTCAGGCCTTCTACCACTGTATTTGAAAAAATTCTAGGGCCCTATCTTATAAAGAATTGTTATCGATCCGAATCAATAGTAAGTCCTCCAATCAATCGCAAGTTTGCAGTCCCCTATCTCTTATGGACATAGTTGCGATTGATATAAATTGCAAATAAGTTGAGATCAATCGCAACTGTTTTTAAGATTGGACCCTGATGTTACTTATTTCTTATCAACAAACAGTTATCGTCCCTAAAATCTCCCACTGGTTGACAAACAGTATCGGTCCAAAGACTCACCTGTGCTTTCAGTTATCCATTTGTTCTTGAAGCCGTATTCCATCCTGGCGGGTGGTTTGCTTTCTGGTAATGTACAAGGTATAACTCCAACTTCTCCATGCCATGATAATACTTCCGAAGGAGGTTTTTCTGTAAATTTCTTTATATCTGAAAAGTGATGGAAAAAATTAAATGATAAGATGTCTGGAAGTCTAAAATGTCATTAGTTAAAAAATTATTTGTTTAAAACCAGGATAGGTTTTAAGATTCAACAAGTAAAAATGTATAACTCAAACTTCTCCAGTCGTTACTGTATATCCAACATCATGTCACTTGGATAGAAAGGGGTTTTCATTGGTCTACTATTACTCAAAGAACTCCAGAAACATTATTTTACTTTGTAGATGAATAATCCTTAATGTACACAGATCAAGAAAGATGGAAGTCAATAAAACTACAGTGGACCTTCCTGAGGACATCAACCCCCGGAAAGGAAACTGACAGTATATCAAATGAAGCCACAACACATTGAAACAACTTTGTGACCATATACATTCAAAAGACAGCATCAAGTGTATTATAGATCAGAGACTTAGGGAGAAGTTTAATATATAGAATAAATAACAATGAAAAAATCTACTTACATGCTGCATCTAATCTTGCTACTCTGCTGACGACACTCCCGACTCCGGTAGTCGCGACACACTGGTAGTCCCCGACATGGGAAAAACTCCCTTCATCGCTTTCAAAGTTTCTAATCAATAACGTGCCGCCATTGATGGCAATGTTTGGAAAGTCCATAATAGTGACACCATTTAACGTCCATGTGATGGTCGCTTCCTTGGGGTGCGCGCTGCATCGTAGTTTGACGCGGCTGAAAGGGCGGACGGGTTTTGAGGTAGGCTCTCTCCTCAGTTGCGGAGGAACATCTAAAGAAGGAGACATAATAACAAGAACAATTAAGGATTAGATGATATGATGGGTTATTATTTTGAGGCAATGCAGTAAAAAAATCTTATTTGGATATTTTATCAATCCCTTTGATCCTAAATATCACACATGGACATGACAATTGTGGACGAATAAATCTATTTCTTATCTTATCTCAAAGAAACACTATTATGATGGGTATGCTCGTATATTTTTAGTGCTTCATTTTCTAGCATCACAAGGTATTGACTTCTTGATAAAGTAATCTTAAGATGAGAGTCAGGAGGGGTGTAGTCACTTCAATCACACACACAGAGGTAAAGACAGGAGAAGTATTAAAGTGTCTGAGCGAAATGTAGTAGGCCAGTGGCATAAAAAGACATGTCCAGAAGGCAAAATGGTTGAAAATTATTATTTTATCACAAAGAGGTTGACCCACATTGTTAAGATATGGAGCTGGTGAATACATTAACAATCTCGTTCAGGTTTAATGATACATAAACTTTCATTCAGATTTGTCATGAAAGAACTTCTAATGAGAAAATATCACTATCATGCCTTTTTGTTAAGCTACCTAATAAAGATACTGTTCTTTTCAAAATTCACCCCAATATTGTATGAGATTCATATAAACAATAATGATACACATTTGCATGATTATTACCAATATATATTGCATACAGTGGTAGAAATATCCATAACATGCTTCGCAAAAAATATTAAATTCATGAGCTTTATGTACTAATAACCTTCTCCCTGAACTGATAAATGCCAAAGGAAAATTGAACTGATAAATGCCACTGGAAACAGCCAAAGGAAAATTACTTTCTTGTTTATAAATTGTGCATGTACTATAGGCTTGAATGCACAGATTAAAGTTCTACAGCCTGTACATGCTGTCTAGTTCGCTTCAAAGCCAAAGTCTCAATTTCTTCCTCCTTCATCATCATCATCACCACCATAATCACTCCCAAAGTACACACTTTGTGTGTTCTATTATTTACATCTCGACCCATTGCGACCCTGCATGACACCAACAGTCAAAAGCTTGCAGAAATTTCCTCTCCCTTTCATCCCGACCGTTTTCCGACACTATTGGTTTTTCCATTGATTAAATCAAAATCGGCGCTCCATAATGGAGAAACGACACGGCTGGTGCTAGCCGAGTGGCCGGGGCCTGCCGGGAGGCCGCAAACCAGACTCGCGGGGTCGTTCCGTGCCCCAATGAAGCTTTAATAGGTATCCAACAGAGCGGCTCTTTAACACTAAACACACAATCGTGATGGGATGTGTTACAAGTTTGGCAACACATTCACTGAACTTTCATTAAATTGTCCTACTTTGCCATGAAGCTGATTTATACCTTTATCATACATAAGTGTTTTGCATGAATGATCTCTAAATTTATAATTATCACCTAAATTTCTCATCTAGATACATATATATACATGTATGTAGAATACCATAATCAAATCCTCGCTTTAGGATTCACAAATTGTAAATCTTAATGTGGTGGACCAGTAACTTCATCTTTTTCCTAGCATGCATATTATTTACATGAGATTTCATACTCTTTCAAGGTATCGGTGGAAATTGTCATTCCCAGATCTTTTCATTTTTTCAGTTATCCAGAGAAAACAGGTGATTTCCTTGGAGGAAATATATATTTGTAGACCTTCTTTATCGACTTTCCAAAGGTTATCATTAACTGCTCGATATATTTCATTTCTGCAATCATTCCACATCCCACTCCTGCCACCGCTTTAAAGAATGGTATTCGCTTACATTACAGCAATATAATCCTCTTTGGGGCAACAGACGTTTCAAATAATTGTCACTTTCAAGAACAGAGTTTGGGAAAAAGTGTTTTGCTTTAATGTTGAACCTGACAAAAATATCTTCCATGGGGATGAACTTCGCAATGAAGGCATCTGTTTCTCCACCAGGAAGAAAAGAATAGACGTTTTCCTCCCCAATACATTATTCAACACACTTAAATTCTTGAGTTGTATTTGGTGCCTACAGCAAGGAAAGGGTTAGGTTTAACTAGCATTTTGAATGATTTAATGATTCATACAAATGCCATCAGCAATTATGAATTGCACGGGTGTTCAAATAATATACAGAGCAACCATAGGATGCTGCCTAACACAGCAGCACTAAATCCGTTACACATTATCCCCAAGATCGCGAGAAATGCCAGGGGTGTGAAGTCGCCCAATTTTCGGGGGAGTTCGCACCATGCCTGGCTCACTGTCAGAGTCATGGTCGTGGATACTGTTGCAAATTTGGCCCACTCTCTCGCCCTCTCTACCCTCTCCCAGTAATGAGATACCGGAGGCAGGGGGTCGCCAACCGCACCCCCTGCTCCACTGCTATGGCTCTTATTGCGATGCCTTGCTCGGCAGCTTGTTTCTTCCTCTCTCTCCTGATCCTGCGTGCTTGAGCATTACTATATTATGTATGGGGTAGCAAGTCTTGTAGTTCTGTGAGATTATTGTGCTTTGTTCTGTTTCCATGATAACTTGGGTTGTGTTTCGTGTTTGTTTGCTTAACACTGTGTGGCAACCATAATCTTTGAGAGTTATTTTGTTTTCTCAAGACATCTCTTGACTCGAATCAAGAACTTTATTACAGAATTACATTATAGTATAAAACTGAGAGACAATACATGTAGAAGTCAAAATTGAAAGTCTTTTTTATTCTGCCAAAATACAAACAACTTTTAAAAGAATATTTCAGTGAAACATCAAGGAAAAAGTCGTCTGGGACTATTATAATTTCTTTATGATTCATTGGACTTAAAGTCATATATACTTGATGCAGGTCCACGCAGCTTCAAGAAATCTGGCATTCAACATTTACACACTGGTCAATTATCTACAAGTATGGAGTTATACCAATGGTATGGTCCACAAACCCCAGTAACAAATGCTTGTCTTGTGACTGTATAACTGTTCTTCAATTTTAACCAAATGGTTTTAATGAATAGAGGACACTGTTACGAACAAGGTTACTGGTGAAAGCTTTCTTATAATCTCCCGCAAAAACCAAAATAGCTGAGCATTTTCCACACAGTGGGGGCCCAGGCAATTGATGCTAGCTAGGCCCACTGATGATGACTCAATGGAGTTCAGAACCATCCTCTAGATAAAACACAGCCCACATACTCTGTTAGCACCGTTACATATTTTTTGAAGAAGGTTGAGTTCAGGTAAAGATAAAATATAACCAACCTCATCATTCATTTGTTTGTCAGTATATAAGAAGAATATCATAGATGAAATGCCTCCTGAAAAAGTCTGCTTTTCAAATTTTCTTTCTTAAAAGTCTCTTTCTTATCCATATTAACCTCACAGGAGACATCCAACCTTACGTATGTGCTACAAAATCAACCATTCCCTAATGCTTCAAGGCAGTTTCTGTCATTAACGTACTTGAAGTCAACTGTATCTTTGATCAAAATGGGCTACCCCTCCTCTCTCCACATTGTACACAGAGCCACAAAAGGCAGCTTCCCTACTAAACTCATCTGTGAACTAGACTTTTCCTGAACAAGAAGACTACATCATCTTGTTAGCAAGCAACACTGTTAGAATTTTTTTTGTTAAAAGTTGCCTTCCCTTGCACATCTGTAAATGATAGCACAGACCTACAATTAGCAATTTCTTTTTCGAACACGATTCTGAACTACAGTTTCCCTAACAAAGAAAGCCAGGGCATCTCATATGCAAGCGAGCTGTCCCTATGAATTGTTGGAAGTGTCGCGACAGGTGTGCAGATCATCACAGCCATCGGGCCGACCAGGCTGGAGCTAGATAAATGGGCCGTCTCGTCTCGTCTCGTCTCCCCGCTTGGAGCGAAAGAGAGTTTAATTCTGAGAGTGCCAAAAGTCAAAATCAATGTGATTGATCATTCCTTTTGTGCATCATACACTTTGAACAGCCAAGTGCACATGATCAGTTATTCTCTGAGGACAGGTTTTTGGTAGAACTTGCTGCAGACTCAGAGAAAACAACAGATATTACTATAGGTTTGTTTATAGACAAAGAAGTTTATAAACAAAGAAGTTTTTTGTAGTCCATACATCAAAGATGTGCTGTATTTCCCTAATATATATATATATATATAGGGAATATATATAATTCCCTCCTATATTTGTGCTTTATGGTTGTTACAACTTAGGGTTAATTGGTGAGAGCCAAGCTAGCCATACCTGTTCAGAAAATATGTTGCATTTAATACAGGGAAATTTTTAGACACCAACTACTCCCAAAGTTGATAAGCACATTTCATTCATTCATATTTTTGCAAATAATTTATATCCAAACGACCTCTTTCCAGAAGACTTTTGTATCAACATTTTCTAGAATGTATTGCAGACATTGCCAATATCTTGTCACGTCACTAAAATGACAATGGAATGTCACCGACAAGGAAAGATGGAAATCAACGATGGCATTTCGTGCCAGCCCCACAGGGTCCTATGGTATGCCATCAGGCACCAACCTTGCCCTCGCAATTTCTTTAAAAAAAGGAGGGGCTGGGAGCTTAGCCAAATGTAGCTTAATGAAAAGATGCGCCCAGAATGCAAAATGCATGATAGTAAGTGATGTTTGTTATTTCAAAGTTCTTTCTTTGACATATCTGAATGAAAGTTTAGCTAACATCAAGCATCATCAAGATGGTATATGCATTGTCAAGCTCCATACTCTGACGGTGTAGTTCTACCTCTGTGTGATAACATTATGAATTTCAAAAATTATCCAGTTTGTATTCCGAACGCATTTTTTCATGCCACTATATTTCTCTGAGGTACCCTCAATATCTGCCAACCTTCCACAGCAGAAATTAGGAATCTCTCTATGCACAAAAGGAATATGTTTTTTGGACGCTATCATGCAGAATGCAGAAGGTGAATCTAGGGTTCATTAATTCCTTCACTAATGGTGTTTGGCTAATATGCAGTTTTGCTACTTGTCTATAGCTTGATTTTTCATTCAAAACGTTGTAAATAGATAGGAATCTCTCTTTGCACCAAAGAAATGTATTGTGTTTTGGATGCGTTTAAAGAGGAGATTTCAGAAAGTTCGAGGAATCTAATGGTTTTTGGCTGATATGAAGTTTTGCTACTCATCTAAAGCTAGAGTTTACATTCAAAACGTTGTAAAGAGCATTCCTTGTCTGCAATGGGAAAGAGGGAAGGGGATGGGGAGGGGGAGGAAGGGGGAGTGGTGGAGAGGGGAGGAGAATTGGGGAGGGGGATTGGGGGTGTATAATTTACCTGCAAGGGCTTGTTCACACCAGAGTGTGAGAAACGTGGCTAGCAGCCAGACAATCGTTGCCAGCTGCAGGTGCACATCCATTGCACTGGATCGGTGGATGAAGACAGGCTACACGACAGTCCACATCATACAAGACGAACCTACAGGCAGAAGGAGAGAGAAAAAAAAGATGCAATATTTAGAATAAGATCATTTATTTACATTTCCTATTTTGATGTGTTTGGCATTAAGAAGATCGTCTTCTTGGAGCCAAACAGACTATAACTCATATCATCCTTAAATTGAATTAAATTTATTCACCACTTTCATAAAAACATACAAAGGCAAAGAATACGATAACATATTTCTTGCGAACATAGATAAGCCAATAAAATGGAAAATACACTAAAGGAAATTACGAAGTGGTTGGATCATCAAAAAAGTTACAGAAACTTTATAAGTAGATGATCCTTAAAAAATCTTATAATGAGTTAATGTCCTTCCGGCTCTAAACTGATGGAATCTTAACCCATCTCCTCCTGGAACTGGGCCGTCCCTGTATTAAGCCTATGGGAATTAGAGAATTCAGTAATCAACCGGTTAACAAAGCATAGAAGCCAAAGAATAATATATACATCCACTAGCGATTCAAGTTAAGATTCAAGTACACGAGTAGCCCTTGGATAACAAATCAATTGTTTCCCACTTGCCGCAGGTCAGAATATTCATGTGGCATTCGGAGATGATATTTCCACAAGACTGGCACACTTTCTCTTTGGGGTTCAGAGGATGTTTTCTTCATTGTGACTGTACTTTAATTTCAAAATTAGTTTGTTTGTCTAAGCTGGCCCCATTGATTATTTGTTTGGAGTAGAATAGATAGTGACTGATAAGGGATACAGTTATCTCATATCTTATACGTAGAAATCAATATTTAGAGAACCGAGGGGAATGACCTGCCTTTGGTATGACTTCTCTATGACAGGTTGTGGATACAATGAATTTCCATGGTTTATTTTTCCTTCCATCCTTTTTAATAAGTTAATATGCTTAAGATTTTAAAATGTATGTATTTGCATGTGTCACAACATGAAATCACCTACCGTAATAAAAAATTTAAATCATCATCATAATCACCACCATTATCGACAGTGGAGTGGAGATGGTGCACATTATGCGTGAATGAATCTGATGACCGGGGTTATAATATCTGTAGGGCGCTTAAAACTGTATTTTGTATTAAGTGCTATATAAATCCAGACTATTAGTATTATCACCATCTCCATTTTCAGTATTGTCACCATCATAAGCACCATCATCATCATAATTATCACCATAATCATCATCTTCATTAACATCATCATCATCATCATCTTCATTGCCATCATCATCATTAACATCATCATACCGTTGTTAATCCTCATTGTCGCTTTCTTAGACTTGCTTCCTAGCCCCTTCTTATTCTTCATTATGTTTTCCTCTCTTCCACCTGGGTATGAACCATCTCCACCACAACAGAATAGTGACAGAAGTCACAGAACTACAGGCCAAAACCAGTAAGACCTTCATCTCAACAAGCAAATGTTGATGGAAAGATTTCATACATTTGGATAGGTACTACCATAATATACACAATGAAACAACAATTCAAGATTCTACAAATTCATACATCAAATCACTTGGTGATAGTATGGAGGGAAAAAAGAACACGTACAGCATGGAACTCCATCTATCTGATGATTCTTATGTTCCAATGAATGTAATGTACATTAATCAATATTATAAACAGGTTCTACATAAGAGCAGAGACTATCCCCATTCACTTTTCTTCCTGCACCACCATTGATCATACAACACGCACACCATTTTCCTCCCAGCTCCGGATTCTGCCGACACGAGACACAATAGCACGACCCAAAGTCGATCGGCGGCGGCGGTGAATTCCCCACAGATCTCCGCCGCACATTCTCTCCAAAATCAGCCCCAATTCTCCAACAGCAATAGAAAAACAAACCTCACCACCTTAGTGATCTCAACTTCTAAAAGGTCACGCCATCTCTTTTTTCTCCATCTCGTTCTTCTCTCGTCTCTCTTTCTCGCTCCCAGCCAACACTCGTCATATCACATCCCACCTTAGCAATCACTATAGCATCACTCCTTTCCCTCCTCCTCTTTCCTCCTCTTCCCTCCTCTTTCTTTCTCTTCTCAACCCCCTAAAACTTGTTACTGGAGGACTCAGATTTCGCCTGCATTTCTATTTGTCTACCAATTTCTAATGTGTGTATATTTAGATTCGCTGTGATGTTTTGCTATGCTATGGAGGCACACTTGTGCATCTGTTGTTTTTTCTTCTCTTTCTATTTTGGTCTTGGAGGGGTATATAGGCATGTATGTGTGAGCATTGTGAGGAAAGATGTGGGTCAGGTGGAAAGAGCGAGATAGCAACAGGGGGAGGGAGAAAGAGAGAGAAAGAGAGAGGGAGGGGGAGAGAAGAGTGACACTGATAAAGAAAGAGAGGGAAACAAGCAAAGTGAGAGGGAGAGGAGAAGGGAGGAAGATGGAAGAAAGCAGAGACAGAAAGACTGAGGGAAACACAGGATTGTTTTGCTGATAGTTTGAAAAGTGTAAGGACAGGGTGGGGGGGGGGTAAGGGAGCCTACAGTTATAAAGTGGGAGAAAACATGAGAGCAAGAAAAAAGGAGTTGTAACACGAGTGACGCCATGTGAAAAAGTCTAGATATGGAGAGACTGAGGCATGTATAGGTCGGAATGAGAGGCAGATAACCCCTTGCCAATCTTGAATAATCAGGAAAAATAATCTGGTTTCTTTCCCTTGCACCATATTCGTAATGTTGCCCCATTAATATTCACCTCCTTCCTCCCTACCCCCTCCCTCTCTCACTGCCCCAACCTCACACTTCTCCTCCATGAACAGTGTCATTAGAAAGTATTAATGTATAATGGCTGCGAAGACATCATTACCATAATCATTAGAAGAAACAAAAATCTGATTCCTTTCGCTTGTCCCAGCTTCCACAATGTTTCATCCTCATCATTACTCACCTCCTCCCCTTCCCCCTCCCCCAACCTCCCTGCCTCCCTCTCACTGCCCCACCCTGCCCCTCTCCTCTAAGAACAGTGTCAGGTGAGGGCAACCAATGTGTATGGTGGCTGGGAAGACATCATTACCTTGGGGGCTTTGCCTTTTCTCCCCTCGACCCCAGTCATGACCTTGCCACATGCAGTCAAGTCCAGTGCTACATTAGACTCAACTTCACTGCTATAGTAGTCTCTGTTTTCAGACACGGTTGAGTCCCTTACAAAGTTGAAGCACCGACAATGCAGACTTCCCTTAGTTTACAATTTCACTTTCATAAACAATTGTACCAGTATGTCAGATGCAAGACAAAAGACAATTGAATAATAATTACTTATTTGCCCTCAACTTCACTGTTATAGTAGTCTCTGTTTTCAGACACGGTTGAGTCCGTTACAAAGTTGAAGCACCGACAAAGCAGACTTCACTTACTTTCTAGCTTAATTTTCATACACAATTGTAGGAGTATGTCAGATGTAAGACCAAAGACAATTGAATACTAATCACTTGTTTGCCAAACCTGTGATGTTCACAATCTAGTTTTGGCAGGTGTACTGGTGTCCTTTGGCAAGACATCAATCTACATTCGCCACCCTCAACCCAGGTGTAATACATGGATACTTGGGTGAAACTAGGGAAAGAGAAATACTTGTTATGCATGCACCTTGAAATCCATTAGGATATATATATATATACTGGTTCACAAATATATACATGTATGTAGAATGTAAATGTAAATGTGTAACTACTTTTTATCAACCCAGCGAGATGAATACGTGCTAATATTATGTAATCATTATTCATTTGGCACCGATGGTACATTTTATGATACAAGAGGGCAAACAAAAGGTATTCATGAAGCACATACATGACTTTGGCATTGATTATTCTAAAATACACAATGTGGGACTTCTCCAAGAGTAAAAGATCTGTTGATATTTGGGGTCCTTTGTACCATGTGCTAACTATGAAATGGTCTATTCCTTATTTGCTAGAAGCAAAACCAAAATGATTAGTCTACAAGTATCTCAGAAAAATACCACAAGAAGAAGGACTGGTATCCAAGACTCGTTCCGCTGAGCCCAGGATTAAGGCCCTTGGCGCCTTGATGGGTAGGGGTCGCGGGGTCAACACACATGCTCCATGTCAGTGTCCATTAATTCCCACTTAAGGCTTGAACTTGGAGAACTGGAGGTGAATTTTTCTTATTTTTCTCCTTATTTTCCCCTTTTTTATTCAAGTAAATTGTGTGCGGTGGGAGAGAAAGTCAGAGACAAAGCAAGGGAAAGGGAGAGTGAGAGAGAGAGAGAGAGAGAGAGAGAGAGAGAAAAAGAGAGAGAGAGAGAAGGGATATGAAAAATATGACCAAAAATTGTTAGTTTTCGCAAGAGAAAAATTTGGACCTACATCAGCGTTGGATTTACAGGGGATACATGTGATTGGTAGCTCTGATTGTGGTAAACACATGGACTATATCTCGCTCTGCTCTTTTGACTCTTGGAACACTCTCCGGGTTATTGTGGAATTGGAAACGAAAGCAGAGATGACACAAAAGCAGCAAAAACAACAACAAAACCTACAAAACGAGTAACATATGGCTTCATATGATATGGGAGTGAGCCGTTTGACACCTTCATTTGAAGTTTAGAATGTTTTTTTTTAAAGGAATTTTATAATTGATATCTTTGCCTTTTCGCCTCTAAAAAACGTAAACCTAAACAACAAATCAGAGTCTCTTGAATATGTTAGACGGAAAAGTAGAAGGTACTAGACCGAGAGGGAAGCCACGAACCAACTGGTAGGAGAACATTAAAAGCATTGTTTAACAATGTTTCCAGTTTACAAAATCTGAGATGCATTGCTCTACGTGTTATCGGTGTCTTTAAAAATGAATTCCTCAGATTAATACACAAATGTATCTTCCTCATTTGTATACCGGTAACTAGTTCAGCATTTAAGAATGGAAACCTCCCCCTCCCCCCCCCCCCCCACCCCAAAAAAATCAAACCGAAACATGCCAAAAGAGAGGCATGTTCAGGAGCAACTTTATGAGAAGTGACGTACCACATCTAGCTATGCAGTGGCTTGGTCCGCAAGCCACCTCCGGCATGTCAGAGTCAAATTACCACCAATTTCCAGGATAAAAATTTGCTACAGAAAATGGTTTCCTTTCTCACCTGATCTTTTCTGGCTAATCTAGAAGCTGTGAAGTTTCAAACAACTGCCCACTTTCATTGTATCTATTGAACGATATTCCCCTCACCCTATTCATATTCCTTTGTGTACTGTGGCACTTGCAGAAAGTTGAAGTAAGATAACATTAATGTGAACAAAAGGTGGGTGATGAATTTAAACTTCTAAATATATTTTTATTTTTTTGTTTTCATTATGCACTTCCTAAGCAAGGATATGCAGGAAACATTACTCTAAGAGCACATTTTTAAACATGGTGATGCACAGTATGATTTTTTTTTTTTTTTTTGGGGGGGGGGGGGGGGCTGGAGATGGGTATCTACATTCTTGTCTACGAATCTATCTATCTTCATACCTATTTCTTCATGTGTATATCTCCTTCTCTTTCCTTCTCTTTCTCTCTCTTTCTATCCATTTATATATCTCTCTCTCTCTCTCTCTCTCTCAGAATAACATCCCTATTCTGTATTGGCTTTTCATTCAGAACGATGCTCCAACATGCATTTTCTTCTACCACGTTCATTTTATGATATTCAGACTAGAAAAAGGGTAACCATCGTTAAGTTACAAAATGAACTCTGGTAGTATGAACTCAGCGTTAAAGAAGCCCATCCCTTTAACACTGAAGGCCAGCTGGCAGTGATAGCTGTCAAAAACCTGTCACATCGCACACAATTGTTGAACTTCCAAACATATTTTCTCCTCCTTGGAACGTCAAGTTCACTCTCCCTCTCCCTTGTCAAGGATCTTCCTCTCATTTCCGAGAGCATATCCTGACCAGTCAGTAACAATGATTTCATTTTTCCTCAACGAACGATCGGAGGGCTCTTAAAGTTAATTCTTTATAAACCAAAATGTCAAAAAAGGAAATCTGACGTCTTCCCACAAACTGTCAAGGTATCTTCATCATAAATCCAAATGGATTATTCTCTCAACTGAAAAACTTTAAATCTCCTGACTTTTAGGACTCTTTCTTAGTCAGACCGAATATTCATAGAACTCTTTAAAAAGAAAAAAGTTTTCCAACTGAAGAGGACTTTTAATTCACATAAATGAGTAAGTAAAAAACAACAAGCAGAAATAACCACAATTAAATGTTTGAATGGGGACCATGCGACGTAAAGAGGCAGTGAAACGTTTGTAACATGTAAGGCAAGAATAACGCTACACAAAGTGTTTAGTGGCCATTCAGAAGCAATTGTTCAGTTCGCTTCATAAATAACAAAGTTATTTTATGAATATTCTTCATAATGATTGCAAACTTAGTGAATAATGATATTGGTAATACATGGAAGTGAAGAAGTGTCATTAACTTGACATATAAAGCTGTGCCTTCAAGAGCACATGAACGTCAAGTGTGAGAGATAAGATAACTCAGACCCGGGCAAGACCATCAACGGTTCCTGCCTGTAAACTATTCCCTTCCAGCTTGCAAGCAAGCAAACATTTGGCTAGCCAGCGCACTCGATTCCCTTACCAGTGAGTAAACAAGCGGCTTAGGCAACCAATCCCCCGGGATCACTGCAAATGTTACAACAGAGACATCTGTCAAAGACAATCTAGAACTCTCGGGAGAGCCGAAGAGAGGAGGGCGCAACGTCATCGGGATCAAGTTCGACTGTGGATGATATGTCGGGGGACAGAGATATGACGTGATGGCAGGTTCGCCAAGCGCTCAGAATATTCTGTTTCGGATGCTGGCTCATTAAGAGAGAGTATGGCACTACTTAAAGGTGATTCATACCCTTGAAACACTGATATACCGGTATATTTTGTGAACCTGCACTGCTGAGAGAACGGTGCTATATAAGGAGACAATAGACTAGAATCATATTTTAAAAATTAGCTTTTGTAGGCACTTTATGTACGAGGCCTTGGCATCACACAAGGGTGATCCATTCACTAGAAATCTATACAATTTTGTACAGAAATTTACATTCTGTTTCAAAGGCAGCAACTTTTCAAGAGTATGGTACTATTCAAAAGGGAAAAAGTATGCTGAAATTTCACACAAGCTGTCCTTTCAAATGATGCATCATTAAGTGAGTATGGCGCTAGTTATATGTGATCCCTTTCTTAGAAATAGCCCAAAATTCTGGTATATTGTGCTGTATCATATAGAGGGAATGGCACTACTCAAAAGTGATCCATGCATCAGAAAATAGAAATACAGAAGAACCACGTCACTGATGTATTTACAATTGGATGATAAACTTAGAAGTAACTGAATTCAGGATGATAAAGAAAAGGTATATCAGACGCTATCACAAACACGAGAGTAAACACAAGAAAAAGAGTGACAGAGTCATAGATGGAGCAATGACAAAAGATAGGCAAAGATAGGATAGAATACAAATGGAGATAATATCCTTAAATGACATCCGGAGCCACCACAAATTACTCTGAAATAGACAAAAAACTATCAATAGCAAAACAACAAAGTGATGATAACCAAAATACTTCCAAGACTTTCATCCATTGATGGTGGAGCCACTATTCTTACGTCATAATGACTTGTTCAGTCACATAAAGCAGTAAATTGCCTCAAAAACCACTAGGCAAAATGCAAAATGCAAATGCAAATAATAAATACAGCATTTGTTATGCGTCATCGATCTAGTAAACTATTCTGAGGCGCAGAGGGATATAAGTAGAATAAGTTATATGTACATAGAGAAATGAGAACAAATATGCATAGATGTACATTAAACATATAATTAACTAAAATAAAATAACTGCAAACACATTTATGTATGGGAAACTGGATGGAAAAATGTAGCTGCACACAACAAAGATCCCTAAGCATACTTATTAGATCAAGAAATGTGAGGATTATGTCATATTTGCCACAATTATTTTTTATAGGGAAAATGATTGCAAAGAATTTTAAGAAGTCTATTCAAAGGGCTATTTGATTTGATTTGATTTGATTTGATTTTATTTATTCATCATCAATAACATCAGTGATTAAACATTTGAATACATCGTGAATGGTACATGTTCATAAATGAATATTATAGATCATATTAAAGAAAAACCTAACAAAGTATTGATATGCTAGACATATGTCTTTTCTCATAGAATATAGAAGGTGATGAAAAGGAGCCAAATAATAGCACATGTGCTAGTCGAGTCTGGCCCCTGTTCTTAGCACACACTTGGCAAAAATAAATATATCATTATCAAAAAATAAAACTTGACAGTAGAAGTATACATGTTGAGTAATACCGTAGCACAATTTCTACACTCCAAATATAATTATGAAGAGGATATACCAGGTTAAAAAGTCATAGATACATGTATCTACAGATGCATTTTTTTGACAAAAAAAAAACAACAAAAATGTAATATGGAGATTATTTACAATATATACATGTGTACTTGCATAATTCAATCACTTATTCATCAATACCAATACCAATACCATAATTCATTGCCTTCAGAAATTTGGATTAACAAATATCCTACAGCCTTTTCACACACAGCTAAAATTCTATAAACCATGAAAATCAGTATTGATTTTATTATTTACGATATAAATCTACGTATCTACCTATTCTACTTTGCTATTGTTGCACCTCAACATTGCATAACCGAAACTTAAAACACATCGCCAAATTGCTCATACCCCCCCGCCCAAAGGCGCCCTCCGTGACCCTTGCGTCCGAGCGCCGCCAACGTAACCTCTTCCTCTTATCACGAGTTCCCTAGGATACACCTTGGTAAAGGCGCTGGGGATGGAGGGAGGGAAAATAGGTAGATACGTAGATTTATATCGTAAATAATAAAATCAATACTGATTTTCATGATTTACATCAATAAATCAACGTATCTACCTATTCTACTTTGCTAAAGACCAGCACAGATTAATGCCGGGTGGTAAAAACCAAGCAAACTTATCAATTCAAATGAGAAATAGACGACGAAGCCGCCTTCAGAGAAGCGACCACAAAGGCTCGTTCGCCCGCGGGCACATCTTTGAGGTAAAAAAACAGAAAAAGAACTTGGAGACTTCCAAAAAGCTGCTTTACAGATATCTTGAACTGAAACTCCGATGAAAAGAGCCCAAGACGTACTGACACTGTGAGTATCATGGGCACGAGGAGCCCTGCCAGGCGTCAAGGCCTCAGGACCCGCAGCCTTGATAGCCAAGACTAACCACCTGGAGATCGTATCCCGAGATGCCGCCGAAAGTGGCTCTCGAGAAACCAGAAAGAGCTGATCCGACTTGCGAAAAGGCTTCGTCTTGTAAAGATACCATTTGAGGGCGCGAAAGGGACACCACAGTCCGTCCCTGAAGACCGAAGAAAAATCCGACAAGGGATGAAGCACCACTTCCACTGAACCCGACGTGTCAGACTGATTCTAAGCAATAAAAGAAGCCTTGGGAATCAAACGAACCCCACGTCCTTCCCAGCGGATATGCCCAGGGGCAGCCGAAAGGGTATGAAGTGAGCTCCTTCGCTGACCAGAAGTGATTACCATGAGAAAAACCGTCTTGACCGTAGTAAGCAGAAGAGTCGCAGAACACAGCGGTTCGAAGGGAGTGCCAAAACCTTGGAAAAACTCCACACTGGTGTCAGAGGTCTGAAGAAGGGCCTCTTAAGGAAGAAAGACTTCAAAAGAGCCGCTAGCTGAGGAGCAGAAGAAACCGAAGATAGCAGACCGATAGCCACAAATCGTTGACAGAGCTCTCCCCTTGTCATACAAAGAGCTCAGAAAGTCAGCAATAGAAGGTAAAGACGCCTCTCTAGGGGCGACGCCCACCTCCTCACACCAAGTGTGAAAAGCATCCAACCAGGAGTTGTAAACCGTCCTGGTCGACTCTCGTCTACTCTGGACTAGAAATTGTACAGCACGTTCGGAGAAACCTGACGAACAAGCCCTCTTCCCGATAACCGCCAAGCGGTCAGACGGAGGATTTCCGGTCGCTGGTGTAGAATACCAGACAGAGGTTGCGACACCAGATCCGGATGACACGGCAACGACCACGGAGCCCCCACCAGGAGGGTCAGGAGGTCCTGAAACCACGACCTCGCCGGCCACCAAGGAGCTATGAGAATCATCATCGCTTGATCTTCCCTGATCTTCCAGAGCACATGGGGAAACAACGCGAACGGGGGAAAGGCGTAAGCCCTCCATCCCTCCACGGGATCGCAAAAGCGTCCAGAGCAAAAACTCCTGGTTCCCAGACTCTCGTGAATATCGAGGAAAACGATGGTTGAGCGAAGTTGCGAAGAGATCGATGTCGAGAACACCGAACACTCTCCCCAGTTGCCTGAAGACAGTCGGAGGCAGAGTCCACTCTGAGGGAAGGCACTTGCCTCGGGAGAGAAAGTCCGCTAAGATATTCTCTTCGCCCGGGATATGTGATGCAATCGGGAACACCCTCGTCCCCTTGCACCACGCCCAGAGTCGAGAGGCCAACTCGTTCAGAGCCACAGAAAGAGTGCCTCCCTGTCTGTTGATGTACGCCATCACCGATACGTTGTCCGTAAGAAACAGAACCGAACAACCCACCAGACGAGCACGGAAGTGACGAAGCGAAGCAAACACTCCCATGAGTTCCAACACATTGATGTGGAGCAGAAAGTCCAGATGACTCCAGTCTCCTGAAATCATTGACCCCTGGCAATGACCTCCCCAAACCAACAGCGACGCGTCCGTGGTGACGGTCACAGAAGGGAGAGGAACTCGGCAGCGTTTGCCCTGAAGGAAGAAGGAACGACGAAGCCAAGGACCTAGAGGACCCTTGACTCCGGACAACAGGGAGATCCACGACAATAAAAGAACTCACGCTCGGCTGATAAAACTCCAACAGAAAGAGTTGGAAGGGACTCATCAAAAGTCGACAATCTGGAAGCATGCCGACTAGACTGGAGAGAAAACCCTAGCCACTGAAGCCAACACTCGGCTTTCACCCGACGTGCACATCTCAGAGACCGAGCAGTCCTGACTATCGTCTCGACCCTGTCGAGCCTGGGACGAGCCAGCTGATGACGAATGTCCAGCTGAGCACCTAGGTAAGACGGCGTGCGAGCCGGAACGAATTCTGATTTCTCCCAAAATATGAGAAATCCGAGATCTTGAGTCGTGCTGATCAAAATCTGCATATAATCCAACAGCATGACTGACGCCACGACTCTCGTGAAAATCCGAGGAGCAGGGCGCAAACCGAACAGGAGCGCTCTGTAACGGTAGAATTTGCCCAGGAAGGCAAAAACCCCACAAGATCCCGCGACCGCGGATGTATCGGCACATGAAAATAAGCGTCGCGAAGATCCAAAGAAACCGCGACGTCTGCGGGATTCAATGAAGAAAGGATGGTTGCCAGATGATCCATTCGGAAATGAACCTTTCCCAAATGAAGGTTAAACCGCTTCATGTTGAGAATCATTCTTAAAGAACCCGAGCACTTGGGAATCACGAACACCGGCGACAAACAAAAACATGGGTGATCGTCTACTTCCTCTATTGCCCCCTTCTCTAACAGAGACACGAAATCGGAGGAAAAGTGACTCTGAAAAAGAGGGGACATGATCGGAGAGCGGCTCCGGAGGACGCCATTCGGAAGAGGTTCCACAAAATCTATGAAGAACCCTTCTCGTACCACCGACAGAACAAATGCGTCGCTGGTGATCTTCTCCCACGCCGGGAGAAATCTCTGGAGCCGCCCGCCGACCTAAGACCCAAGCACTCGGGGGAAGCCATCACTAGAAAATGACTTCCCACCCCACGAAAGGGAGTCCGGGAAGATAGAAGAATCACGGTAAGAAGAAACTCGAGACGAAGGACGACCACGATCCTGGTATTCCTCCTCGGCCGGGTACCAGTCCTGAGGGCGGCCCTTAGACTGGCCGACGTTCTTACGAAAAGAACCCGAAACCTTCAAACTTTTCTTACGAGGTCTGGAGGAAGGAACCGGTTCTTGGACATCGCGAAAAGCAACGGACAGGTCTCGAGCCTGCTTCTCACCATCAATCTCGGCTTGCAGTAAAGTAGTGAAACTATCTCCACAAAGGCGGGGGCTGGCCACTGGAATCTGCGGAAGCAGTCCTGGAATTTGATGCGGTCGAATGCCCAAATAAGTGAGCACAGCCTCCCGACGATACTTCTCGATGGAATGCGAAGTCACCGCAAGCCGTGAGAAAAGATCAAACAACAAATTGTCACTTTTATCAAAAGGACCACGAGTCCCAAACTTCTTCCCCAAACGACTGGCCACCGCCACAAGTTTGGGAGAAACCCGTTTAGGACACAAATACAAATCCGCATTCTGAGGAACGAAAGCGTACTTGTCCACCTGCCGCTTAAGAAATCCCGTCGATGACGACAAGTCTTCTGCGGCATTCACAAATTCTTCTTTGTGTAGAACAGGAAGAAACAGTCCCTGAAACGCTGAAGAGTCCGATTTAGAAGACAGGAAGCCCCGCCGATAACTCCGGGACGACACAAGAATCGGGCACATATTTGTGAAACAAGGCTAACGAATCCGCGCCAGAGACACAAACGGAAGTAGACGCATCATCCCCCGCAACTGAACCAGACGACTGAGCGATGGAACCAGTGTCCCAACGATCAACCGAGCCCCCCCTATCTTGAACAGATAAACAGGGACGATCCCCGCCTCTCGGAGCGCCCAACGAAGCGTGAGGCGGAGAAGCAAAAAAGAGAGGACCCCGGCTGAATACGACAACTCGAAACCCGCACCGGCGACTGCTCAGGCGAGATCGATGCATCTTCGGAAAACTCCGAAAATAAATCAACCGCGATCGGATCCGAAAGTGAAGTAGGACGAACCGGAGGAGCCGACTCGGGCACCGAAGATCGAAAAGCGACAGCAAAAGCCCGCATCCAATCCGAAAATTCCGGCGGGGGTGGAGGCACCGACGGAGGGAGAGTAGCCACCAAAGGCGGACCCCGAGGAACCGCAAACGGTGCCATAAAATCAGAGCGCGGATTCTTCGAAGGATAAACAAAATCCGAGGAAGAACCGGCCACCGCGTCCCGGGAACCCCGCCTCTTACGAGACGTAGCGGTAACGGAAAAGGCCGAAGAAACGGGACGGTTATCCGATAAAGGTCCGACGGTAGGAGTTCCCCGCAAACCGAATCGGGAAAACGGAACACGCACCGACGGAGAGGCGCGGTTAGTTGAAGCCCCAGGATCCGACTCGGATGCACGGGTATCCGGACCGAAATCCGGAACCGGCAAATCCGACAAAGGGACAGAAGAACCGAACGGAGACCGGTTCAAGTCCGGATCCACAGAAGCAACCCGAATATCCGTCGATGGATTTGTGCACCGACCAAACAAAAGAACCGACGGAACAATTGTTGGCGGTGCAGAACTAAGGCCCGTTCCACCCAGGATAAGAACCCTGGGTTTCCGGGAACCGTATTGAGGGGCGACGTATCGCCTTGCTCAACCATTCTCCTGGGCTTCCCTTGCCCGCATAAACGTCCACTGACGTTCGCATCCCCGGGGTTTGCGGTGTCACCACCGCTCCCGAGGGGCGTAACTAACGAAGACTTATAACTGGAATCCTTCGTCTTCGTACCCGTCAATGGATTTGTGCACCGACCAAACAAAAGAACCGACGGAACAATTGTTGGCGGTGCAGAACTAAGGCCCGTTCCACCCAGGATAAGAACCCTGGGTTTCCGGGAACCGTATTGAGGGGCGACGTATCGCCTTGCTCAACCATTCTCCTGGGCTTCCCTTGCCCGCATAAACGTCCACTGACGTTCGCATCCCCGGGGTTTGCGGTGTCACCACCGCTCCCGAGGGGCGTACTTATTAATAGAATCCTTCGTCTTCTTTCTCGCGACAGAACTTGATTTCTTCTTCGTGAAACCTGCTAAGAGAAAATAAGAACTGCGAGACATATTATAACCTGCGGGAAAGAAAATTAAACAAAGGGTACGAGCAATTATCAACAAGAATTAAATAAACTACCAGTGACTAAAACACCCCACCGACTACCCCCGCACGCACCCGAGGCCTCGGAGGAGTGAGGACAGGCAAACACGAAAGCGGAAACGTAACAGTAGTCGGCAAGAAAACGTTCTAGAATACTGATAAATAAATAAATTCACGGAGTGAAACTACTCTCTAACGAACAGGAAATCGTAGAGAATATTATAAAAGGCGAAAATGCGAACCAAAAAGTGACTAAAAGAGGAAAAACTCTTCAACTTTTGGGAGCGATTTTTAGTGTAACTTATCCGTTCGGATGCGAAGAGATAAGAGGAAGAGGTTACGTTGGCGGCGCTCGGACGCAAGGGTCACGGAGGGCGCCTTTGGGCGGGGGGGTATGAGCAATTTGGCGATGTGTTTTAAGTTTCGGTTATGCAATGTTGAGGTGCAACAATAGCAAAGTAGAATAGGTAGATACGTTGATTTATTGATGTAAATATGACTAGTATAAACGTGTTTCGAACGTGTTTAAACTAATCACGAGCCTTTCACACACAGAAATTTCGGTGCGATCGTTAATCGTTTCGTGATTAACTACTGCTCGTAAAATGCGCAGTAGTGCCATTGCGCATTGAAGGTCATGTCATATCAATCAAAGCGCACGCTCCATTCAGTTTAAACACGTCTGAAACACGTTTAAACACGAATAACCTTTCACACACAAAATGTCAAGCTCACTAGATACGAACTTCGTATCTGCAACCTGCTTTTAGGGGCGTATGGATCGCGACTTCATATCTATCCCAACATCGTATAAACGATGTTCACACTGGGAAATTTTGTCTATAAACATGTTTAAAACTTTACGATGATTCTAATCATCTCTAGATACGATGAATTTTAGCTGTGTGTGAAAAGGCTGTTTGTACACATTTACACATGTCATAAGGTAATGCACATGCACAAGGCTATAAATGCCTTAGGTTGATTATTGTTCAAATCACTTTGATAGTGTTTCAGGCGTTATAATACTTGTTGCAATCATCATAACAATGACTTCTATAGCACCAGTATCCACCAGCTATGTGCTCATGGAGCTTGCCCAAAATTTATAATACTACTTGTGGTTTTTACAGTTAAAATAATATCAAATACTTCTAGTAGAAATTAACAGTATTCAGTCAATGGTCATTTGACATGAACATCACTGCATCAGAATGGCCATTTTTTTTCAAATACACCAGTTTACAGTTGTATCAGTGCGCATGCGCAGACATGGGCGCCATTTTAAATGGTGAGTAAACAAAGCCAATGACGTAGAGGTCATGTATTTATGCGTAAATTAAGATTGCGCCCATGCAAATGATGATGATATCACTGCCTGCGCGCTGCGTTGTGCGCGCATATCATCATTTGCATGGGCGCAATCTTCATTTACGCATAAATACCACTGACCTCTAGGTCATTGGCTTTGTTTACTCACCATTTAAAATGGCGCACACAACTGTAAACTGGTGTATTGAAGAGATGTGTCTAGTAGAGTATTGTACAATGCTCATATCTGGCACATTGTCTGTCATGGCGCTCAATTATTATTACCCTGGCTTTAGCATGGCTGCTGTTACGGCATTCAAGCATTTTCAAGAAACCAATTCCTGCCTGGTACCCATTTACCTCACCTGGGTGGAGAGTGGCAATTGTAGATTAATGTCTCGCCTGAGGACATTATAGTGCTGCGACAGGGATTTGAGGGGTTGGTTTCAGGTATGTTATCTCATCCAATGTGAATGAAGCACTTGGGACACCACTGTCATGCAGGCATCCAACCTTTAATCACCGCGGTTCATGCTGTCCTTTTCGTCACCTGACGTGGGGGCGTCGTCGCCAGTCTGCGCAACTTTGCAGCCTCCAACCTAAATAGTCCTAAGCTCACTTGTCTTGTCCTATAAATACCATGCCCTCAATAGCACCGCTCACATGTAATCACATCTATCTTCCGTTGCATCAGCTGGGAAGAGTAAAGGTTTCACAAGACAGCACATGGGGCCCGTCTTCATCAGCTGGAGTTTGCCAAAAAACCCACTATTTTATTTATTTATTCGTTCATTTATTGCAACCATGAGTTGGATTTCATACAATAAAAAATATTCAGACTCTAGATATTATCCTGAAGCTCAAAATTGTGTTTTCACCAGACTGATACGCTCATCACAAACTAGCCTGCTATTACCCAAATAGCGGGCTATTTTGGAGACAAGACCAAGATTTCTCGGGATATTTTCTTGACCAAATCTCCCGCTAATTGCAACTGTGGGCTGATGAAGAAGCAAATTAACGGGATAGTTAAAATAGCGGGTTATTTGGCAAACTCAAGCTGATGAAGACAGACAGACCTATAGTTATAGCTGCTACATGTAGGTCTACAACATGCTGTGAAACTGTTGCCAACCAGTGTTTTTCAAAGCACACCAGTTCATAATGCATCTTTTTACCTCCATTATTATCTAATGGTGTTCTATCTCATGTTTTCCATACGATTTGTGAATCACTGCCTGGGTGAGAAATTATTTCACAAGATAGAACGTGATTGTATCTTCTAGTACACGGCATGCCATAAAACAGTGCTTAAACAATGGAGGACTTTTATTTTAAATGGAATAGTAATAAGCCCTTTGATCCTTTGCAGTTGAAATTGTGCTATCTGGCATATTCAGTAAGCTTTTTGAATCATCAGCTGGTAAGAAAGTGTTTCAGAAGATAGCACACAGCCCTAGCTATCTGGGGGTATAAAACATGCCAGTAACTACTCCATCCATCCCCCCCCCCCCTCTTTCTCTATTACTCTCTCTCTCTCTCACTCTATCTCTCTGTCTCTCTCTCACTCTCTGTCTCTCTCTCTCTCTCTCTCTCTATCTATCTATCTATCTATCTATCAATCTATCTATCTCTGTATCTCCCTCTCTCTCTCTCTATATATATATATATATCTATCTCTCTCTCCCTATCTATCTATCTATCTATCTTTCTATCTATCTATCTATTTATCTATCTATTTATCTATCTATTTATCTATCTATCTATCTATCTATCTATCAATCTCTCTCTCTATTTCTATTTTTCTATGAGATGTTATTCTGCCAAACAATTAACTGAAATACTGCTACACTTTCTCAGCTGATTCCAAGGCAAAAACAACGGATTATGGTTGAGAAGATGGAAAATGAAATAGAGAGCTGCTGACCACATATATGTCTGTATCCATCAACCTCAGACAAGTACATAAGTCTTGACGAACCAAGAATTTCAATACACAGATAACTTCACAGAGTTGGACTTGTTAACCTTAGCTCAGTCATCTCGAATCAAAACTCTGATCGCCAACTGTCATCCATTGGAATTTGACATTAGTTCGCCGGCATGTAATAATCTTCTTATTTCTTATTTCTCTGATGTACAACTGATGAAGAGTACAGTAGGACTTTAGCCATTACAATAACTGCACTGAATCGGATGCAAGAGGGATTCAAAACGAATCAATGTCAACAGAACATAGATGGGTTAAGAATTAAGTACATGTCTTGCTCAAAATTTAAATCACACTTGAATCACATTGGAAAAGTTCTTCAAAACAAGATAGAGTAAGATCTGTAGCCTAAGTTTCAGTCAGGAAGCATAAATTGTTTACAATCTTGATGGAATCACTTTAAGATTAACTCCCTCTGAAAGATGAGATGTTTTGCCGAGCCAACACCGATGAAATGAATCAAACTATAAACCTTCTCCAACACCCAATGATAGATTAACAGCAAAAGGCCATCAGAGCCTTCATGCTTCAGACATACAACATATTCAAAACTGGGGCGAAAACCAATCCTGCTTGGGAACAAGACTAGATGAATGGGGGGGGGGGGGGGAAGGAAGAATGAAATAGTTAACTCACTGGATCGGCATTCTCAAGATATTCGAGGACTACGCTTGTCATATTACAGCAAGGGATGGGACAACAGTATCAAATTTTCTTCCTAGAATTCTGAAATTGGAAGTACCGCAAGTCACAAGTGCATATGATTCTCAAGATCCTATGACTGACAGGGGGAATTATCCATCGCAAATCATTTCTAATTACCCAAGGTTCACTAAACATAGCAGTAGCTGTATTTACAATGCGAGCAAAATTCATTAATTTTTCTCACATTCTAATGTTTCGTCCTGCAAACACAACGAAAACTGAAATAAAAAAGTCCACTTTTGGGGTTCGGGTTGTTGAAATGTCGGTAGAAATTTTATTGATTTTTGCAGTGCAGATCGTGCCCGCTCTTGAAACATCGGTGAACGATTCTAGTTTTAGGTCACCTGATTCTCCTAGCATCTGTGCAATTGCATGCAGAGCAGTAAAATTTCAAACATGCGCACTTATCGGGATGAGCAAACACAGACAGTTTTTTTAATGTTTTTTCCAGGAATGTAAATTTATGGCATTAAAAAAAAAAAAAAAATCCACATACGATTTGGGCTGTGTAAATGGGCCTTATTTCTGCTTTTGGACACATATACCTAATACATATCTTTTGAAGATTTACATTATTAAAATGTCATGATACAGAACCAACAGACTGATGCCTAACTGTAAAGGTTACATCATTTTCATATAAATAGATTTCTCCAATTATTGTAACTTTCATAAAGTCTCGCAAAATAAATGAATAGCAACTATCTACCGTTAACTCCACAGTATTTGCTACTGAAAATCATCAAGTTGTGTCTCTTTCCATTTGAAAATATATTCTCCTCTTCTTCAAAATCTTCCTTTTGTCGCAACAAAACTTGTCAACTACTAAGCCTTTAAAACCCTCTTCTTACTTTCCAAAGTACCTGAATACACAAAAACGCTTTCCAAGTCTTAATTCAATTATCACTACCTAGTCAAGGAACACTTTCCCCAGTTTCTAGCCAAGCAGTATCTCTTATGTAAGCCTTCTCTAATACCCCTTTTGTCATTTTCTTCTTTTCTTTTCTTATTTTCTTCAATCGCCTCTGTGTTCATCCATGGATATCCGTTGACTCATAACCTAGCGATTCCGTGGCTTTAGGGTTTCAAATTTGTTTGAAGCCTAACATCGTTTTTCAAGTGGCATTACATGATTAAATTAAAGTTGATACTCTAAGCAAATAAATGTCCCTTAATTTGTTACCTACGGCAAGTATATGTTATTTTTAAGTTTTTCAATTACTTAGTATATCACAAAAAAATTCTGTCTACTCGAAATCCTCAATTGAAATGTCTAAAATATCCGCCTCTCTTTGCATAGAAAATCAGTCACGGCGCTGGTCTACTATTTATGACCTCACGTCCGGGAGACAGTATATTCACGTACCCGGATGTTCCATAGCAAACATGTGCAGAGTGATACGATTTTCTGCATATTTTTGTTTCAAAGGCTGAAAAGTCTAATAAATCATAATTCTATGTACAATTCTTTACCTTCCCCTAGTACTTCATAGTATTAATATCAATTCCCCTTTTAAAAATTATGACATATACATGCCAACGATGTGCTATTAGTCGATATTTTCACCATGTAATTTTTGTTTTGGTGTTGAAATCGGCCCATGCAGGCACGGAGTGAACAGTAGCTGTCTACCCATGCACAGTTCATTACCATACACTACAGCGATCTCCCGATGGTTTCTTCTTCCTTTTTCCCATGTCTTTCGCCTTCCTTGGCCCTGAACATCCTTCATCTACCAATTCTGACACCGGTAGTCAGGAGCAAAAGTCTCTGTTAGTTGTTTTTCTTAGCTGGCAACGTCGCTTTCATTCTCTTGCAATTGCCGATAAACATATAACTAGCGCACGTACGTTCCATCACAAGCAAGCAGCGCCTAGAGCAGCGGCTTGGTCTTACCTCCCGATTCTGCTCGCTTCACGAACGTTCATGCAAGAGCCGCATCACTCGCCAAAATATTATAGAGGAAGCGCGCTTGCATGATCTCGTTCAAGTTTGATGTTTTACAACATAAAATGTTTAACTGGTACTGTATCCTTTTTTGAGGCAGTCACATACATCTATGATAAGTACTATCATAGTTCTAGACCTATTCGTTTTACAAAACTGCTCATGTACATCTGATGACAATATAATGCATCCGCCTATTCATAAGTGCACGATTTAACTTTAATTCCTAAGCAGTAAACTCGTCTTAAATCTCTACCAAAATAGTGAATATGAGGATATAAAAAGAAATCTGCGACTGGAAAATGTTGCTTCGTTATTCTTCATTCAAATGAAAACAGAAAATCCATCAAATATACTCCTTAACAACAACAAATCTAAGCTCTGACAGGATAGCATTTACGTAGGGATATCACTGCCATTCACTCTCACTGAGCCCATGACTCCCGTTCGTGACGTCACGGATAGAGGCCCGACTCTACGTGCACTTCCGGGTTTCAGACTTAGATATTTTGGTAGAGTTTACTCAAATAAATTCATTATTCTAAACTTGTTTTGTCGGGTGGACACCATTTGCAGAGATGCCAACTTTTGGAAATCAGAAATAGGGAGGATTTGTAATCGACACCAATTAATGTGCGCGTAGCGCACATCTCGAGCGCGTAGCGCCCGACACATGCGGCCGGGGTCCAGGGCCCGCCTTAGGGCCCTGGAAGCTCTGGGGTTCTAGATGCTCTCTGGTGCAATCTGAGCCTTATTTTGGAGCATTTTACATGTGTATTTAGTTAAATAATTCCCCCTTTTTTTTTAAATAACATAAAAATTGTACAAAATGCATGATGAATTACTTTCAGACTTCCGATTACACAGGTACTTGATACTGTATTCGGTCTTATACTTCCGAGACCATTTCCTGGTCTTATTTTGCTGATTTTCCGCCATTTGGATTCTGTGGCAATATCCACGCATTGGTTACGGCGATCCATATGCTGAAACAATCTTTCGCTACTCTTAATTTGTCTTTTAACATAGTGGAATTATTACATGCTTAAGTTAGCAGATGATATTTCTCTTTCAATTCACAGATATATATACTGATAAGCGCCCTCCAAAAAAAATCATAATAAAAAAAAAAAAAAAAAAAAAAAAAAAAAAAAAAAAAAAAAAAAATCATTTTTTTTTTTTTTTTTTTTTTTTAATAAATCGGGAGGATAAGGATGGTGATCGTAAGGTCGGGAGTTGGGGTGAATTATCGGGAGCCTCCCGATAAAATCGGGAGGGTTGGCATCTCTGCATTTGGTGTTATTATGGGGGTTAAAAGCTTTCTATTTATGTAATTATCTCAGTATTTGGGATTGTCTTAGAGTATCTACTTTAAGAAGATGTAACTGTCTTTCCTCACATTATCATGGCTTTAAGGACCCTTTGTATTTTGGATGAACATATATATACCCCAAGCCCCCCAACCCCCCACCCCCTCCAATGCCCTTTCTAGCCCCTACAAAAACATCGTCAAAATATCTGAGGTCTGGGCCCTGTTTCATAAAACTTGTTATCAATAACAAGTTACAATAACTGTTATAAGCTACAGAAATCATGGCATTTGATTGGCCGAGAGAAAAAGTTGTCATAGCAGTTTAGCATTTGTTATTGATATCAAGTCATATGAAACAACACAGGGGCCCCGTTTCCAACATCTTTTAAAGGCATGTGAGTGTTTTTATCAACCTGCACATCTTAATCTTGTCCACAAATTTGAGAAGGAAAACTAGAAATAGACCCTACAAAGTTGATGTACGCCTATTTTACATACAGTTGACAAATAGATTTAGGCTGAAGGAGGGGGTGGGAAAGGAGAGGGAAAGGAAGGAGGGAGGGGGAGGAGGGAGTGGGAAGGAGGGAGGGGGAAAGGAGGGAGGAGGAGCAAGGAGTGAAAGGAGGGAGAAGGAGAGGATAGAGGGTAAAGAGGGGAAAGAGAGGAAGGAGAAGGAAGTAGGTGAATGAAAGGGAAAGGAGGGGGAAAGGAGGGGGAAAGGAAGGAAGGAAGGAAGAAGGGGGAAAGGAGGAAGGAGGAGGGGGAAAGGAGGAAGGAGGAAGGGGGAAGGAGGAAGGGGGAAAGGAGGAAGGGGAAAGGAGGAAGGAGGAAAGGAGGAAGGGAGAAAGGAGGAAGGGGAAAGGAGGGAAGGGGGAAGGGGGAAGGAGGAAGGGGGAAAGGAGGAAGGGGGAAAGGAGGAAGGAGGAAGGAGGAAGGGGGAAGGAGGAAGGAGGAAAGGAGGAAGGGAGAAAGGAGGAAGGGGGAAAGGAGGGAAGGGGGAAAGGAGGGAAGGAGGAAGGGGAAAGGAGGAAGGAGGAAAGGAGGAAGGGAGAAAGGAGGAAGGGGAAAGGAGGGAAGGGGGAAGGAGGAAAGGAGGAAGGGAGAAAGGAGGAAGGGGGAAAGGAGGGAAGGGGGAAAGGAGGGAAGGGGGAAGGGGGAAGGAGGAAGGGGGAAAGGAGGAAGGGGGAAAGGAGGAAGGAGGAAAGGAGGAAGGGAGAAAGGAGGAAGGGGGAAAGGAGGGAAGGGGGAAAGGAGGGAAGGGGGAAAGGAGGGAAGGGGAAGGGAGGGAGTGGGAAAGGAGAGAGGGGAAAGGAGGGAGAAGGAGAGGAAGGATGGGAAGGAGGTAGGGGACAGAAAGGAAAAGGAGGGGGAAAGGGGAAGGAGAAGAATGGGGTGGCAGAAATTGGCTTCACAATATGTGGAGCCATACTAGTGTATTTTAAGCGAACTGGTTCTATTACTCTTCATGCATTCATGGCTTAAATTAAAATGGTAAAAGAACTCTAAAAAGAAACGTTCCTGAGGCTTCCACTCATAATTTGAATTGCGGGGAGTCAGAAGAAAGCTACCCTCAAGAAAGAAAGTGAAACTACTTCTTTGGGCAAGTCATGAGCCAGATTTGATAGATTGAGATTCACTTTTGTTATGTATCATTCAAAATTTTAAATGGCCAAAGCATTAGTAAACAGACTTATTTAAAAAATCTGTTATTTTTTAAAACATTGAATCTAACTGAAATTTCTCCATAATTTCCATAGTGCGGCGATGTTTAGTCTACAGTATTCTTTATATTTAGGTTCATTAAAAGATGTGCTCTTTTAAAGTTTTCTTCCCCAAGGTTCGGTCAGTTTATTTCGCCAAGGACTATTTTGTCTACTGTAAAACTGAGACACTGTTGCTTGCATCAAACTTTGTAAAAGTTTGCAAGATGTTGAGTTGCACGAATCGTTGCCGCAAAATCACAAAACTCTGAATTTTGGGAAAGGGCAAAGTTCCTTCTCATGAAAAACTTAGGTCATTATATAAAGAATTAGTGAAAGATCCAATGCTGAAATTTCATGGTTTAAGAGGTAATTTACCCAAGCAAAATCTTCATTTTGCTGGCTTTATTGTCTTCTGTATCATCAAACAGTGGTCATATATTTCAGTACAAAAAGCATCTTGACCTGCCCTTTAACCAAAAATGACAAATCTGCTTGAAGCCATCTGGAAAAGATGGAATCTACTCACAACCTCTCATCCAGGAAATCATTTTAGTCGGAGGCAGGGCGAGAGATAGGTCATTACATATGTTATGTTTCTCCGCATATCCGGAACAATTAGGGTACAAGATTAACACAAGGCGGCCTTGTGACACACACAGGTGCGTTGTGTTTGCATCGAAAAATGTTCACGTTTATAAGAACATTCCCAGAGTCATGTCGGCTCTTTGCAAGAATATTGCTACGTTTTCTTGGCACGACGGAAAAGTATTTTCTTCACAGTTTGCAAGTTTCCTTGTGCCAATTCTTCATTCATATGAAAGGTTTAAAATCCAGATACAGAGAAATTCTGACCAGCATGTGATTGGAACATCTTTATCTTTTCAAGTCATTTATGAATCACCGAAGAGATGCCAGAAACAAGAACCATTCAGGTGCATACAAAATAATGCATGAACAGTTGAAAATGTCACATCAGCTAATTGGTTTTCTGGCTTTCAAATTTCTGTACCTTTTCCTATATTACACCTCACAGAAGTTTTTTTATAAGTTCAGTCTCACTCTCAAGGAATAAATATCCATTGTTAGCATAAAGGTAATTCTTGGGCTTTTCTTTAGTTAATAAAAAAGGACAATTTCAGCATTTCCAGGAAAGAGGCATGAAAGAACCTATATTTGCTTCATTCTCTGTGCGGTAGAATTGCGCTAAAATGACGTTTAGATATATGAGAATCATACATCAACCTTACAAACTTCCAATGATTGAGTTATTTCAATATTCATGCTCTATTGTTAAAACTACTGGCAATGAGAACAATTGAATAATTGTGACTGGTTTGTGGATTGTCGTCCAAAGTCATGACATAATCTAAACCCTCAAGGGTGAAGTCTCTATGAAGATGCCGGCTGTCATAACTCATGAACAATGAGAAAGATTGCATCTTTATGTGTGAAAGGCTACAATGAGAATGGACCCAAATCAATAAAGTCAGTAAATTCAATCAATTCACACAATTCAATGTATGTATTCATTTGTCCAATGTAAGTGCAACATGGATATTTGTTTCGCTCTCATGTAAAATAAAATAATTGAACACATCCCCACTGCCAAAGTTGTCTCTTTCGCTGTGTCTGTGTGAACAGACCTCACGGTTATGACTTTCCATTGGAAAGCAAGTTCAAGTTAAATGCACCATCAAAATGAATAGGCATCCAGTTCTATGCGTTCATGAGCAAACGAGGGTAGGTGTCCCACTGCGCAGAGTAATACAGAGAAATGCTGTGGTACGGGGGACAAAAAGGGGTTGTCCACCGCACGATGCATACCTCCCTGACACCGTTCGGAGTGAACTTGAAGCCATCAGTCAAGTTCATCATACACCCTCAGGCAGAACTGAGCAATTATTTGCACATAAATCAACTCTCAATACCGCCGTACAAAAGATTACACTACTGGAAATAATTCAATAATGGCGGTAAAGAATAATAATGCATTCTTCGGCGACTCTTTTCTTCCCTGTTTGATTGATGATGTGCTACAACTGTCAAGCTCCATTTACAATGGCTCACTCTGTCAATCGGAGGCACAATTGCGACTAGATATCGATTATAATCTTGCATTAATTGCACCGCAAACATTTACCCGTTTAAGCACACAGCCCAAATTCTACAAAATGACTAGTGATTGTTTGAAATAAACCCCTTATCTTTCACCATCATTGATGATTCATTGACTATATCTGTCATTTATAATTATCTGAATACGACAAAGAGATGCTAGATTTGTGATATCATTTTTATTGCATTGATTGTCTCATCTGACCTGCCGTGTGACCCCACAAACCCATGCAAAAAGGGAACCGACTCAGAAATGAGATTTGGATCAGACAAGGGATTTTTGAAGCCGGCAAGAATCGTTCTTGAAAGACGCTTTCAAGCACAGTCATAACCCCAGCTTTTATCACCTTCAAGTTGCACCAAGGAAACCAATATGGTTGGAATGTCAAGTTTCGGAGACAGCTAAAAGAATGGAGGCCAATTAATGGGGTCCTGGCCCATGAACGCTCAAGCCTGGACCTCAAAAAGGAACCGACCGACAGATTTACAGAGCAACATTTGTCCCCTGGGAGATTAGGCTACTTTCTGGAAAGAAAAATTGATTTTTATGGTAAAAAACAAAAACATATTTTGGAAAATATTCAGAAAGCCACAAACTTGGAATAATTTCACAAGTGGTATAAACCATAAAGGCATCGATGCCGTGAAGTAAACCAAATGAAAATAGGCCTACACCTGCATGAATGGATGCATCAAATAATAACAAGTTCTTCATTTTCTTACACTGTCTAAAAAAGTAACATCTGGAAGAAAGGGGAAAATAACAATTGTGAATTTCAACATGAAGGCCTCAGTAGTAACAAGGAGTTGTGGTAACATTGTGCCCCCTTCCCTCCCACCCCCCCCCCCAAACAAAAAAAATTGTAAAGCAAACAAGAAGTAAAAACATTGTGATGTTGAGGTTAACAGGGGAATTAATAATTGCGGGTATCCTTCCTTTTTTAAATTGGAGAATGAATAACGATCGAATGGAAGAATTAAGTATCTTCATGCCATTATGAGATGGTCTAAATGATGTTAGCTGTATATCCTCATACAAACATATAGGGCTATATGCTTATTCATGAGGAACAGGATGAGAAGTTTGGAACCATTATATTATACACTCCATGTCAAGGTTGGAAGAGGATGAATGAATGCACCCAATGAATGATACCGGTAAGATTTATGGGGGCGAGACTGACCCCCTTTCAAAGAGAGCAGGACCATTAACCTGTTAGATAAGTGTCTTTTTATGGTTCATCTTCTCTATTGTAGCTTTCATCAAAACAAAACTACCCAGAGCAAGACATGAATCAACATATCTGCATGGATGGGAGGGTGAAGCTAGAGCTAGGGGGAAAGTTTTATGTGGGGAGGGGGGGGGGGGGGGGTAATCAATATTCATTAGGACTTAGGAGCAGCTACACTGTAAGCGCGTACAAATGATTGTGACGTAATCAAGAGTTTTAAAGGGATCCGGTAACTTTGTCTAAGATCCTTTGAAAAAATCCTTGATTTAGCTCATGCTGCAATGATAATTATAAACCCTTAGGTCAGTCAGAAACCCCATAACCTTTTCAAGCCGATCGCCTGTCTGATTATCAAGATATTTATGATTGAAAATCAAAATAAAAATAAAATAACACGTAGGGCCGTGCATCTCAGATTTGACATTGTTAAACGATACCTTTAAGACTCATCAGTCTTTGGTTTAAACACATGAACATGATGTTGTCCATGTCTTGTATTACTAGTTATTTGGATTTGTAGTGAATCAACGCTGAGCCAACAGCTATCAAAAACATGGTGTCAGCGGTGGGATAGACCTAAGGTGTGCATCCATCACTAACCATGTGTCCACACACAACACTTTCCAAGATTAGGGGTGATTATTTATACCATTTCGGGATAGTTATACGATAAAATTGTATGTGTGGACGCTTACAAACGATACGTCGTATAACGTAACACGGGTTTGGGCATCGTTTCGAACTAGAACTCGATAAAGAATGACGCCTAATCACGGAATGTTGTGTGTGGACATAACTAGTATAACTAGTCGAACTAGAGCGGTATAACTGAGCGGGGGTTATCGTGACCTCGCGCGAAAGGAGACCTGACCTCTCATTTCCGCTTCCATTTCATGACCGCAGTAACAAACTGCGCAACTATATGACGTTTCGCTGTAGAGTTTCGTGATTTCTTTCTCGTGTGTGTGGACACCCTGGAATTTATACGATGATTCTTTATACAACTTTTCGTTATAGAGTTTCGTGATAAATTATTTTGTGTGTGGACACGCTGTAATAGTTTACAAGAATTGTAAAGCATCTTCACAAACAAACTTTTCTCTTTTATTACAGTATTACCAAGCTGAGTTGTTGAAAACTTGGTGTCTTCATTTTTGCTTTATTTCCCATTAAAATGAAGAGGGTCATAGGGGCAAATGGCTATCTAATAAATTCCCCACACCCAAGAGTATCATATCCAAAGTAACAAAACACCTCTTCAAAAGAGCAACTCAAATTTACAGACTTATCAGATTTATCGCCCGCCCTGTCAAAATAAAACAAATGTTCCAAGTCATGAAATATCACAAACTGAGAATGAGGCCATTTAATTCGCTGCTTTTCTATAGATTTGGATTAAACATGAGCAATATGTCATTCTCGATAAGAAAGGGACAATAAAGTTTGATCATAATGGCGGCACCTCATCTCATTAAAAAAAGGCACTTTGTAGTCCCTTGTGAGACAGGGCGCATTGAATGATGACTTGAAGTAGATTGAAAAATGGATTATATCTATAATTGAGCAGTCATTTTTATTAAACCAACAGCGAAATGTGTCATAGATTACCGCATAGCTTTCCATGCATTCAATTATGAGCTATAATTCATAACAAGATGCACTACAGAAAAGAAAATCCTTTGACTACTGACTACTAAGTGTCGAAAAGAGAAGTGTTATTTCATGTCAAGTGGGAACTAGAAAATACAAAACAGTTCAATTAGAATAAAAATGTCCCATGAAAGTCAACTCCCATTATCTGGAAAATGTACTTACATGTAAGTGGTTCATTTTCAAACCATTTGTCTTTGCCCCTTTTTGTTTACGATTTTATTGATCCAATTAACATTCTTCTTCGTTGTTTTTTAATATTATATCTGCTTTTTTAATTCCTCCTTAGTCTGAACTTCTTTTTCTTGCTTTCAGGGACTGCATTGCTTTTTTTTAAACCTGATTTTTCCCCTTATGTTTGCTTTAACATTTCAGTTGCTTTGCCCTTCTGATATTAAATGGATATTTTTGATATTTGGGGGGTTTCCTTTGGAGCTCTAAATGGAATAAATTCACATCCAAACCAAAACAACTATCAGCTGGCGTGGCATGATACATAGCCCTTGCTCCTTATCTTGGCACCAATGCTAAAATTAAAGCTGAATTACCCGGTGCTCCACAAAGCAAAAATCTCTTACCTCTCGCTGGAGAACACCGCCACCTTTAATACACATTCCATACTTAAGAACCAGATCAACCCGAGAGGTCAAGTCACAGGCGACCCCTGGGTCATATTTCACTAGGTCGCGATGACATCACGCATAAATTAAGATGGATGGCCTTCAAACAATTGGCAGGAGAGCCGCACGACGGAGGAACTTGACTTTGTTTGCTTACCCTGCACACAAGAGGTTAACCCATTCCTAATATTAAATTCAATTTCATGCTCATTCACGAGGGATTGCATTGACTCTTTCGGCCTGCCCGTGGGGCTCATGTATTTTTTTCTTTCCAGCGCCACATTCTTTGGGTAAAACATAGAAGAATAATGAGAAGTAATAAAATAAAGATTTCAGAAGTGGAGGAAGTCTAACGGCTCCGTTGGGAGAAACTATGCTGCTTCAGGTTGGCGCAAGAATGCAAACCAGAAATAAATTTGGCTGTTTTGAACTAGATTTCTTTGGTTTTATGAGCCTTCTTCGACCCAAAATTCCTCTTTGTACCTTGTTGTTCAAGAGGGGGAAAACCCTACTTGCGACCCTAAACCTAACCCTACATGCCTTTGGTACAATTAATAGAGCACAGAGCACTTTGTTGATGGAGCAATTGTCAGAACAACAAATATTCACAATCAGGGTAGTAGTGGCACAGAAGAGTGTAAATGATGAGATGAGATGAGTTCTTATCATGTATTACATTGTTTGAAAGAAGCATTGTAGAACCTTGAAGAGGTTCATCTGATTGGTAGTTATTCCATGGATTAAATTTCATTGTATCAAAATCAAAAAGATTGTTGTACCTGTGTTACTCGTTGCTGCAGGCATCATTAAAGCAATTGGGAAAGGTTGATTGAGTAGTATAAAACAATTTGTGTATGAGATTTTGGAATAATCAAAATGTTAAGAAATTGACTCAGTCTCGCTGGAAATCATATGAGCTACACACAAAAATAAGTATTTAGGACTACAGACACTTGTGCCATGACTGTTTGGTCCAAACATTTCAGATTTTTCTCATCATATTTTGGATATGAGGGCATTCGAAAAGCAGCCCTTATCAGAGTATGTTACATCTGTAAAATTCTCTCACACTCACATGTAAAAAGAATATGAGTAGGCTCAAATACATTTTTCACCCGCATCGGAACTCAATCTTCTCTTTACAAGACAAATTCACGGTATTGGTAGCACAGGTATGTCCGGCCACCAGACATTGTAAACTTCTCACTCAAACACAAACCAGTCTTATTACACATTTTATCATCATGCCTTTTCTTTTCTGTCTCTCGATCGCTCTACCCCGGTTATATTGGAGCGGAAACGAGCGAGTAAAGAGGCTGTCAATGCCTAAATCTGCTTGGTAAACACCATAGAGAAGCTGAGCTTTCTGTTTGCCCAGGTTAAACTTTGGGGTAGTTCATGGGCAGGCCTGTGTGGAGTATATAGTCCCAGGCATAAACATCTGACAGGATGACAAATTCTATACTTAACTAAAAAAGAAATACATTTCCTTTTCTGCCACTATCCCCCCACCCCCACCTCACCCCCTCTCAAATACAAACATATTTTCTTCTATGAGCACAAAATAGAGAGTTGGTACAGTCATGGTTCATGGAATGCACTATGATCAGAAGTTCTAAACTGAATTTGAGAAAAGGAATTTCCCTTACTTTCCCCAAAACATTCACATATATTATGTTATGAGTGGGGGGGGGGGGGGGCATGAAAGAGAAGAGTTTAGGGATTGTTCTAGCCAATAGATTTTAGACACACACCCACACACCCACACACACACACACCAAAGGGTACACTTCAACAACAACAACAACAACATTAACTTGCACTATAAACTTAACTCGGACCAAAACATGTGTCCACAACTTCATAGCCTTTATGTTCTACAAATAAGTGATAAACAATTTATAATTTCCTTACAAAAAATATGTTCTCAAGTTTGAAGCGAATTCAACAGAGCCAGAGAAAGAGGATTCCAAATTAATAAAACTTCGTAAGGAGAAATAGTTAGTAGTGGATTTATGAGCAACAGTCAAGAATCTTGCACAAAGAATTACAAAAATTGTTTATCTTCTAAAAAAAGACTTTGCTTTTGAAATTTACTATCATTTAAAGGAAACAATATGGTAATATGAAAACAAAATCAGGCTAAATGATAACCTAAGTTTGCACTTACCTCAAATAGTTAGCTCTTTTATCCAAAATAGATTAATTGCAAGAACATCTCAGAGTAGTTAGAATTCCTTTAACCTGAAACAGAGGATACACAAAGAAAAACATATCAAGCAAACCATATAGGGTGGTAATCTCGATCATAATTTGTAAAACTATTTTGCAAAAGACAAATAGTTACCCTCCTTTACCAAATTTTGTATTTTTAAAGTATGTGATAAAATGATCTGTCCCGATTTCTGTTTCTTGAGAAGGTGACATATTAAAGCTTACTTCTAAAAGTATCCAACAAAGGCCCTAATCCACCTTTCATTTTTGATTTACGAAAAACTTCAACTTTACAAGGAGAATAATTCAGTTGTTAACTTTTCATGGAGTCCAAACTGAAAGCAAAGTGGTGCAAAGTTGCAAACACAGATAATGCTGAGTGGAATAGCATCCATTTAGCAAGTTGCATAATCATATTCCAGCTATTAAACAGAGACGAAACTCACACAAGTCGGATGAATTTGGCTCAACAGAAAAGGGGGAAGATATTTCCAAAGTTAAAAGCATCCAATGGTTCTGAATTCTCGTTCTAGTCCAAACACTGTCCCGATGGTACTCCAAAGAAATGTCAATACCACAGATGGATGGAAGAGATACATCCAACAATTATCAAGCACTTGCAATCCACAGTAGTCCTAGTCAAAGACATGAATGAGTCCAAGACTTTCTGGTTCACAAAATGGAAAAACTGATGGCCAGGACGCATCAGAAAGATGGATTGATTTTAAGGGTCTCCAAGACAAGTGATGGGTTGGTAGTATAGCTCCAGGATAGGGATAAGACACTGTATTGGTCTTCTTGTTGTTTACATGCCAAACGTGGGACAAACAACACCCCAAGAGTAGCGGGTAAAGAATGGAGGATCGAGGGCCACTCTTGCTGCCAGCGCTTCCATGCAGGCTTCAACAATCAACTAAAACAAGCTTAGCGGAGCTGTAGCGGCTACTGAACAGTGGCGAGCGAGCGGGTGAGAGGACTTTTCAAAAGAACGAGGGAAGAGGGAAGGTAATGCGGGCACATGGTATTGTTCAAGGGTTTGGGGGTGCAACGACAATGGGGGGCACGACAATAGGGGTGTCATAGGGAGAAAAACAGCTTTATGGCTGTGCCCCCCTTTTTTTCTCCAGGCTTAGTTCTCTTTTGTTCCCCAATGCCATTCACTTATTGAGCAGACGTGTTGGATCCTTTCAACTACTTCAAAGAGACAAGGTACTTTTAATTTCTACTCTCTTCTCTCTTCCTCCCCTTATAATACCCTGCACAGCCCCCTTCTCTCCTTCTCTCTCTATTTCTCTCCCTCTCTACCTGTCTTCTAACTTACTAGAAAGAAATTACATCGACAACATATTTGGTAATATATTACCTTATGTCTTTTAACAACTTTCTGTTTTCTTCCCTCCATTTCTATACATATCCTTGAATAGAAACGATGAGTACCCATCTCCTGGGATGGAAAAGTGGGCAATACAAATGTAGCGATTATCATTATCAAACATCTCTAAATCTAAATCCAAAGAAGCAATCTTCATAGTTTCTGGGTGCTCCATCTGTCGATCGTTCCTCCAGCTATGATCTACATTTGAGTGTAACCATCTACTTCCTTTCCCTGTCTACCTCATTATAAACCTACATTATTAATTAATTCAATATCCCATACTCATTTCATGTGATTTAATTATTACAATGCAATTTATTTTCATTTTTACCTGCAGAAACTGACAGTTATGAATTACACAATCTTCGATAACGAGGTGAAATGTGTTTCATACAATGTTTTGGTCATCATAAAATGATGTTATATGTTTCTAGGGAGTGTTTTTAATCAACATACTGTACACAATTTACAGAATAACCAGTGGATTTTGTTTGAACAATTCTTATATCTTTTGTGATCATTATATATATGTCATTCCTTTTTGTCGCCTGTGATTACCTATATTTGATTGATTATCACGATTGCCATACTCAAACCAGATCAGTCAATTCAGTTATAACTGTTGTTACATGTTGTTACATGTTATACGTTTGAGTTTTTAATTTATTTTCCCATTAAACTCTCAATTGAAAACAGTTATATAACTGACGACGCAATTGATCGTTCAAATCGTAATTAAATTCAGGTAACTGGAAATAAGTGGGAGCCGATCACCGTCGCTTAATCCCGCCTCTTTTTTCTTCCATGGCGACAGACGTTCCCAAGACACCCCTGAAATCCTTCACGCATCACTATCTCTTCACCCGAATCCTATTACTTTTCTCCTTCTCTTTCTCCCAAAGCCGACCAAAGATAACTCAAGGAGAAAGAAGAAGATACTATACGTTTTTGAGCTGAAAAAGAAAAGATGGACTTAATAAACTGTTATTTGGGGCGAGACTTCGCAATCCGGCTGAAGAAAAACCTTGCAAGGGGGGAAAAACAAGTAGAACGGTCGAATTTTGATTACTTTTTCACTTGTAGTGCTGCGTAGGGCTAAGCCAGGGTACTGAGGCATGGCTGGGTATACAAACTACTGTACAATGCTTACAGGATGAAGCTCTAGTAGTCTAGGCACAAGATGAATGAGTGTCGGATAATAATAGGCATTGGACAAACTTATTTTTCTAGGTGTCCCCGCCATGGGAACTAGCCTTTGCATAGCAGACCTTAAAAAAGACATGACTTGTTATGAAGACAGACTTGTGTAGGTATAGGAGTTAAGGATGTTTTCTCAAAAGAATGCATATCTAGAAAAAAATAGGCCTATATAATTGCAGAGTGTACGATCTATACCTCTCTCCTTCACAATATCAGCTATTATATACTAGCTGATGCTATGTCAAGAAAGCCTCAGGCATGCATTAGGGGATGTATATAGGCCTATCATAGAATAGAATATCTAGGTAAAATAGTGTATTCCAATTCATAAGCAATACACGATGTAGGCTTTATCCTATTACCAATTATAGATTAAAAGAAATTGCGTCTTTGCAAGTATTTTCCCTCACCCTGACACTTATCGTGGCAAAACATTTTCCAAAGTGGTCATTTTCTTATGGTCCACCTCCAAAGTATAACACTAGAATAGAACATTTACATAACCCTAACCCTAATGCCAACACCACATAGTAACCACTATAATTTATTTAGTTAGTTATTTGAGTTTTATCTTTACAGGGTTATCAGGTACAAAACTGCTTTCTACAATGGCTATGTTGGCCTGGAGGAGGTATACCTACAATTCAATTAAAAAGTGAACTTAAAGAAAAGATTAATTGCTCAGTTGTATATAACTGTACCAAATAATAATCCTAACCCTGTATATTTGACAAAATAACGTTGCAGCATATTGTTGGTCTGAAATCCAACAACTACACACCATACATGTACCTAAGAGACAACAGCAGACGATTCTGAAGATTTTACCCCAATGAAATCCCTTATGAATGGATAAGCCAGGAATCCTATCCACTTTGTGATACAAAAGCCCCCTCTTTATCCCCCTATTCAACCCTTAGGGGTAAGGCCCTGTACCCCTCCATCTCCCCCAAAGTATTACAAATGTAGAAGGAAAAAAATAGGAAGAGGGAAGAAAATAGATTTTGGATTCTGATACATCTGTTACACAGCGTGGTTTCAATTACACAGCTCTGCGCACCTAGGAAAGGCGGTGAAAGGCTAAAGTAGCGGTCAAACAATAGGACTAGAGAATGTCCCGGCCTGAGTCTTAGGGGTTGAGTGTCCGGCTTTACTGGACACTGAGCAGCTTGGGAATTGATCATGCAAAGAAGATGAGTCTAAACCGACTTCTCTTCTTTTTTGGTCATCCTTCATTCTCCACATTATTAAAAAGGGTAAATTCTTTGAAAGAGGATTGGAGGGTGTATGAAAGGAACGTAGAAGAAAAATGAGAACAAGTTTCACAATGAATAGATGGATTTAAGGAAGCTTTAAAAAGGAGGCCTGTCATTTTGACCACTGTTACATCTTTTTTCTCGGTCTGGTTTCTCTTCCTTTTATTCACAGCGCAGATCTATTGATGTAGTAACAACCTCGGGTTAACCACGGCCTTTTAACAATCAATATTAATTGATTTCTGGGACAATCGTGCAAGAAAATGTTTCATCATTGCTGTGAAAGGCTTGTTGATTTATCTGTTTGCGAGTGTTTGTTTATTAGTTTTTCCCTGGTATTTCTTGTTACCACCCCTTTCTTAGCTGGTTATATGAGGCAGACCAGCTGTCCAGATCACAGGAAATATTTCCAGTACACATTCCACAAGGTGTTATTTCAAAAATAATTGTTTTTAACTTTTTAAGCAACATTTTAAAAGAAGTCGAAAGTCTTTCAGTTTTCATTTGCGATCACACCTTTATTATTAATCAGAATATCTTAACCAATGAATAATGTGATAGTTTAGATTTTCAAGTCATTTCATTTTTAAAGACATAAATAATGAGGTGTGACTGTTTGCATTCATGTTCATATTATGGCAACTAAGTACAGGGGCACCTCTTATTATTATCAGTGCTTTCATGCATGTATCCCTAAAATAAATGCTTTAGAATTATTATTACTAAATTATGAAATCAAAAGAAGTTGACTGAAAAGCAACAAATATTAATGAGAGAGGAAGAAAAGAAGAGGGAGAGAGAGAGAGAGGAGGGGGGGGGGGGATAGGAGAAAGAAAGACACCTTTACTAAGAGCAATGTTTAACACGTTGCCAACGTTTTATCCTTAACAATATACTTAAGATCTAAGTGCTTAATTCTCCCTAAAGCTGTTGCCAAATTGAATTCATTTAAACACTGATTGAAATGAGGATAAGCATCATAGAGCTCCTTCTCTCATATTACCAATTCAAATTACCACCACCAAAAAAGGGAAGTGAAAGAGTTACAACCACTGGACAAAGTTGAATGTGACATGCACATAATGAACAGCTTTCAGAAAAGTTTATGCCCTTTTCTACAACAATAAAAGAGAGAGAAAGGGGAGAAAAGGGCTTTCAGGAGCATTTTTCAAGTCTTGCATTCACTATAGAAACACTATTAACAAAAAGGTGTTAAAATCAACAGGGACCTCGATGTGACTCAATTGATGCTCGGCATCCTGGGAGTCTGTCTGCTTAATGTAGCTCCTCAGGCCCATTTCGTAATGTAAGGATAAGAAATATGTCTGTTGGGGTCTGCAGGAGAGAGAGAGAGCCAACCTTAGCTGTTGGACCCTTCTCAACATGCAACATAAGTCCTGTCATCATCAGCTCGAGTTTGCCAAATAACCCGTAATTTTAACTATCATGATCACAAAATAACCGGTTAATTTGCGTCTTCATCAGCCTGCAGTTACAATTAGCGGGATATTTGGTCGAGAAAATATCCGAGGAGCTGACATTGGTCATAAAACATATACCCCTTAAAAAGACATATTCTGTATTGCGTTTGTCATTAAATGCACTGAGAATCAGAAACATGTCCGATTTGACATTAAATCTAGACTAAAATAGGGATTTCTTTTTTTTCTGTATTCAATGTGGCCAGTTGCACAACAGCTTAAATTATCAAAATTTAAAGAACCTGTACCAGACTATAACACAGGGTGAATCTGACTCACAATACGCCATACATTAAAGGAATTTTCAATCACACTTTTAAGGTTACCCGTATCATACAGTTGCCCCATTTAATTAAATATCATTGGTATTCTCTGCCCCCATCCTTGTCCCAAGAGGGGCAAACCTACACCCCCTCCCATCAAACCACTCATCATAACTACAAAAGATATCCAATGTATATCTTGCCTTCAAAAATATTGAAAGCGGCACATAAAATAATCACTACTAACACATGCACAATAAAGTCACGGCCTCACAATATAAATTGACCATTGTTCAGAAATGTAATTTTTCTTCTGGCTTAGGCTGCCTTTACAAAAAGAAGCCGCGGCAAAGAAGATAGATTTTTAATCGTCCTCGGTGCTTTTATACAAGGAAACCTTGGAAATGTGAGGCGGACTAAAGCATACTTAGGAAAAGTTAATGTAAAGTATAGAAAGAAGGATTACAAAATGAAAAGAGAGGAGAGAAGAAACACAAGAACAAAAGGAAGTCAAAACATGGATTTTTCCCCCTTCCTTTTTAAAAGAGAGAAAAATAATAATAACAGGCTTAGGGAGAAGGATGAAAGGATTTGTTCAATTCTTTGAAAGCACAATTGAATAATAGCAACTGTATGACAAATGTAGCAGAGCAAAAACATTTTATCAAGTGTTACATTAATAGAAAAGCATGGTGAAGTCTTGCTCTCTCTCGCTCTCAGGTAGGCTGAACTGAAGGAGGAGAGAAGATCATAAACCAGTGGAAAAAATAAGATTGGGAGATAAGAGCAACTAGCAACTTGGATCTAGGGAACTAAAAAGGAGCACTGATAATGTAAAAGAAGAAAAAGCGAGCTTCCATTAATAAATGGAGGGACAAATTGTGAAATGAAATCTCACCATTTCTACACAAACGTTTTTAAATGTCTGCCCAAACAAAGAGCTATGTTAAAAATGACACAAATAAAAGGAAAGGTATTCCAACCATGGTCCATAAGTCCATGTTCTGTCTGTGTCAATAGGCAGTTCTCTACAACTGTTGCAATTGTCATGACAAATTAAAAATAATTGTTCTTATTCTTTAAATGTAACTTATCTGAAACTTTAACTCATCCGAGGTTCTATGATTATTTTCTCCTTCTCAACCGACTTGTGTGATATTACCTAAAAAGAATGCTCTTTAGGCCCGTCTTCATCATCTCGAGATTGCCAAATAGCCCGCTATATTTCTGATTTGGGAAATAGTCCTAAAGTTCCAAATCGCGTCTTCATCAGCTTGAGATTCGACCTCGAAACTTGAAACTCGAACTAGAGATATTAGCTCGAGATATTTTGCTCAGCGTTAGCGCATAGTGCGAGTCTTCAGTCTGGTGAAGACGCACAGGACAAATAGCTGGATATTTTGCCAAATAGTGGGATATTTTGCAAACTATCCCAAGATATCTCGGGATGACAATCCCGACCAAATATCCTTCTAATTGCTACTTCGGTCTGATGAAGGAGCAAATAAGCTGGATCATTTGCGACCGGAATAGTTCAAATAGCTGGATATTTGGCAATCTTGAGAAAGTGAAGACAGGCCTATTGAGAACCTTCTTTGCTTTTCTTGCTGATCAACCAATATCAACATAAGCTAGAAAGTTAACATTGGATATAAGGGCTTCTGCATTTAATCTCTTCTCAATTAAATGGCTCCTCAAAACATTGAGAGGCATGTGTGAAGTAGCCCTAGTGTGTTGCAAGGTCTTTTCCTCTACATTGACATAATAATGACCAAATCATGGCTACTGTGTTCACATAGAACAAAAGTCATAATGATCCTTCAATAATGCATTGGTCTGATCCTGAGTCAAGGAGCTGAATGTAGAATGTATCTCCTAAATAATAATCAAGAGCATGGAAGTCTAATCTAAAACAGCAAAGATTCTCATTTGAGCAATGCCAGAATATTTGATAAATTTTCCATGTTAAAATGAAAAATATGTTAGGCTAGTTACAACATTCACAATGATATCTAAACATTTAAGTTGTGCATGAAGGTCTGAATTATGGATCACAGAAAAACAGAACATCAATTCCTTCCAGATAAAGCTTCAAAAATTACTAACTTCAATCTCAAATTATCATTGGTTTTGACACATACTATGAGGAAAGTCTGAACACACCTTGTGAGAGCAATGTTCTCTACATCATGTTTGTGAAAGTGGAGAAAACATAGATATGAGAAGCCAGACAAATGTAAGGTCATTCACCCTTTGGTGTGTGTGGGGTAGTGTGTGGGTATTGTCTGGGGTGGTGTGATGTAGTGTGTGTGGTAGGGTGTAGGTTGGTATGTCAGGCAGAGTATGGGGTAGAGTGGGGTTAAAGTGTGGGATGGAGTGTGGGGTAGAGTGCTCAGAGCCTTATTTTTGTATTGGGTTCCTCTATTCCGTTTATTTCCATTAGCTTAACTACTTACTTTGTGTGGGGGGGGGGGGGGGAGGGGGTGTTTTTGTATTAGTTTTGTAGATGTGTTTATTATATTTTGTTATATACCTCACTTAAGTAATCCAGCAATCTGATTGGTCGAAATTGCATTCATAAACTTTAACTATTCCCGAAAATTCCCAGTAACCATGGTTAAAATAGTTCTAAAATCCCAATAACCATGGTTACCGGGAAAATAGTTCAGTCTCCATGGTTACCCCATAGGTTTACATGTTAAAAAATGGTCTGAGCGATCCAGGATACCGTACGTGTGCGAAGAATTGGTCGGTAATTACAATACAATTGAATCTCGATCGATCTTACCGACAATTTTATCTTGCATTGTTGACATGAAGACGAAAATAAACTTCCAAAAACAAAAAAACAACATCTGCCGATAGATCTTGATCTAAGTTCGTGCCAATATGCATTGCAAAAGTAAAAGAAGGGCCGTAAAATGGAGCAGAAGCGAAGCATCCACCACCGAAGCCGTTGTCAATCCATTTTAATGTATATATTAGAGAAAACTGCTAAGTGAAGAAACAGAGCGCGATAGCCGAAAGGTTTAAGGCGCTGCTTATAGTTACATCACCTTTTGTACGCAAGAGTTCGAATCCCATCTTCGACAAAAGTTTTTTTATTTTTTATTTTTTAGTCTATTTTTTTTGGCATATAAAAGTATTAATGACTGCTTTAATATTCGAGAAATAGTTGTTTTTATACGCTCTCGGGGAAGGTTACAATTGGGCTATTGCCCTCGGCACGCCTCGGGTAATAGCACAATTCTAACCTTCCCTTGAGCGTATAAAAACAACTATTTCTCTCAAAGCAGTCATTAATACTATATTATTTTGTTTACATATTTTGTTTATATATTGGTTTATTTTATTTTCTATTCATAGGTTATATTCCATTCATTTATCAGTTTTTTTTTCTCAATGCGAAAGATACGTAAAAAGAATTGTGGATCTGAAACCTGCCATAAAATAAAATCCAATCCAATTCTAACAACGATATACATGTAAGCCTGGCACTTCTACATTTACACCCTCAATTCAGAGAGAGACGAAACAACCCGCATGACCTTAAAACTAAACTACAGAGAGAGAGGGGGGGGGGGGGGTGGGGGGGGGGGGAGGAGACATGAAACATGGATGCAATAAAAATATGGCTACAATCAAATTTACATGGTGAAAATCTTTTAGACCTTGCAGTAATTTGATTACAACAAATGATTGTTATACTAAGGTCTTGTCAGTTCATGGTCATATTGGATGAAATATGGCACCCACAGACCCCTTTCCGCATTCTTTTCCTCTTCCCTTGTCCTTAGCCACAATTAACTAGAGTGTAGGAAAGCACTATAAACACTCTGGTAATGGTATGGTATGTGGTAAGAAAAATGTGCGCTTGATACTGCACATACATGAATGTAACTTCATAATGCATTCTGTATACATGTGTAGGGCTTTTTATTGATGTACATGTACCTGTAAATATTCATCATGTTGCAGAATTAACCATGCAGAACTATTCATCTTGATTTCAATATATATTCTCTGCTATATCTGATTTCAAAGTGAGCCAAACAACACCATCTTTTGTTATGTCAAATTTTAAAACATATATTAGTTATTTATATTCATATCTTTAAGTATCTATTTCTACTATAATAAAAAAAGGAACCAGAAACATTGTAATAGATAGCGAACACCCCCCCCCCTTAAAAAAAATATATATATATAAACAATGACAATTCAGATCATACAAAAAAATATATAAAAAAATAAAGAAATAATTAAAACAAATTGTAAGAAAATAAATAAATAAATAGAATAAGGAATTATATAAAATAAAAAGAAGACAGCAATGCACAGCAAGCATAATTTTTTTTCTCTAAAGGGCATGTTAAATCTTATTCACTAGTCCATTTATATACTTTGCTTGCCCAAAGCAAAGCAATCTGTACTGTAGTACAGAATGGGCTTGTATATATAGTACAACCCAGCTCCTCCATGGCCAAGCCAGCCCAAGATGACGCACCAGCCTTCAAGCGGTGGAGGGGCGAGGGAGAATGAAAGATGGTCTTCGGCGCAACTATCATCACTTACACAGATATTGTTTATTTTCAAAGCAACCTCCAACGTTCAACATTGGTTTAAGATCAAGTACTTGAGAACAGATGGACACTTGGTCTGACAGCGACGCTACATATTTTGTCCTACTTAAACTTAAAGAGATGATCTTACGGGAATGTGAATTTTGCATATTATGCTTACACATTTATAAACATTAATACTGTGATATTTAAAAATTGAAGAAGATTTTATCAATAGTTCAAAAATGAACTGCTTGAGAACTGTTGGACAGTTAACACCACTGATACTTTTCACTGTGATTTATTATGAGATAATTTATTGGGAAGAACCCAATTGCTGGATGTTGTGATATTCACTGGTGTAAGATGGTTTTTAGACTTTTAGTCAATTATTATGGAGATGATTGCATGGGGATATATGATGAAATATGAATATCATCCTACGTTTTTTACCCTATGTCAAGGGTATTTTGTATCTCATTTAATTTGTTTTTAAATCTACATTAATTGATTTAATTTCTTCTCCCAGAACTCATCTAACCTATGATAAACTTGTATGAATCTTGACCAGCTTTTATGAACTTCTACACCATTTATCCCCTTGCCCTTTTGTTACATTTAATTTTAAATCAATGTATTTTATTCATTTTGACCCCTATTACTCTTACACACTAATGCCAGCTATACCTAGATTAAGACATCATAACCCACTTCTACAAATACCCACACCACTACTTTTTTCTCCCTCATCTGTAGTTTTTCTTTAATCTTTTTTTAAAACTCAAAAAGCATGTTCCTCCCACAAATTTACAAACCTACAAACTGATTTTAGGCAACTTCTACACAAAGCACCCTCAAATGAAACTTGCATGTACATACAAACTTGGCAATCGGTCTGGATTGATGAACATTTCATCCAGCAATATAATTCAATCCACCTTAAAACGACACTTCGTTCCTGCTTTTCATGAAAAAGTTCTTACCACAACATTAGCTGTTATTAATGATTCACAAAAGTTTCTTGTCCATAAAATGGCTTTTAGAAACTATTTACAAAGGTTTCATGCCACAAAATGTGCTGGCTTTACAGACATGGATGCCTCTCAGCCTCAAATAGTTACACATGCATCACATCAATCGTTTTGCTCTGTATATGAACCACAGACTGTTTAATACCTTTGTTAAAAATCATTTGCTACTCTCACAAGTTTCTCGTCCTTAAAATGGCTTCCAGAACCAATTCACTCAGGTTTCATGCGACAAACACATCTAGCTTTAGATGTAGGCCTATTTCCTAACAACAACTTGTTGCTCACACATCACACGGATCTGTTTTCTCTGGACATGACGTGCAAACCGATGCCGCTTGTTTGTTATTCACTCTATAAATTCACCATTCAAGATGCTATCCCCATCATCCCAATGTGCTTTCGTCATTCAAACACGTCGGGAGAAAAGGAAGTCGGTTTATCTCATCAGGAACGCTCTGAACGCGGTTGAACCATGAACTCCAAAAGGAAATCACAAAACCGTTCTTCACCTAGAAAAAACCAGGGGGTGTCTTGACTTATTTTAAGTGTTTAATGACATGAACAGTCTATGCTATTATAAATATGGTTCATAGTTCGTAGAAATTTTATGTACCGGGTAATGGATTTTTGAAAGCCTTAAATTAAATGGACATTATTTTGTTTGCCCCTAAACATTATATTAAATGGAGATCCAATACAGCAATTCAGGAATCTTTAGATGGACTGATTCAGGTATTATTTAGATGTTTTATGGCGTGGCTATATCACCCTGTTACATCTGAATTGTGTTTGATTCCAAAGCAATTCAATGAAATGAATAGGCACAAATAGGAAATTTAATGGACATTCTTTTGTTTGATGAGATAAAATAGACATCCATACTAAGAATCTCATAAACTGATAGATGTAACGATTTGGACTTTTTGGCCAGGAATGTTTGAGTTCTGTCTACTGAACAAAAATTGGGCATTATGTAAGAAATGGATTCTCAGTGGAATTACTTTCATATTTAGGTATTTTCAAAATGCCTGAAAATTAAAGTTCATTTCAAGCAAAATTAATGTTTTTTTTATAGTTTATAAATGTTACTAGATGTTTTTATATTTTTTCTGATCTTTATTGCATTCATGACAATGATTTTCTTCTCTCTTTGGTTTATCTTTTATTATTTCAAAGCATATCAATACAATTGCTATTCGTCTTACACCTGACAAATTTAAAGAATTAAGCCAAACATTAAATACATTCCTCTTGTTTAAAAAATATACAACTTTCAATAATCCTGATATATTCTGTGATGTTTGCCAGGGCACAGATGATAACCAGCAATTAACAGTAGTACACTGTAAATGGTTCATGTAATTACCAATATCCCAAACTAATTGGTCATAAAACTACTGATTTATCACTAGTATGTAGATCTAGAATAATGATATAGGGTGACTAAAAATGCACTATCTTTGCCAAAATGACTTTGCTTTTCTTTTTGTGTGAAATACGATATGGCACTATATTCTAGTGATTACTTTTCAGTAATTAACGGTAATTTCATTGATTTTCTTACTCATAATGTTGCTGACATCCATTTTAGACTAACTTGTCTAAAATCACAGATTTCGTTTACTTACATGTAGGATCTTGAGGTTAATGAAACACAGCATCATCTTTTGAATGCGATTTTCTTCTTATTAACACAAACTTATAAGCTCTTTGTAAGCAATATTATCCACATTACCAGAACTTGACTTTCTCCCTAATACATGTACAGGTGAATTGAGGCAAATAATGGCCCTTTCAGACAGGAGAATATTTATACAAAAATGGTCTGAAGAAACGTTGTATAAAGAATTATTGGATTCTGAAAGGGGCATACAGACTAGATAACAACATTGTGTGAAGGAACTACGATTAAAGAAACTATTTGAAATAGTCAAGTGACACGGCAGCCGGCTAATCATCAGTGTGCGCTCACAATAAGCCCTGCACACTTAAACAAATTTTATTTGATGCTATGTTCAGACTAGACCCAGGAACCTGATTCTTTATCAAATTTTTGTTCAACGATGCTTCGCTATAGGACGTTTCTTTATACAACATTCATAGAGTAAAGGCAATCATACAGCTGAGAAATTCTTGTACAGCTATACAACATTTCTTTACACAATATTCATAGAGTAAAGGTAATCGTAGAGCCGAGAAATGTTTGTAAATTTATACAACATTCATAGAGCAAAGGTAATCATACACCTGAGAAATGTTTGTACATCTATACAACATTTTTGTATACAACATTCAGACTACAGTAAAGGTAATCGTATAGCTGAGAAATTCGTGTACAGCTATACAATGATTTCTAGGAGGCTGAACGCAGTGTAAAAAAGGCTTTGTATTGGTCCAATATAAGTGCAAACATGTGAGCAAATTACCTGATTGTTTTTACCAGTCTCTAACCAAGGATGGGCTGCTGGTAAGACCAAGGGCACGCCAGCGGGACGGTTATACTATTTTCTTGAGCTTTCTTGACTCCTTATCTCATTATTTCTAAAGATACAGAGAGGTAAGAGAACAAACAGAATTCCAGTGATGTATTATGCCATTTGAATCGTCATCAGAAGTCATGGGTGACTGTCTTGAGTTACCGAAATATTTCGGATCGTGCAGGCAATTACAAAAATTAGATGTTATGGTTAAAAAAATACTTGGTATATCTTTTTACTTCATCTCTCCCTATTTCTTTAAATCGAGAAGACAGGGAATAACAACATTAGATATAAATGTCATTCTACCAAAGTCTTAATTTAAAGTTAATTGATGAATGTTGTACTTTTCTGTTTGAGTTTGTGCAAGTTTTACTTACATGTTGATTTTTTCTGCAGATATAAGTAACCCAACAAAGTACAATTATTAATATTTTATTGAAATCCTTTTTAACTAGTAAATTTATGAATGATTAGAGTCATGTTATCTCTAAAGAATTTTGCAGACTATGTTATCAGCAATTAATTCAATTTTTTTTAGGACAGCATGAAATCAAGTAAAATAAAACGAAAAAATACATTTCTCGACTAAAAATGAAATGAGTAAAATAATTATAGACATTTTCTCATTTACTTGTATGGACCAGACAAGTAGGGGATAAAATCTAAAATAAGTAGGAAAAGTGAAGATAATAGTACATTATCTCTTTCAATGAATTGAATAGCCATAATTTCTGACAAACTTCAACCATAAAGACTGTCATTTCCAATTGAAAGGGTAATCCAAACATGTACTCCGTTTACAGCCAGGTTCAGCTAAAGTAGAACTTCCAATTCCTAAAAAACATTCAATTATAGTTTCCATTCAATACACTTCAAGGAGCTACAGAAGTTTAGAAATCATCATCATACTCAATCATTAGAAGATCAAGCTGTACTTATATGTAATATATGTTACAAACATTTATTTCATCATGGATGTGTGAGACAACCATGAACAAGTAAACAAAGAACTTATTTTGAAAGTGGAAAATTTCAAAATCATGGTAAACATACTAATAAACAAAAAAATATATAAAAACAAATAAACAAACAGCATAAATTGGAGTAATAATCATCTAAGTAAATAGAAGCCTACATCATTTGTTCATATAAAGCATATTTTCAAGGCAATCTACGAAATATAGGTCCTATTGCAATTTGATTTGATTTTGAGAACTTACACTTTCAAATGGGAGAAAAGTTGTTAGACAAATTCGCAGCTGAACCAAGTATGCACAATCCTTGCCTGTCCTCTCTCCCAACAAAGCCTTATCTTTCACAAGATGGAGTACACAATATCAGAGCATATATCACAGATTTTCTGCTTTGTGTCTAATAAGTCCAATCATCAGCACCACACAAGTAAAAATCCAAGAAATCTTGTCAATGTCTGTTGCCAAAGAATGAAATATTCCTGTGGAGAAAGTGAAACAATGTCTGACCTTCAGTAAAAGTTGTACATTTTCACCAAAGCGGGGTTTACGGTCTCCAAATCGGAATCACAAATTGAACCTCAAGGATGTCCAGGGTAATTCACAAGCTTCTTGTGAAATTGACGTACAAATGTGCCTGGAAACAAGTACAGGTGTATGTAAATGTCACTATCCACTGCTTATCTCACAAGCTTGTTGTGAAATTGACAAGCTTGTTGTGAAAATGACAAGCTTCTTGTGAAATTCACAAGCTTCTTGTGAAATTGACATACAAATATGCCTGGAAACAAGTACAGGTGTATGAACAAGTAATAGCGATGCCACCATCCACCGCTTATTCACATGATGATAATGAAAGCTAAGTTCCTCACATGAATTCCACAAATATTTAACAATGGCATCTACTCTCGAGGATTGAGGTCAAGTTTGTTGATGTCAGTAGCTGAAATATCATCTACTGAAATTGCAAGCTCCTTGAAATGTACAACCATGAATCCATCGAGTGTAAAATCATCTAGGATGTTGTTGAAATTTATAAACAAGTTCTTGATATGTTGGGTTGCAATGCTGACTGGAAGTGTAGATATCATCCACAAGCTCGTCGAAATTTACTAACAAGCTACTTGAAATGTACAATCATGAATGAACACCTAAAGCATGCAACAAGCCAGCTCTTCCCATCGATCCTATAGTATACGGCAATGTTTATCCACGGCTTTAGGGTACGTGGATGGCAATGAAGGCGCTGAGAGCAGTGATCGGCAAGCATGCGTCTGCTACGTATTTTGGTTCCCTTCGTGCGTGCTACTACTACCGTCGGAGGTCTATGGTCTCACACACGCCTGGCAAGGGGAGCCGATTTGAGAATGAGAAACAATTTCAGAATTCAATCAGGAGAGCTCGATCCCTTGCACGGAGACTCAAGCTGAGCGAAGGCAGTCTAGGTTTCCCCCCTGAGTCATGTCCTAGAGGGGCTCTGTCGAGGGCTGTGATTGATCAAAGCCAGAGGCTGGAGGTGGGGAACAGCCAATGGGAGGAGGCGTTATACGATGGGAGGCGACATGCTGGGCCAGGTTGACCTGATGGTAGGACCACATGTATCTAATTTTATGAAATTTATGCTGGAGGAATTAGCCTCTCCTCAAAGCCTGTCATCGTTTATCTACAGCTCAGCAAAACCATGGACCTACCATTTGAAAGTAGCCTTCCTTACAGGAATGGGAGAACAATTATTGGAGATGTCCGAATTGTATTTCACAGGTGTATTATATTGTCTTCTGATACAATGCAAGGTTAGGAAATACATTGTCTGTTCGGAGCCAGAAGGACATTAACTATATAGTTTAACACAGAGTTAACCAACTTCTGGCTTATACAGACAACACTTGTTGTGAGAAGGGAATAATTAACTTAACATGAACAGTTGAAAGTAAACACCTTTCTGGCTTCAAGAGATGACATCTTCCTGAAAACAAATAGGCCAACTATCCTGTAAAAGTTGGTGATGATGAGCCAAGAACCTCCTCCTCTAAAACTGAAGTGAGGAAGGATGGTCCCCACAATGTACACACTCCAAGGTAGAATGAATAGCCCTATTGAGAGGGGGTGTGCACCATAATTAGATTCTGTACACTGTCAGTGGTAACAGCTCCATCGAAAGGAGATATGATTAAACAGCACCATAGAGAGGGCCTGCACAACATTCAATCTGTATGCTAACATGGTCTGCTGAGAATCAGAAGGGCGTTAGTCTGCGTTAAACATTTACGGTACAGCTTACACCCTTCTGGCTTTAAGCAGACGACTTAAGCAATGAGAGCACCAAAAAGAGGGCGTATACAAGATATTACACTCTGCAGACCTTTATTACCTACAACAGCTCTACTATGTAGCACAAAGGAGGGTCCTAAAGTCTGTATTTTGTGCTACTGAAATGGTTTTAAATTTCAAGCCCTCAGCAGACAGCATGAAGGTTTACCTGTTGACTACTGAAATCTCTCATTCCCATAGACTTTACACAGGCACCAATCGTTTCTGTAGATAATGGGTTAATATTGCTGTTCCGACATTTGGTCAGGCGACGATTGTTCCAAGCTCTATTTTGTCAAAAGCATAGGGTTAGGGTTAGGGTTGCAATATTGCGTTATAGGTCAGATTTAGGTTCAGATTTAGGTTCAAATTTAGGTTCAGATTTAGGTTCAAATTTAGGATCAGATTTAGGTTTAGATTTAGGTCCAGATTTAGGTACAGGTTGAGGGTTAGGTACATGTACAGTGTTGGGTACAGGATAGGATTTAAGAGCAGTTATTGTCCATACGCAGGTCCTCAGCTGCCTGCGAGAAGGACCTTACTACCATTGACAGCACATAGGTGTTATGGCCTACTTGCAAGCAACCAATAATGTGTCATAACCCTATGAACAATAGAATGTGTTTGGCATCCAGTTCAGATGACGGATGATGTGAATGTGAAGAGAAGGAAGCGAGAAGGTCACGTCATGGTCAAGTACTATCAAGGACATGCTCATGCTGGTCCCTCTAAGGTCAGAAGTTCAGATAGTTCCTGCGGCTAAGTCAAGATACTGAACATAACTGCCATGAATATAGATGCAATGCAGCTCAGTATAATTCAGTGACTCAGGATACTCCAAATCGACTTCATCATGAAGCAATTCATCTTCATAAGCATTGTCTATCAAAAATAATATCCTATATATATCCATATATATTAATCAAACCTTAAACAAATGTAAAAGAGCGAGAGAGTATTTATGCCTTCAAAATATTGCACGTTTTAAAAGAATTCCCTTTAAAAGGTTGGAAGTAGAACAGCTATTCTCTTACACTTCAATTCAATTCCATAAGATAATTTTCTTCATCATGTGCATATCTCATGAAAAAGATATCCAGAATAAATATATCTTTGAAACATTTATATTCATGTCTTAAAACCTTAACAAACTTTCATTAGACAGAGAGAAAGAGACGTGCGCTTCAAAATATTGTCCTTGTAGAAAGGAATCCCCTTTAAAAGGTTAGTAGGAAGTAGAGCAGCTATTCTCTCACACATCAATATCATGATGAGGCAATCCATCTTCATCAAGAGCATTATCTTTCGAAAAAGATAAATAGTGACAGGACCGTGGCTCACGGAATAGATAAAGACATGAAAGATTACCAAATATTCCACAAATATACTTGTATTACAAAAAGGAATAACCCAGTTTACAACTGTATTCAAATTCATGTAAAGTTCTTAAATGTACTATTCAGTTTTTGAAAAAACTTGTTAAACTATTATTTATCTCTTTACTAATGCATGAAAAGCAGGCTACTAAATATGTACTAAAAGATAACCCAGTCTTGTTAATATTTCTTCATTTTTTGAAGGGATAACTCACTAAATGACAATGTTATAACATTACCATAGTCCATATTAAGAGACTATGGATTTATGTTGCCTAAATTTATATTATATTTGAAACATTTTTAAATATTCCTGAAATAAGATTGGAAATGAGGAAAAAGTAGGAAGTAATTGCTTTTACATGGTTTGTCTATTTTTATCCTCATTGAGAAAAGGCAAGTGGCAGAACAACTCTATTTTAAACAATATATGATGAAAAAGTTATCCGAGAGATAACCTTTATATCAATTGAGTGATTTTAGGTGATTGCCTTTCTTCAGTTTAAAACTTTTCCAATCAATCTCTATTCCAAAGTTTTGACAGCCAACCCTCTAACTTTACTTTCCCTGGTCATGAAAAAATGACACGGAAAGCCGTCTACAATTTCACCTGTCCTCAATCTCATTCCCGGTTCATGAACGATAAGAGACAATTTTCTTAGAGGCAATAACGAGAAGTTTGATAACAGTCACTTGCTGGAGAATGGTATCGCTTCATACCATTCCATCAAAGTCGGTGATAAGAGTAACAAATGTTGTCTATCCTCTGTTCAGAGTAAGAAGGGCATTAACCCTGTATTAAAGTATGTGAGTTAATGTCCTTCTGGCTCCAAACTGGCGCTATATGATCGTATCGTTTCTAAAGGCACTCCTCAAAATTTGATGGGCTGGAATGAATTGTGTACATGTCAAGATAAAAGACAACAAATCAGCATGAGGAGGACTAGGGAGTGGAGACAGATTTAGCTTCGAAAAGCTTTAAAAAGCCATGGGAAAAGAAATTACAAAAAAGGGATACAAATATATTAAAGTCCTATATGACATTGAATCTTGCTAAGAAAAATGTTATTTAAAAAAAAGTTACATCTCACCTGTTCCGAGGCGGAAGGGTATTACTTTAATACTTAACATAAGGCTTTGATGTTATTTTTAATTTGATTGTAAATTTTCATGTAATTCAGGTGAGGCTGCGATATGATAATAAAAACTGAACTGAACTGAACTACAAAGTCTTTCCAGTTTCTTGTGATATAATGGACCTGGATCGCCTATCTAACATGGCATTAACTTGTGTCTATTTACATGAAGTGAATTCAATCATGGCTCTTGATTCTATATTAAAAGATTTTTTTTAAAGAACTTCACTTATGATGCAATGATTTCACATAAAATCATCATCATTCCCATAATTGCATTTTTGTTTAATTGTAAAAATTTGTTTAATCATACAGTGGGATATGCAACTAAATAAAACTAGGAAAGGAAACTAAAAAAAGAAAAAGAAGAATCACTGTTCAACAGGTTAAATTGTAAGTGTGAATGATGCCACTGACAGGAGAAACTGAACCACTGGTAATTGATGGTTGCACAAGTGTGCAAGTGTAGAATTGGGGAAAAACGCAGCTATTTGGCAAGTAAAATAAAATCAATTCAGTCAAAACTAAGTTACAACCCAACAACTGTTCCAATAATTCACACCCTCTGTAATGAGAAAATGATCAAGTGTCTTTTATTGAAGTGGTTCCCCTCCGGCCCATATTTCACATAAGAAAAATAAGTTTTTCAAATTTTGTCTGTCTGAATCCAAAAATGTGGATTATATATATGCTTTAATATGTTTCTATTTGATTATGATCATGATTCACATCTTGGTGTATAGCAATCATAATATCATATCTTTCTTTCTTTCTTTTGTTTTGTTTTGTTATATTTTGTTCTTATTTATTTTATTTTATTTTATTTTATGTTTTAAATAATTTTTTTTGGGGGGACAACTTTTGTTCCATATGCAATCTAAAGGAGATGTGAATCAACACAGGGCTGTTGCAATTATTTTGCTTGCTCATATCACCTCATATCTTCCCTTCTCCTCTCTTTCTTTTAAACATTCTATCCAAAATGCTAACTTTCTCCATTACAACAAAGCCCCTTTGTCTTTCTTTTTTGAAAATCCATTGCATAATTTCTGTCTCTTTTTTCTGACGGCATTCCTTTTCTTTCTTTTTCTCTCTTTTTCTCTCTCTACCTGATACATCAACACAACTCTCTCCCTGTTGATATTAGGCACTTATTAGTAAAAAGAGCATGATCTAGTAAAAGGTGTGAAAATTGTGAGGGAAATGGCTGAGCTAACAACAATTTTTAAACTATGATCGAAAAGAGGAAGTTCAAATCTCATAGGTTGAAGGTCAATAGTTCCAGCACCTTTACTAACAATTCTTGGATAATTTAAAGCTTGAAAATCCATTAAAACTGAACAAATTAGACCAACTCCCATCGTGGTTTGCTGTACCGAGTATATTGGGATATTTTGGGGTTTTCAAGATGCTTTGTGTTACCTTTTTACCTTGCAGGGAGCAGAATAAGTTCGAAGAGATAGTATTTCCCGTACGGTATGAGGATTTTCAATATATACATATTTATCGGTTCAATGTATACCAAATAAACAATATCAATATTAACAGATGGTGAGAAATCAATTCAAGCAGTGCTTTTAATGAGATTAGTTATAAGAAGAAGAATATTGGATATTTATGTATATCTCCAATGCTAGGTGCTCAAGGTACTCCAATATTACCCCTGCTCTAGCTAGGCTACCGATTTCTGTGCTCACAGCATTCAAGGAAATACTTCCTGCCGGTACCCATACAACACCTGGGTAGAGAGTGGCAAATGCAGATTAATGCCTTGCCAAAGGACTCCAGTGCTGAGTCAAGGCTTGAACCCGCGACCTTCACATCTCCAGGCACGTGTTAAAACCACTCAACTCCGACACCTCTACAACTGTGATTTCAAGGAGAGCGTGGATGAAGAGAGGAACTTGGCTAGGTCTCGAACACTCTTGAGAATCAAGCAGTGGTGCGAAGTTCCCCAAAGCATCTTTAATCTTTAAGAGGTGCCAAGATGAGAGCAGGTGGGACTGACTGGAAGCAGAAAGATAGGTCATTGCCTTACCCCCAAATCATGGAACCATCTAGGTGTGATGATTGCAATCATTTACATCGCGATCTTTGTCTTCCAAAAGATAACCTTCGCAAAGAAATTCTTGACTATATTCCCATCTTGCTTTGTGCAAGTAATTGCTGCGAAATATAGCTGGGCCTACAATCAGTTATTCAAAAAGTTGTGGTTTCCAAAAATAACTACAAGTGATTTAATGCTTCCATAGGTGTAGTACAAACCAGAATGAAACAGAACAAGGAGACAGGATAGTCCTTTAACCATTGCCAAAGAAGAAGCTCACCTGCAGGAAGAGCAGTATTAAAACTGATGAGGCTACCCAGGTAATTAAGACCCAATTGCCATTATTAATTATTATGTAATGATTGCTGCTTTTTACATTTTGCAAGCTTTGTGCAACTAACTAAATACAGTCAAACTTGTCTCAGTGGTCACCACCTCTATGTAAATGCAACCTGTCTTCCTCACAATACTCTTTAATCTATCGTAAGCTTTGAACAGGCCTGTTTACAATTTTCTGCTTTGAGCAAGTGAATGCTGTGAAACTTCTATGCTTAAAGCATTTACAATACAACACACTTCTTCAAATATGCCAAAATAACCTTAAACTTTGTGATAAATTATAAATATTTCATTCAAGGATTTTGTTTCTTGCGAATCCTACTCTTAATTTAATTTTGCATCAATCGATGTCATATGATATCCAACGAGTCTCTCCCCTAATCATCTTAAACAGTACCCTTAATGAGATTTAGATCCAAATACAAGAAATGTGTCAGCGTTGGTTGGAAATAGGGGCAGTTTTCAGAGCATGACGGAGATGCAGCATCCCCATCACATAGCTGTGAATGTGACACATTACTGTCTGGCAGAGTGATGAATTATAGATCTAGTATCACCCTCACTATTTCCCTCAAGATTTTTTCCCCTCTCCATCTCACTCTGGCTCTAATTTGCTCGCTCTCTTTATCTGTCTGTCTGGCCCCCAATCTCTCTTTCTCTTTCTCTCTCTCTCTCTCTCTCTCTTTTTTCCTGTGACCATCTCTGTGCAAGAAGGTTTAGAGGGTGATGTATTAAAAAACTATTTCCCCCTATTATTTCTTTAATATTTACCCTCAATCTCCTTCATCTTCTCACTCACTCACTCACTCACTCACTCTCTCTTTCTTTCTTTCTCCCCCATCTCATGCAACCTGTATCAAGTTCGACTTTATTATGCAAAAAGGTCTCATGATCTGGGAGAATGATGAATACATGTAAGTTGTAGATCTTGTAAGAATTCTTACATCCCTCAGCAGGGCATCGTGGCTTGCATCCATGACCTTCACATCCACCGTCAAGTGACCATCAAACCACTCAACTTTAATACCTCTACAAACGGTTGCGGATGCCAATTTGCCAGATAACCTGAATGTATTTTCACATTCTATCAAAATGCTGAATGATAACATTTTCTCTCTCCTACAAAAACACGGCTTACCCTCCGGTGTGATGGGGCTTGACATCATTTCAAAAGGCCCTGGAAAACAATAACTGACCTCGGAATAATTAAAAAATCATGAGAAAAAAATGTGGGGAGGTGACGGTCCTTGGTGAAAATTACTTGCGTCCTCATTTCTCAACCAAAAAAATAAATGGGGCTCGATTCCAAAGTATTTCTCTTTTCTCTTTTCTATTAACCTCAATTTTAAGAGTCACTAAGGACCTTGGCAGAGACACACTGAAGACACTTATAACCAAGGGACACATTCTCTCTGCTTTAGTGCGTCGCATCAAAATCCGACGGCGGGGAAATAATGTGTCCTCTCTAAAGCAGAATCGGGGTCTGGCATCAGCAGGGATGGAAATGAATTGGAAGCTCATGCTTTGAATTTTTATATTGCAAATGGTACCATGTTGTATATTATGAATGTTAATGAATAATTAAAGCTCAGATCAGGATGTAGATCCATGAAGAAAGAAGGACACCTAATGAGGCCCTTATGCCACCTTTTTCGAAGTTGTTGTGTTTTTGTATTTTGTATTTTTGTTTTTGTTTTGGGGGTTTCTTTGTTTTTAGGCATAGGTTTTCCCTTAAACGACCTCTTTCTATTTTCCACATACTTTTACTGGCTAACAATGTAATTTTTGGCACCAATGCAACTCATCCCCAGTCATCAGTTAGCCTGCACTCAATATGTGCACCTTCTCCACTCCCTTGGGAGCATTCTTGCTAGTCGCCTTTATCCCAGCTAATACAAAAAAATGTTTGTGTAACCCCGTGACATTCTCATCCTCGTGGATACCCATTTATAAACCTAGGTAGAGAGAAGCAATGCAGATCAAATCGTCGCTGTTTTCACGAAGTGACGGTAGTGAAAAAAAATTGCATTCACTTTGCGTTACGATTTTCCTCACTACCGTCACTTCGTGAAAACAAGGACGAAATGTTTAAGAAAAACATTCTAATCTCCAGTAGCTCGAGACAATATTTGCTATAGTTTTAAAACATAAACCACCCAGTTCTAGGAAGCAATGGGCTAAGATGTAAAACAGCTCAAATAAGCACTTCTACAAAAAGAAATCCAGGGACACAATTTCAGCCGACTTCAGGCTCGATGGCCCTGTCCATAAAGTCATTGACTTTGTCCATGAATGTCACCACAGTTCAAGAAATGACTTTGATGACCTTTGACCTGAAGACTAGTCATCATCCACTAGATTCCACAGAGTCTTGTATTCTGTGTTAAATTGTGTTCTCTAATAAGAGCAAGGAAGTAATGAATGACACAATTCTATTTTCTCTTTTATATTTTTTTTTAGGGGAGGAGCAGATATGGTAGTGGTGAATTTTTCCTGATTTTATTCTTTCTCAGAGTGATTCATAGCATCTTCCTGGCGGATGGGCAAATCAGGTGATTACAAACATACATCATATACATAGAGAGGGGTGCAGAGTGAAGGAGAGGGAGGAAGTGAAGAAGGGAGGGAAGGAAAGAAATAAACTTGGGCTCTTAATAATCTGGATTTATATAGCATATTAGCACTTAACACGAAATACCATCTCTAAGCGCGTAACAGATATTATTACCACAGTCATCAGATTCATTCACGTACAATGTGCACCATCTCCACTCCCTGGGGAGTATATCGTCATCATGAGGGTATATGGCGATTACCAACACAAATGCTCTCGTCACCCTATCAGGTACCCATTCCTTTCCTGGGTATGGAGTGGCAAATATAGATCAATGCCTTACCAAATGACATTAGTGCCAAGTCACAGCTCTTGCTCATCGTGGACCTTGAGCTAATTCCTCAAGCAATGCAGGATACCTCGACTCAGGGCAGTGGAAAAAAGAACGTCAAACTCAGATCTTGTTTTCCTTAGCAGTGCTGGGGGTGTTTCACATAACCTATTAAAGTCGAACTTAACTCTAAGTTGGACTTAAAATTATGGAGAGCCATTTGTAGCCTTAAAATAAAATATATTCACAAGCACAAATTCAAGTATTTCAAATTTTCATAAATTCCACATCAAGAACATGAAATTTCCTTGATAATAGAAAATATGAATGATTTGAATCAACATTTTATGCCTTTTAAAATAAAATTTACAAAATATTTTCAAAGATGCTTGCATAATTGTTAAGTCCAACTTAAAGATAAGTTTAATCTAGGATCTTTATGAACCCCCCCCCCCCCCTGATCATGTTCATCTCAAACTCATGCTTGTCCAGGGTTATGGAAACACACCTTCTTGACCTACTTTCTAACCATACTACATAACCTACTTTTCTCACTGTTTCCAAGTAATCTTCATGGCTTAAAGCAACATACACACACCAGTCAAAAATCATATTCATTTCATTTGTTTTCCAACCAATTAGCTCAATCTCTTTTGGCATCTTAAAGTTAATACTAACATTTAAAAAATTGATTACCTAGAAAAGCCTCATCAGCATCAATACTGTTCTTCCGGAGGGCTCTGCAAATATTGTTACCCCTGCAATTACCGGGTACCCATTGACACCTGGGTGGAGAGTGGTAAATGTAGATTAATACCTTACCAAGCTGGGATTCAAACCCTCAACCTTTGGATTGGGAGTCAAGTGAATGAACCACTATACCACCACAACTCCTATGAAATAAATGTATTGCACAAGCAGTCTATGAATCAGTGATGACAAGCTATCAATTTTATATCTTGTCGCAACTTCCCCTCCAACCTTTTTTGTGGGTTTCTAGGGTACACCGAGTCAAAGTTGAGAAGGGGGAATCTCCCGGGACCCTCGTAGACGCGTCTACCAATTGAGGCAATTTCCTTAGAAGACAAAGTCAAAGTTGACTGCAAGAATCATGTTTTCTTTTTTCACTTCCGGCCTTTATTTGGCTAAAACAAGCAAGTTCAACCCAACTGTTTATTTAAGAAATGAAAAGGAGTGACAGGCCAAAACTCCCCCTAGGATCTATCTATCGATCTAGAACTAGAAGGGCTTTAAGTCTGTGTTGAACTTGTTTAACTATATGAGCTAATGCTCTTCTGGTTCCAAACAGATGATGTGATATCTAGACTACAGCCTCATCATAATAATAAAGAAAGACTTATATTCTCAGGACAATTACGAACTAATAAAACTTTGTTCAATATGTAATATGGCGAGTGTTTGAATTGGAGAGGCTTTGCAAACTTTAATATTGTCTTTTATATATGAATTATTTTGTATCTTTTGTATCAATGTAACTTTTGACAGAGAATGAAATAAATGAGAATTGAATTGAGCTGAAAAAAGTGATAATCAGTATGACTAAACCAATCAAATATAACGAAACGAATTATAGAAATATTAGTTAATCAAATATTAACTTTTGAATATTAACTTTCACTCAAAATTCATCTGGAGCACTTTTTTCTTATTACTGCATTTGCCTATCACCCCCCCCCCCCCCCACCCAAAACAAATTGATAAATAAATATATAAAACCTGAAGATAGATTAACATCCCTATCATCTTTATTTAACACATAGAGAAGTTTTTGAAATAATAGAATACATTATCGGTTGATTAAACAAACCTATACTCCCTAAGTTCATCAAGTTCTTACAACATCACAGCATTATGAATGAGCTTAAGATGAGACAGCAGAAAAAAAAGACCTCTAGTGCCACATTCCCTTCAGTATCCTAGACAATTAATCATTAATTAGTTCCTCATTTAAAAGGAAATGAATAATTAATTACAATTCCCCTGTCGATTGTGTCACCGCTGAGTAAGGACTAGAAGAGAGCCTGGAGTTAGCTATTCTGATGCTCTATATTGTCTGTAAAATTTGCTTAAAATCTCAGTTTGAGTTCTGGTAATAAAAAATGTATCGTGGAAATGAATGGCTGAAATCAATTTTGAATTCCTTATTCTAAATCATATGGGCTATATGGACCAGCAACAAAACAAAAAAATTACCAGGAACTTAGCGATTTTATGTCTATATAATCTTGCATGTTATGCACCTATCAGGAAAAACCTTGATTTTCTTAGCTTTCTTTATATTTTTATTTCACAGCTACAATTTACTTTCCATTAAAATTGTTTAGAAGACATCAATTATTTCATCTGTTGTGAACTGGAGAGGCAGTAACTCTTGTCTTATACATGTAGTATGAGCTGACACCTTTCTTGCTTTCAGCAGAAAAGTTATAGTTTTGGCTATTTATCTAATTATTATCTTTTTTTCTTCTATCAAATAATAACATTTCTGTTCAATAATAGGTTTGCAAATTCTTAGATTGTTAGTTTGGGACATTTAATTGTATTTTTGTTTGTATAATATAATTCTATTAAATAATTAATTTTTCTGTTTAAAAATAGGTTTGAAGATTCTGTTATTTCAAACATTATGTTAAAAAATAATTTCTATCACTACCTCAGCTGTGAAGGTCACTTTCAGGTGAACAATTACAGAATCTTGCCAGACAAATTCAAATGATTCATCTTAAAATGTAAAAGCAGTCCATACTACCTGAGTTCAAATTGTCATTTTGTATCAAACATTGCAAAAGGAAAAACCTCCATGACATAAAATGAAGCGAAACGTCACTTTGAATACCTCCTGAATCTGGGATGCAAGCGAGGGATTTAATGTATAGTGACATGAGAGAACTGGGTAGTATTTGTACAGAGAATCAGGCCTCCAATTGCTCCGTCCCTCGCGTCCCTGCCGGTCCCGGCCGCGCTGGATAGCCCCGGGGCTAGTTTCATTCTCTAGGACGATGACATTAGAAGACGATTTCTTGGAGAGATAGAGGATGATCCCCTCAGATGAGGGATGGGCGGATGGGAAGGTATGATATTAGGGGAAAACTAACGTGATTAAAGGATTATGGTCTAACAAATACATGTATCAGAAATCAAATCAATAATTTTCTTATTTCTTTGATTGATTTCAAGTTATTGTTTCAATTTGTAGTTTTAAATCAGTTGGAAATCAACTGTCTAAAACATATACATTTTTGCCCTTCGGTCTCTCAACAAATAATGTTCATATTTTCATCATGCATTCGGCCTATATTAAACATGGTGCTAGGGACACTGTTAGTGAAAAATCTCATAGATTTGTTTCTTTACAAATTCTATTCTCAAAATCAAATTAAAAAATAATACTTAGATCTAAAATACAACTAGCTTTTATGATGTTCTACTGATCTAATAGTTTTCATCAAATATTGTTTATTGATTGATTGAAAAAATGGTCCATTTTATTTTATTTTATTTTCATAAAAATGCAGCCCAAAATTTAGATTCAACCATCAACATGATAATTTGAAAAAGGGGGCATGTACAACATAAACAAATTATATTACATTTGTGTAAGTCCCTTTAAATTCGAGATATTGCTCTTTATTATTGTTCTTATATGAAACAATAATTCAAAATCATCAGATTTTATCTTAAACAAACAAATCTTTGCCAAGCCACACAAACAGCCCTTGAAATCTAAACTGCCCGCAGCATCAGAGTCTTCTGAGATACCATCAAAGACTTGACTTCCCCAAACCTGAAGACAAATATCCTTATCCAAGACAAAAGAAAAATCTGTTTTACATTTATATACCTTCACCAGGTGAGTTTCATGTGGTTATGGCTGGTGGAATCATGAGTTAATAAATGCCAAATCATTGCTGTATGAAGAAAAACATTGGAAGATTGATATTTTCATGGTTAAGTTCACAAGAGAAGCTATGACAGAGCATTTGAACTAGAAAAGAGGCCCATTTGTGGTTTGGTTAAGGCCTCTCCCAAACAAAACTTTAAAAAAGAAAGAAAGAATAAAAGAAAGAAAGAAAGGAAGAAAGAAAGAAAGAAGAAAAAAAGATGAAAGAAAGAAAACAATAAATAAATGAATAAATAAATAAACAAATAAATATAAATAAATAAAAGCTTTTGTAGTGTTCCTCTTATTTTAGGTGATAAATAGCATGGTCTATGTTAATCATTCTAGGAGCTGTGAATACATAAAACTTTTTTGAGAGATAGAAAACTAATTTTAGTCGAGAAAGGGATAAAAACTCCCACTGCCAGAAGAACTTTCATTTACAGAGGCTCTCTAAACTCTTCAATTTGGGTAATGGTTAATGATTGATCAAATAAAATAAGAAAAAAATAATTTGCTTTAATATGAAGAAGAAAAAAACTTTCAACAAAAGACATATTACTGTCCCTGTCAAGAATTATGCTTGTCTTTTACCTGACAGCACTCCATTAGAATTCAGCTGCTGTTACTAAGATATAAGATTTCTGCATCAATTTCAATAAAAAAAATAATAAAAATAAAAAATGAAATGTAACTATCAACTCAGAAAGAGTCTCGACCTCTTGTCCTTTTCAAGAAAAATGTTTGTGTTTTCTTGACAGCCACTCCTTAAGAATCGACTTAAGACATGATCATATGAGATATCAGTATCAAGAATAGATTAATGTTGTCAGATGTCATAAATCCTGACAAGAAGATACTCTATCCAAATTGATAGACTGATTTCAAATCTTCAAGGCTTGTTTGTTGACCTGATATTGTTGGTATTTGTCTCCACTAAAAAGGATCAAAAGGCGCGTCTTCATCAGCTCAAGATTCGACCTCAAAACTTGAAACTCGACCTTGAGAAATTAGCTCGAGATATTTTGCTCAGCGTTCGTGCATAGTGCGAGTCTTCGGTCTGGTGAGGACGCACCAGACAAATAGCTGGATATTTGCCAAATAGTGGGATATTTTGCAAACTATCCCAACATATCTTGGGATGACAATCCCGACCAAATATCCCGCTAATTGCTACTTCGGGCTGATGAAGACGCAAATTAGCTGGATAGTTTGCGATCGGGATAGTTCAACTAGCAGGATATTTGGCAATCTTGAGCTAGTGAAAACAGGCCTACTTTCTTTAGACATTAAATCAAGCGCAATTACCCTTTTGTAAGGCCTAGATAAATCATGTTCTTGTGTCATTTTATGTTTGCGCATTTCAAAAGGTAAAAACACTAGAATTATAGAAATGATTTGTGACCATGTTATAATGTATTTATCCAATTAAATGATGGAAAAATTGTCTCTTTGGGGCCAGAAGAGCATTAACTCTGTAATAAAGCATATATTTGTTTAATGCCCTTTTGGCTTCAAACAGACAATATCATCAAGTAAACTGACTCTGTCATTTCAAGTTAATTACTAATATTAAGCCAAAATTAATGTTGATACTGGATACTACTTATTCATTAAATGCTCTTTTATCAGATTAAATATAAACATTTTTTGCATGAATTTATTTCTTTTATACTGATGGTAAGGATCCTACAGAAAAGTTGACTCTAGAGTAAAATAGTTTGTTTATTTGATTTACCTAACTGCTAAGAAAGCATGTGTATGCTTGTAAGTGAGCAACAAGGGGACCGACAGCTTTAAGTCCTCTCCGAGGGGCCTGATAATGAGGATTAGTGCTTTACCAAAGGGTGCTAGCGCATCGACTTCCTATTATGAGACCACTGCTCTACCACTGAGCCATCGTGCGTCCAAAAACAAATTTTAAAAACTGACTCTGAAATCACAAATAAAGCTTCTAATATCTAGCCAAAATTATCATACTAGTGATATAGAACAGAGTCAGTGATTTTTTTTGCTTCTGATGATAAGTAAAGCACTAAAAGATGAATAAAATATGGCAAGTCTTGATTCTAGACTAATCACTACAAAGAGGGCACAGATTCTGACAAATGCTTGAGACCTTTGCAAAATGCTACGCATCTGAAAAAGAAAATTTGGGCTAATTTTCCTTGACACTTTTGAGGCGCAGAGCGTCACCAAGCAGGGAGTGTAGCAAATTAAAAATATATCAAAACAGTTCTTGGCTTACACAATCGGATAACTGGTATTGACACAAGAAATTTAATCTATTTGAGTTTGATTTTCAAAGAAACAGCAGAAATTGAAGCAATGCTTGAGGCAGAGGGACTCTTTTCCCTGTACTGCCCTACATACATTAGCCATTCTTAAAAGAGAATGTATGTACATGTTTTCTTTAATCTTAATATTTGGCAATGCTGTTCATTCTGTAATTCAATTTGCCTTTTATTTGCCATTATAATATCAATACAATCTATCTATGAAGATACAATGTTGATGGGAGAAGAACAAATATTTATAAAAAATTGAAAATATTCTTTTTATAAACTTTCCTGACACAATCATCACATCATATCATTAGGAAAGGATAGTTATTTGGTGAGATGTAAATAATTCTATAACAAACAATAAATCAATAAAACTAAGAAACAATGAAAACCTTTCATGGAAAATTTCCATAGCAACTAAAAAACACTGCCTTTCACATGGCAGGTATTTAGGGAACTATTTCCCTAATCACAGTACAAGCTTTTGTATGAGAGAAAAATATACTTAGCGTGCTTTGGAACTACAACGAGGGATGGGATAAATATTGGAAGAGTAAAGAATAATTTCAGGGACCTTAGCCCCATCCCTGCGGAACCAGCGCTCTCTCCTCACACCCAAGCCACTATTCCCTATCCCAAAACCATTGTAAAGCAATTTACTTCAGCAATGAAATGGCCTGTCATCGCTCCGGCGCGGCATGTACGGATTTGTTTCCCGACTTTGTCCCACTTTCCCTCTTTTTCACTCACACTCTTTCTCTCCTTTTTTTCCTCGCTTGATTCTACCCTTTCTTGCCGTATCTCCCTTTCTGTCTGTCTTTCTCTCCCCTCCCCCTTCTCTATCTTTTTTGTCTATGCAAATCCTTCTCCTTCTTCATTCGACCTTCTCTCTCCCCATCTCACCTTATCTTCTCTCTTTATTTCTGTGCTCTCCTCTTTATTTTTACTTTCCCTTTTCTGCTCTATGCCCCACCCCTCTCTCTCTCCCTCTCTCTCTCTCTCTCTCTTTTCCTTTCCCTTTGCTACTCTATGCCCCACCCCCTCTCTCTCTCTCTCTCTCTTTCATTCTCTCTCTTGCTTTCTCTTTTCTCTCTCTCTTTATCTCAACTAAGAACAAGAAAAGGAAGCTGATCAAAGTGATTAGGGTAGTCAGGAAAGCTATAGGCGTACACTGTATGAATTTTTAATTTAATGGTGGTATATAATATGCAGTTTCTAGCAATGATTTTCATTTTGATCTGTCTAATATATTTTATTATCTGTAAAAGACAAACAGAGAATCTTCTGGACATTTTTATCTTTAGAGTTTGGAATAATTCAAGACAGGAGAGCAATTTTAATGTAATGCTCTGAGTATCCTCCCTATTACCACCGAAATTTTGGAAGAAAACTTTGTCTCTTCTAAATACCAGGGTCCAGGAAGACAAAGCAGGGAAAACAACGTCCTGATTCTGTCAAAGAAATACCGCTATTAAGTTTAAAGGTAAAAGAATAGGGTTGTCAACTTGTCATACTGTTTCATTTTCTGCCATTCTGGAGTCCAAGGTTGGTCTAGATCCTAAGCTTATAGAGGAAGGATTAAGATTGAGTTCTTGATCAAGTTGATGATAGGCCCTTTCCAGCTCCCTTGTCTTCGTCTTCCATGTAACCTTCAATACGGAAACTATTGAGACAAGAGCAAGGTTCACACGATAGTCATTAAGTATAGGTCATAACTTTTTACTTTGAAGTTATCTTGTAGGATCACTAACTTTATAAGTTAACTTGAAGCAATCTAAAGGTTGGTGAGATAACCATGAGCAGTGGGGGTCCTCCCTCAAAGTTATGTGCTGTGCAGATTGATAAACTTTGAGGCTACGCTAGCATTTAGTTAAAATGAATTCCTGCCAAGCTTGTAATTAAAACAATGAATACTCATTGCTTTGTTCCCATGTGAGCTCTTGTGGTTGTTAGATAAATTTAAGGTTTCCCTAACTAGTGACTAGTTTCACTAACTAACTTCACAACCAAGTTAACATCTATGACAGTCCGTGTGAACATAGCTGTTGTCCATAAAACTCCAAAAAAGAGGAAGAAATGTTGTCAGATTTGTGTATTTGCCAAGAGGGGTTTAAAAAAATTAATAATACTTGAGAAGAAAAAAAATGTTGTGATTTGCCAAAAAGGTTCTTTAAAAATTCCATATTTGCCAAACTGACAAACTTTTAAATTGGTTGTGTCACACATTGACACATTCTGCCCCTCAAGAAGAAAAAGATGGCACCTGACTGGGTGTGCCGGTCACCCTTAGTGATTGTAATACAATTACAAAGAAGGGTGAGAAAACATGGAAGGGGGTGGGGTGGGGTGGGGGTGGGGTGGAGGGGCAAATGAGAGGGAAGGAGGGGCGACTCGATAGCAATGTATGAGAGACCAGGGAATATAAGAGGCCGACGCGGAACCTTTGGGGAAGCACTACCGATAGTACCGACAGGGCGGCGGTTGTGCTTCACTGCTCAAAAATGATTGTTCTTGCGGCGGGGCAATGAACCCAAACAACCCAACATCACTTCATTATCTCTACCCCTATATGGCACTCTTTTTCCTCTCTCTCTCTCTTTCTTTCTCTTTCTTTCTCTTTCTCTTTCTCTCTCTATCTCTTTCTCTATCTCTTTCCCTTTCCCTTTCTCTCTCTCAACCTCTTTCTCTTTCTTTCTCTCTCAACCTCTCTCCCTCCTTCTCTCTCTCTCTCTGACTGAAGTTGTTTTGAAAAGTGCTGAATATGACGAAAAACGATTAAAATGAGCTAACGGAATGGACTGAAGAAGGAATTACTTAAAAATGTTTTAGAAAAAATGAGATGCTGAAAAATGCAGTGCTTGAAAGATATATATAGGAAGGAATGATCCTACAAAAAAAGTGTTAACATCAACAAAATATTTAATCTCATACATTCTCCCTGTCATGCTATTGGGATGAAAACCAGTTCAGTTTCATTGAAATGTTTTTTTAAAACTATTTCCTTAAGTAAAAATACATCAACTTAGACATTAAGAATCATTTTGATATCAAAGATTTTAAGTTTCTCTGTAATCTATTCAATCTTGATTATTAAAATTCATAATTCAGCAAACTTTTGAGCAGACTACAGATAAGATGTACAAGATCTCTAGCGACTTTTTTTCATCTCTTTTGGACATTTCATCGTTTGAAGCCCAAAAATGCAGCAGCGATAAAAATCACACGATAATGAAAGATATGACTGAGATGAACCCTAAGAGAGAGGCTTGGAAATCTGCCGATCTTAATGGCATTTTCAAAAGCGCTGCTAGGCTCGACATAATTATCACACAACGACGATAAGGGGCAAGAGGGACTGGTGCATCATGGGAGTCGTCTCCCAGTGGCCACCATCTTTCTTTACCGTTCACTTCACAAGTGGCCTTTCACATTCAAACACAGGCTTGCGCAGATTTCAACTACCTCCATTATTGTCCAGGAAAGACCTACATGTATGTATGAATCACTAAACATACCTTTCATTCTCTTCATTTTCTGAAAAATGACATGCAGGAAAAATGTCTATTATATTTTGATGTAAAATGAATATAACGGAATGATTTTTTTGTAAGTGTCTTTACAAAACACATTCAGAATGAAATGCAATAATAATTGACTAAGGACTATTTGTAATTTTACAAAATGGTTTAGCTGTCATAATAATTTGGACCCACTTTATTTGACATTACATCAAATCCAAATTTATTCTTATGTTGAGCTTGAGCCTGAGCCTGAGCTTGAGACATCTGAACAATTTGGAATTTGGATTGTAATTTCAAATGAAACAGAATGCATTTCTTGTGTGAACTGCCCCACTCTTGATTTTAATCTTCAGAATCTTTTTCTCGACAATGAGGTGACAAAAGACACTAAAATCATCATCACCGGCCCAATCTCATTTTCTGATTTCTTTTTTTTTAGTTTCCTTCGCTGGTCCACCCCCTCTATTGGCCTAATTACGATGCTCATGACAGATTTGAGACAGGATATCATGAACTTGAAAAAAGTATATTTGATCCCAATTGTTTCAGATTAGATCTTGAGAAAAACTAGCTTGGGGGCACTAGAGGCATTATTATTCCAAACCCTATTATAAAACAGAAATGTCAGCCATTTCGAAAAATCGAATTATTGCTCAAATTATCTGTTTCATACATCATGTTGTGTATTTCTTCTTAAATTAATAATTCTGTGGAGTTTTCTCCTCTGCATCTCCCTCTCTCTCTCTCTCTCTCTCTCTCTCTCTTTCTCCGTGTGTGTCTCTCTTTTCCATTTCTCAATATTTTCTTTTTTATTCTCTATTCCCTACTTCAATGTGGATACATTTTTTATTGTTTAATTTTTCAAATTAGTTTTCTAATCCACTCAAAATATGTTACTTACCTTTACATCTTAAAACCACCTCTCTAATCAATTAAGACCGGAAATCTGCAAGAAATGAAAGAAAAAGATACAAACACTTTTATTTAAAAAATCATTTTTAGTTGAAATTTTTACAACAAACAAAGACAACAATGATGTAATGTCTTTACGTGAAAGAATTTGTTGTTGTTGACTTTAACAAAAAAGGTGAAATAGGGAGAGAAAGAAAGGAGAGATCTATGTGTACCATAATCTAAATCTCAATATGGTGCATATATGTTCAACCTGTACTCTTCCGCATCCTTGCATTTTCTTCAGTTTGTACACAACTGAATCCGATACGAAAAGAGTCCTTTCATATAAACTATGAAAAATGATCTAGGAATGCCGGGCTGAAAAAAGTAGGCACAATTACGTGTCACACAAAACCAAAATTTACGAAACGATGGCCTGCTGAGTGAACCCGAAACTGCCCCCAACTTCAGAGGAGCTCAGAGCTTGGAGAGCAAGAGCAAGACAGCGGAATTCAGCTAAGGGTCAAAGGTTAGACTAATGTTGGGAGCCCTCGCTTGAGAGGGTTGCACCATTCCCTTGACCTAGCAGATTGTTACAATATGATTGGAGCTAGAAGTATGTCAACTGTTTATTTGTTTGTGTGTTTTTGAGGGCGAGACATGTAATGTTAACTGTTTGTTTGTTTGTGTGTTTTTGAGGGCGAGACATGTAATGTATCACTAAACTTGTTTGTCTGTTTGTGTGTTGTCGAGGGCGAGACATGTAATGTATCACTGAACTTGTTTGTCTGTTTGTGTGTTTTTGAGGGCGAGACATGTAATGTATAACTGAACTTGTTTGTTTGTTTGTGTGTTTTTGAGGGCGAGACATGTAATGTATCACTGAACTTGTTTGTCTGTTTGTGTGTTTTTGAGGGCGAGACATGTAATGTATCACTGAACTTGTTTGTCTGTTTGTGTGTTTTTGAGGGCGAGACATGTAATGTATCACTGAACTTGTTTGTTTGTTTGTGTTTTTTGAGGGCGAGACATGTAATGTATCACCGAACTTGTTTGTCTGTTTTTTTTTCTTGGGGGAGGGGGGAGGGGGAGGGAGTGCATGGAGGCTAAGACGTAATGTTTTTGGTAGAGACATTTTGTTTGTTTGTGTGTTTTGGAGGGCGAGACATGTAATGTATCACCGAACTTGTTTGTCTGTTTATTTTTCTTGGGGGAGGGGGGAGGGAGTGCATGGAGGCTAAGGCGTAATGTTTTTGGTAGAGACATTTTGTTTTTTTGTTGTGTTTACAGGGCGAGACATGTAATGTATCACTGAACTTGTTTGTCTGTTTATTTTTCTTGGGGAGAGGGGGGAGGGGGTGCATGGAGGCACAGGCATAAGTTTTTTTTAGGTAGAGACTGTTTGTTTGTTTGTGTGTCTTTGAGGGCGAGACGTGTAATGTATCACTGAACTTGTTTGTGTGTTTTTCTAGGGGGAGGGGAGGGGTGCATGGAGGCTCAGGCTTAAAGTTTTTAGGTAGAGACATCTTGTTTGTTTGTTTGTGTGTTTTTGAGGGCGAGACATGTAATGTATCACCAAACTTGTTTGTCTGTTTATTTTTCTTGGGGGAGGGGGGAGGGGTGCATGGAGGCTCAGGCATAAGGTTGTTTAGGTAGAGACAGTTTGTTTGTTTGTTGTGTTTACAGGCCAAGACATGTAATGTATCACCAAACTTGTTTGTCTGTTTATTTTTCTTGGGGGAGGGGGAGGGGTGCATGGAGGCTCAGGCATAAGGTTGTTTAGGTAGAGACATTTTGTTTGTTTGTTGTGTTTACAGGCCAAGACATGTAATGTATCACCGAACTTGTTTGTCTGTTTATTTTTGGGGGGGGGAGGGGGAGGGGTGCATGGAGGCTCAGGCATAAGGGTTTTAGGTAGAGACATTTAGTTTTTTTGTTGTGTTTACAGGCCAAGACATGTAATGTATCACCGAACTTGTTTGTCTGTTTATTTTTCTTGGGGGAGGGGGAGGGGTGTATGGAGGCTCAGGCATAAGGTTTTTAGGTAGAGACATTTTGTTTGTTTGTTGTGTTTACAGGCCAAGACATGTAATGTATCACCGAACTTGTTTGTCTGTTTATTTTTCTTGGGGGAGGGGGGAGGGGTGCATGGAGGCTCAGGCATAAGGTTTTTAGTTTGTTTGTTTGTTGTGTTTACATGGCATGGGAGGAGGGAAGGGAGGATGATGCATGGGGTAGGCACTGCTACAGGAATCATACGCAAAGAATGAGATGTGTGAGAGAAAAAAGAGTTGACATCTAACTGTCAACTATGTGCAAAATGATTGAAAGTCATTCGCTAGTAAGAATGTAAAATATGAATGGATCAATGAAAACAAATTATTGTTTAATCACACTTCCTTTAATCACACTTCCTCAATGAAATCAAGTCATGGGCTATTCCAAAACCTTTAAAAATTTCCCTTTTATAATCTGGGCTATATAAGGAGGAAATGTTTTGATTCATAAAGATGCTATATGCACAATTTGAAAACAATATTGAAAACAATATGGATATCATGAAGTTAATTTCTTGAATGTCTTCGTGATCATGTTGCAAACACAGCCTGTAAATATAATACAAGTCAACAGTTATATTGTTCTACAAGTGGATACAATTACAACACTGAATTGTACGTAAACATATCGGCAGAGTACTGAAATATAATCCCAAAATATACATCTACCAAAATAAACACTGTTCTACGTTCCTCGATTGCCGTTACTAATAGTGTGCACAGCATGCCATGACGGGGGTTTGGTTTGGAGTCGTTTGCGCACCGATTCCGTTCCCGTTTCACCCCTCTCCTCCTTTGATTGCATTCCTGCGTTAGTCCCCCTGCTAGGAGGGAGCATTAGGCTCTGGCTTGCTTGGAATATCCTTACTAGCCCCCATTCACATTGGTTACTTTTGTTGTATAGCTAAATGAAAACTGCATAGCCATATGATATTTATACCTTTGAAGTCTAGTTTTAACATATAAACCGGTAAATGTAACATTATATTGCAAACATTGTATAGAAGAACAGTTTTCTGAGTATTGTTTAAATAAAATGTTATAATATAAATAATTTGTAGCAAAAAGAGGTTTGATTATCTTTTTAAATAAAACAAAACAAAGAATCTGGGTACACATGCCAACGCTAACATCACACAAAAGAAACCGTCAAAAAAGGCAGGGTTTTTTGTGAGATACTGTCAATACTGGCTCCTCGAGCAATGTCTATGGTGCAACAACAAACAGACATCCCTAAAACCAGTTACTTTATATGATATTCTTTTATATATTCATGAAATTAAAAAAAGGAAAAATGTTCAACAAAAAAGAACCCACAGAAACTATGGTTTCAGCAGACATCCCTAAAACTAGTTATTTTATATGACATTCTTTTATATATATTCTTGAAATGAAAAAACAAAATTAATATTTAGGCTTATAAATTTCTCAAAACACAAGACTGCCATATTGTTTGGAGTATAAGATAATCTAATATCTTAATACACAACAAATATGTGACTCAAGTTACCTGTTCCAGTCACGTATTAGTTCTATTAGTGAACCGAAGATTGGAAGAGAGTTAAATTTATTCTGTATAAGCTTTTTCTAGTGTGAATGACCTGTAATATAGGATGGACCAGCCCCTCCATCAGTTGGTCCATTCAGTCGGTCAATCGGTCAGGGCAACAGCTGACCCATTATCATTCACTCCCAGCAAGAAATTGCACTGACCCGTAAATAGGTCACTAATAAGTCAATAACTGGTGTTCTTTGATTAAATAAACGATATGCATTTAAAGAGAATGTTGAGTTCTTTCAACCTGTTAAAGGTAAAGACCAGTATTGGAAACGCCCCAATTTCAAAAAATGAAATGGAAGCTCTTTATTACCAATCATGTGAAAGAATATGTTTTGACTAATTCATGATGATACAAAATTTGCCCGGAAACCGCCTACTAATTGATATATTTGGTAAATTAGTTTATCTATTGGACTGTGAGAGATAAACGCATGTGTCGTGCACGTGTGCGTAGTCCCATATACATCTTTCTGTGTACAGTGCTTGTACTTTTACCACGACTGGGCCCAATTTCTTATCATTATGATGATTCCAGAACCTTGCAGTACATCTATGCTAGATGATCAACCTTTTCTGATCGATTCCACAACGTTTCTTTCACAATGCAATCGCATGACCATAACTGGTCTTTATCTTTAAGGACAGGATTGATTTTTAGCATTAAATTGACCACTATAAAGTTTGGAACAAGCAACTTTTAAGAACTACATTATCAACCTTTTTCTGTTTACTTCCATAGTTTTTTCAATAAAGTTATTTCATGACCACCAGTTAACTTTTAACTTTCTTTGAATATGAATTAAAAGAGGTTATATTAATCTTTTTCAAACTTTTCAGTAAAGTATAAAATACCTTTTTGCCCTTTTCCTTTTTTTTAACAGTTTGTTCAAGTTTCTGCTAGTACATGCACATTAGTGAAGGTAATATTTTCTAAAGATATCTAGCTAAATGTTTTTTTAGTGGATTTCAAACAGATGAGAAAAGAAGAAATAAAATAGCGATAATTTGTGAAAAACAGATATGGAAGAGACTTGGGCTACATGTACAACAAAAGCAATAAGTGGACTATTCCTGCCCCCATCACTGATAAAAACCAAACAGGTCTGTAGAATATGAAAGACTTCCTACATTCGATTTGACAGTTATCTTTTCATAGTGCCCACAAACAGACCCCAATGTAGATAGAACTTTCTAAATAACAGTAATTATGTAGACCCACACATATTTCTAACTTTGTAATCTATACAAACAGGAGAAGTAGATGAAAAGACAATAACATAATATTGCTTTTTAAGCGAAATTAAATGTTTTCTCCTTTTATAACTAAGGTTTATAGTAACCCATTTCTTGAAAGGGTGAGAGAAGGAGTCTGAGTAATAAAACTACCTAGAGGCCATGGCCAGGGCTAAACTCATCAACCATCTCCTCTTCATCTCTCTCTCTCTCTCTCTCTCTCTCTCTCTCTCTCTCTTTGGAGGTGTGTCCTTGTGGTCAAAAGGTTGTGACCTGAGATGAGGTCAAGTGCTTCTACAGCACAAGTTTGGTTTGAGTGCTGGAGAGTATCTGGATTAGAGTGGCTTCAATATAGCCTGGCTTTCAGGAAGAAAATTGAATTATTTTTCTCATCTTACTACAGAAAGTGATAAACTGGGTTTGGTGTGTAAAGGCCTGTATCAAACTGTCCTTTCTCCTCACAGCTAGGCTTTTCCTAGGCAAAGAAGAGTAAGTTATCAATAAAAGTTATAAATAAGACTATGTTCCTAACTAGAGACCAACTAAAAACAGTATGAGTGAGAGTGTTTGAAAATAACCTCTGCCTGGAAGACAGGCGATCACAGCAGGAGAGAATGGCATTGTGAAGAAATAGTACATAGAAATACTCTGCTTGCCTTATTTTCTTTGAGAAGGGGCAAAATAAATTACTAGCTCTAGAGTTAATGCATACTTGTACAAAAGAAAAGTGAAAACTATGTTCCTTTTCAATTATCGTTCTAAAGGACAGTAAGGACTGTGTCCAATATGCAATTTGGAAGTAAAAGAAAGAACAGAAAAAGAATGAGTTACCATTGAAGATACATTAACATACCAAGGAAAACAAGAATAATTTACAATCTGAGTATAGGTGATGCATATAAATCAATCAATTGAAGAAAAAGAGCACATTATAAATTCCATGTAAACCATGTATTTTCCTGTCCTGATAAAGATATTCCTAATACTTTACATTGACCATACCCGACACAAGAATCTTAAAAAGCTGACATTTAATATAAAAAAGTGACTAAATTATGATTGATATAGTAAGTAATATCCATCACTCGTCTGTATGTAATAATATTTGAACATGTTAATAAACACATCATTCATCACCTATTGAGCGTCAGGGCTCACCCATGCCAGTGCGAAAGGGGGTTGAAAAATTTGAAATAAACAATGACCTACAAAGTTTTTGGTGTTCAGGAGACGCGGATTACGGCACACTGTACAGTGATTGAGAGAGAAGCTCAAGATGGTCTCATACCAGGCTGCGGCGGGTATATATTGACTGTAGGATTTATGAAAAAAATTATCGGCAATGATGGGGTATTGAAAGTTTCTGAAAGAAGATCATTACCTCATATTACATAGGAACCATGTGACCACTAATGTTTGCTTTTTTAATATTTCTCTTCACTTTGTTTTGCACTATATTTTATTCAAAAAATATTTCCCTTTATCTAATCTTGAACATCAGGAGGCAAATTCGCATTCATTGCATGCTGTAAAAATATATAATATATCAGACAGAGAGGGGGTTACCTTATAAACCAATGGTTTTGATGTTAAGTCACATTTGGCCATATTTGTCTCATGATCAAGCATAACGATGTCTTTCCTCAGTAAACTAAGTCACATTAAGTTTGAACATGTTCAAATACTAATAATACCAGGTATACTGCTTTGCCAAGCAAGGTCTAGATCCTTAATTCACTTGAGTGTGATCTATAAAAACTACAGTCGAAAGTTCTTCCACATCTACTATAGATACCAGTGAGTCTGGTATTCAGCATTTCATCTTCAACTCCCCCTCCAAATACAGGGGTAGGGGTTAATGTCCACATCCAACTCAACACAGTGTGAGAATATCCACATGATAAAGTTCTTCAACATCTACTCAAGATTTCCATCTTCAAGATCTTAACTTCAGAATCATCTTTCCTTGCCTCTATTACTTTTCTAAAAGTCAAGTGAGGCACTCCAATGCATCTTGCATTCGTCAACGAAAGGTAGCAAGGGGTTAAACGAAGAAGAGAAAAAAAAGGGCACAGTGATGACTTGAAGAACGTCTAAGGCATGGGAGCTAGACTTGTGACAGCTCAGAAACTGGGGCTGAGATTTGTGGTTGGATTAGGATGGTGCCTGTGGGTTGGACGGGTGGAGACGAGGCAGTCCCTCAAGTTCACAGGCATCGAGGAGTGGAAGACAGGCGGGCAAAGATGAGGAGGGGAGATGGAGAGAAAAGGCAAAGGTGAGGAGGGGAGATGGAGAGACAATTAAGTGAGAGAGAGAGACGAGAGAAAGGGTGGAGAGATGAATATGAGGGATATTGAAGAGAGAAAGAGTAAGATAGAGAAAGAGTAAGATGGAGAAAGAAAAAGATGACAAAGAGAGATAGAGAGAGACAGAGAGAGAGAGAGATGGTGTGGGACAAAGAGGCAAGGTGAGAGAGAGAGCGAGAGAGAGAGAGAGAGAGGAATGACGAGATACAGAGAGACAGAGAGAGAGTAATAAAGACATAATTATAAAGATGGTAAGTGTATGAAACAGAGAGAGAAAGGCAGAGACAGACAAACCAACAGACAGAGGAGATGAGAGTGTATGAGATGTGAAAGGATTGAGGAGAGGGGGTAAGAAGTAGTTTTGAGAAAGATCAAACCAGTATCAAAAGAAAAAAATGAAAGAGGGAATAAGAATAACAGAAAGGTCTAGTGAAAGAAAGGAGAAAGAGAGAGGGGGAGAGAGAGAGAGAGAGATAGAGAGAGAAATAGAGAGAGAAAGAGAGAGAGAGAATTAGAAAGAGAGAGATGGAAAAGCTAGGGGAGTAGAAAGAGGTCAGAACACGATGAGAAAGGGATGCCAAAGAGGTAGAACAGACCAAGGAGAGAAGGAGAAAGTAAGAAAGAGCAGGAAAAGGAGAGAAAGAGAAAGAAAGGGTGAGAAAGAGAAAGGAAGGAAGAACAGGAGATCAGAAAGAGAGGGCAGGGAGATTGAAGAAAAAAAAGAGAAAGAAGGAAAGCAAGACAGAGATTATGAGAAGAGAGGAGACAGAGAAGGAGAGATGCGTAAGTCCTTGGCAATGGACCCATCATCCACACATCTTCAAGCCTTGGGTTAGGGCCGCGGTTAGCGAGGGTGAGGGGAGGACAGAGAGCCTGAGGGTATACATATGTTTGTGTTTGGATGAGGTTGTTTTCTTAGAAAGAAAGACTTGTATGGATAGAGATATACTTTGCGGATCATTATGATAACCGCTAAAAACGATACATGCACAACATCTTGATTGTGAAAGTCGGGAGGCTCATAAGATGAGCCTGCCTACGTGTATATAGAGCAAGAAACTGGTATGGAACGGAGGAAGAAGAAAGGTAGAGGAGTTAATTGCTTTGAAGAAGAGGAGATGATGATGATGATGGTAATGATGATGAAGATGTGGTAGAGAAGGAGGAGGAGGAGGAGAAGGATAATGATGATGAGCATATAAATGATAAGCATGATGAGATGAAGATGATTTTGTTGATGATGATGATGATGATGATGATAATGGTAATGAGTATCGTTATGATGATGATGATGACATGATGACGATAATAATGATATAGACAAGACAGAAGTACCAATAAGTCAAAGCTTGTGGAAGGAATCAAAATATCATAATCTCATAAAATCATTTTCAAGTATTTTCCTGGTACCTGAACACTGGTCCTTTCTTGTAATTGAAAATGGGGCCTGGCATAGACTCCTCTGGGGCCTGACCCCCTATTTGCACAAGGCACAAAATGTGTGAGAGAACTGCGGCTCTTACAGCCGGTGTCTGACATTTTACTCCTAGTTGGCACGCACTGCATACATTCAAAGTCAGCTATGTTTCTTGTATGTCTGTCAAAGGGGAAAATCATGCATTGTTTAAAGGATATAAAGACATCGTACTAAAAAGGATGGCTTTCACACTACAAAGAGCAGTTATCCTGCTTGATTCGTTGATGGAGATATAACTCAAAGTGTCGTAAGGAATTATGAATCAAATGACAAATTGCAACAGTTTCAATTCTGATCCCTCTCCATTTCACAAGGCACCCCTGATGGCCTTAACACAACAAGAACAAAGATGTACACACAAAAAACTCTTAGCAACCTAAATTCTGCCAAAACATCAGAGAGTAAACATTCCATCAACATCCATTCTTCGTCAGCACATCCATGTTGCCAAACCCCGCGAAATTGCACCTCTCATATTTCCGCCCCAACCCATCAAAAAATTGAGGTCCACGGGGACCTACGTTGTTGGGTCTGAGCCACACCAACAATTCAAACTTGAGTTCATTGTCATCGTAGACCGACAAAAGGAAAAGCCCGTTTTCATTAGCCCCAGTTAATATGTTAGATCATAACGTCTGATCCAGGGAAATTAGCCCAATTGCAATTAAGCTGGGACTAATTCACAGTAACAACATAAATACAGAGTTAATGCACCATTATTTTTTGTTTGTTTGTTTTTTGAAACGTGAGTTCAATGTCATCACGGACCAACAAAAGAAAAGGCCCATTTACATGTCAGACCATAACCTCTGATCCAGGGATCCATAACCTCTGATCCAGGCCCAATTGCAATTAGCTGGAGCTAATTCACAGTAATGACATAAATACAGAGCTAATGCACCATCATGTTTTTTTTTTTTTGTGTGTGTGTGTGTGTTTTAATGCGCCATTATGTTTAGGGCAGAGCTCAAGCTATTACCATGGTCAAACTAAGGCTGGTTCATGAAATACCATTTCATCAAGTCATTTAGTGGGCTGATTGGCTGATGAAGGCACACTCAGACTCTAATGCTCATCCCATGTAGCTCCTGTTTAATCTCTCTGGTGAGCAGGGATTGCACAACTCCAGCTAAGAGATAACTTGAGCTTCAAACACGCATCATATTCTCAGGAAACTCTGATTGGTCTTACATCATCTCAAGCTCAATCCATCTTGGACTAATGGAGATGCATCTCATGGCCCGACAAAAGAACAAGACGAGAGGTGAGGCAAGGCGACCGTTACCGTGCCCGGTCGTCCCCCCAGATGGTATTAATAAGAGGGAATTTGCGGAACCAACACCTGGTTGGTTTTATGTGTATATTCACCTCTGAATGTTCGGTCCCATCTGACAATTAATTCCACAGATTGGGGATGGATGAGAGCAAGTGGTGAGGAAGATGCAATCCAGAGGATGGGGATGGTTTTGGGAGTTGAGGTAGGGGGGTAAAGAGGAGGGGGTAAAGAGAAGGGGGGTAAAGAGGAAGGGGGGTAGAGAACAGGGTGTTGGAGAAAGAAGTAGAAAGAGGGAAAACATAGAGGGGAGATAGAAGAAAGGTGTAGGGAAAAGAGAACAATAAAGACATGTGACACACATTTGAAAGCAGCCCCCAACCATGGCCCCCCAACCACTTCTTTAAAAAGAGGTCTGAGCGGGCTTTTATAGTCCAAATACATGAGCCCCTTGTCAAAGTTTTGAAATAATGGGGGGGGGGGGTTCTCACTTCAGGAGCCCATGTGTCCCATCACCTGTCGGTGTTCAGCCCTTATTTAACCATCGTCTCTACCACCAATTTAGGCTACTACAAGTGCTATAAAACGTAAGCAAACAAAGAGAAATGTACTTTTTTAATGAAAATTAAGGCAATAAAACAGAATCATGAAAAAAAATCAAATATAAGAAATGTTGTAACTGTTATAAGATTTATTATTTTCACTATTTAAACAAAGATTCCCCCTTTGTTTGTTCTTACACGTTTTTTTATAAACCAATAATGACTTTTCCTTGTAAAATGATCTTTGTATTGCTACAAAATTATTACCCATTCCTGCATGAGCAGAGGAACGTGACCAAGACCAAAATATTCTTGGACAAAGACTTGTTCCGAAAGAACAAAGTGATCCGCCCGCAGATCCTCATCACCCCTGAAAATTGGCAAAGCATTACAATTAATTCTCTGCTTTGCAACAAGCTATGACTAGACTTTCTTTTCCCCTTCTCAGAAATACATTCCATCTCTCCGCCTTACCTTGAGTTCAAAACCGTTCCAGATTGCGGCCCAAAAAATTGTTCGAGATGAAATTATAGAGGTGTGCGGATAATGCGACTCTGTCACAGACTAAATGAATTCATAAGTGGCAACAAAAAAGGATTTTTGACATTCTTTGCCGAAACAAACAAGTCTTAGCTCGGTTGAGAGCAAACATGTGCTATTAAGCTTCAAGGATCAATACATGCTAGGGAATTTTGAAATGGATATAGTTTCTTCAGCATATTTCAGAGTGAAGTTCAAAGTAGAAACTGAAAGTAACAACTAAGTTTTGGGTAGAATTGTTTTTAATAATATGACATTGGTGGACAAAAAATATCAAAATCAGCCTTATAGTTATGCTTAAATGTTAAGGGGAAAAAAGGAAAGTGTTCTTCTAAGTACAATTATTTCTTCTTCAATAAAAAAAATGTTGAAATTGTAAGTCAAGGCAAATCTAGGTTCTAATCTCAATTGATGTAATGATATCTCCTCCAGCTCTTTCGGAATTGGAGACAACAGACAACAGAATGTAGGCAATATTCTGGTGGATAGTTCTTGTTAATGAATCAGCACAATAAGAAGTTGCGTAAAACATTATTCTTTTTAACTTTTTATGCCAAACAAATAATTTCCCTATACCTCATCATAATTATCATGGGGTAGATATACCAAAGGCTTCAAGATTATTTAACTGTTTCTAGTGCAATATTAATCAATACCAGCATTAAAAGGATTATTGTATGGAGCTAATCGAGACTGCAAATCAGTAATTTTGCAAAGCCCTTCTGTTGTAAAAAGCAATACTTCCATCATTGTTGTTTTGTGAAAAATTGCATGAGTGGCAAACGAGTGACTATGCAGGGAGGCAAAGAAAGCAACCAAAGTGCTAATCACTCAGCCAAATGGTGCAAAGGTATGATATCATAAAAACAACACCTGGGACTGTTACAGAAAGCAGACAAAAATTGATAAAAATATTTCAGTTTCATCCGATACATGTATGCAGTATGTCAGTTTCAGGATCACTGCGAATTGGAGTTAACCTCTGACTTGTCAAATATGTTACAAAAATTGTTTTAATAATACACCATAAAATGGTATAAGTGATGCGCTATTGATGGTACTCCTGACAGATAAGATTTTACGAGTTTCTCTTTCTGTAAAATATTTTAGGACTTCAAATATTCAATAAATCAAAATCAAGCATTTTCAAAAGAAGACATGTGATCAGATTCCGGAGAGAGAGGTGTAATATTTCATTTAGGAGATAAAAGAAGTGCTTTACACTTTGAAAAATTCTAACTTCAAAAGTACAGGCACATGTGTGACTGCATGAGGTTAAAAATAAAACAATAATCTTTGCGTGCATCAAAGTTGTTTACTACGGTTATTTGTGCCACATAACAGCAGGAATTAAATTTGACGGTTTGTTTTTAAGTATGCCACAACAAAGTGAGAACATCATTAGTATTAGATGGTATGATTGGCCATGACATTTCATTGACTGAACTATGAAATATGTCTACGGAAAAAAATCCATCACAAGTGATGTATCAGAACGAGAAATGATATTTGACATCAATTTTTACACCTCCCCCCCTCCCCCCTCAATTGCTTTTATTCTGAGACACAAATAATGTACATGTATGTCTGTGATTACAACTTTCTATATCGTAATATGATGTCATTATTGAGATTGTTTTCACAATTTTCATTAGTGCAAACAACCCATTACTACACTGCATTGTCAATATCTGATGAGGGGGTTCCCCAAGGCTACTAGGTTGGGCCATTCTCTTTTATTTTTTGAGTATGAGCAATGATGCAAACTTGGCAGTATAATCTCCTATTCATAAAATTGTCACAATTCATTTAAATGGTAAGATCTTTGAGCAATCTCAATCATCCGTTCACAATAAATATGATTTTCATGTATATTTTGAAACACCATTTTTGCATGAATTTGAGAATTTACCTTTAAACTTATTAACATGTCTCATTTTCTATCTCTCTTGTCTCGCCATTTATAATCACAGCCCTTTTGTCTTCACAGAACAACTGTTCTGGCTTGCAAGATCCCACACCCCTGGTAGACTGACAGTGATGAACTGTGGGCAGGTTTGGGAGTCAAAAGTGTCAGGATTCTAGCCTACCATGGCCTGCTTTCAGGCAGTAATATCTTAAATACCTTTGTCCGTTTATGAGAAAAGATGTGCAGTTAAGACTGGTGTCGCTCCAAGAGAATGATTTGATTTTGGTAAAATACCTGGACAGGTCCATGATATTTGGTCATTCAGTTTTCTGCTGGGGTTGGGCAAGTCCACGGTTGTCTGGTTCTTTGGTGTCCCACACAAGTACATTATGATCTTGTGGAGTTATTAACATAATATTATATCAGCATAAAAACTATCAATGTGTATTTTACTTTTTAGTGTGATCCAAGCTCTGGTTAGGCTTCCAAATCGAATACATAAAATGATCAGGTACAAGATTGTCTTCTTAAATCATAGATGTCATAGGCAATGTGTCAGATATCCTTGGCTTAGTATGTTATGGCTAAAACTATCGCTACCATCTCATAACCTGTTACAGACAACATCAAGATTTTTATAATTAACTCAATGGAAATACAAATGTTTACTGAAAATGAAACCATTATCAATGATTTCATTATCATGGTACAGAAGGAACAGATCTAGTGAACCCAATTCATGGCATATATCTATTTTGCAGTTTATAACCATTGGATTATTTCTGAACAGACCAACAGACTTCTGGAATTTCTGCATCATGTAATTCCATTCCAGAAGATTATTCCGTTTATCCCATCTTAGTTTGGGATAATCCTTCTAGGTTTCATGAATACATCAAAGAAAGAGAAAAAAGAGAGAAAGTAAAAGATGTGAAGAAATACATAAAGGCTAAAGCATAGGCAAGGAGAAAAGAAAGAATAGACAGATATAGGAAAAGATTATAAGAGAAAGGGATAACAGAAAGAAAACATGTCAGGCAGAAAAGGGAAAGAAGTAAGATAGAAAAAGAGGAAGAATAGAGAAAATTGAAATAGAGCGGACGTTAGAGAGGGTACATACAAATGTAGAGGGTTCATAGAATATACATTGTAGATAGGGAGAGGAGAGGAGAGTTCGAGAATTCATCCAAAGATGGCCAGAGAGGAAGAGGCAAGAAAGGAGAGCAAAAGGGAGACAGAAAGAGAGATAAATAGAGAAAGGAGAACGGTTGAGAGGGGCAACACAAACAAAGTAACAGAAAGAGAAGTATAAAGGCAAGTATGAGCAAAGTCATGCAAACCAAACAGGATAGAAATGTATCGCTATACGACAACTGTAGTTATATAATAAGTAATTAAATAGTTATATTCTATCAAGTTGTATTAAGGATCTAGTAAAATGCAACGTGAATAATGAAATGTGTTTTAGCATCGTTTTAGCATCGTTTAAACAAAAACTTGTCATTAAAAAAAACAGGGTCTCGCTCAGGTCTGAACATCGAATCGTATGAAAATCATATAAATGGGCGGGGCTTATGGTGAATGCTCACTGATGATTGGCTAGCTGTCATGCCGACAGATCTCTTCCAAACTAGTCTGCGTAAACTACGTTTCTTTACACAAGTTTATTATATAAACTGCCTCTATTTTGAACAGGCTTTAAGAAAATAAAAGACTGCCAAAGATGACGGGATGGCATGAGACAGCAAAAGACGCCTGGACAAGACTCCACAAGAGCATACCTGAGCAAACTAGGTGTCAACTACGTTTCTTTATGCAATGTTGTTTTCCAGTCTGTAGTGTACACCCCTTTTACTACACAATATTCTTTATACGTTTCTTTAAACAAGTTTAAAAACTGCCTCTATTCTGAACAGGCTATACACAAATAAAAGACTGCAGAGGATGACAGGATGGCATGAGACAGCAAAAGACGCACGGACAAGACTCCACAAGAGCATACCTGAGCAAGATGTAGACCAAATCAGAGCTGGATTCGGGCTCGGAAATCTAGTGGATCAAGCAGCGGGAGTTCTCGTTAAATCTACCCCTGATTATCTAACATGTGTCTGGTTTATGTTTTTTGACAAGTGCGCCAAGCTTTTCAACTATCTTCATCCATCCCGGAGCCTGTTTGGACTACCAGAGGAAGCTTGTATGAAAATCGTATAAAGAAACGTCATCATTTAGTGAAACTATCTTCATCCATCCAGCTAGGAGCCTGTTTGGACTCCCAGAGGAAGTTTGTATGTAAATCGTATAAAGAAACGTCATCATTTAGTAAAAAGTGCGTACTGACTGGGTAATATCGTAGAGTAAAGAAACGTTGTCTAAGTAAACTAGATCAGGAGAGGAAAGATGACATGAAAGCTGTGCACCCGTGATCAGCCCTGTCTACTTATATTTTGTACCATAAGGACATTCAGACAAGAACAGGAACTTTAATCTTTATGGACGTTTCTTTTGAAGTGGTGCTCACAAGCATTTCCCTATGCTATATTTAGTTATAAAATGTCCTGATTAGAAGGAAAAAAAGTTACTAATCACAGGGATATTACACGGTTTTCGTACAGCCATACAATAGACTTTTGTGGTAAATCTTGTGAACTCTTCCTTTTCAAACTTTACTCTTTATTTTTTCAACACACATTTATCCAAATGAGTACACTGCCCTCTATAGTTTAACTCACCAAATGTATCAAATTTATTGATCTTTGCAACAAAAACAAAAAAACCAAGGTGGATTTAAACATGTATTGCCAAATATTAAACATACTCATCAAAAAAAATTATGGAAAGTGGTGTATTCCAAGCTGAAGAGGGTGTATTCTCTGGTGAGAGCCATTAGGTCATTAACTCTATGCAAAATTGATTATTCTGCCTCACTGCAATGATATCTAGTGTAACATACAGTATAATAGACAAAAATGATGCTTCATTCCTCAATGGATTACTATTATGCATTTGAAAAAACAGACATTCACTAGCTTTGTTATTATATATTTTCTTTGAAAATTATGGCTACAAATAAAATCCTATAATAATTTCTTATAAGTTATTCTGTTTGAACTTCAAACTAACTCATTATCATCATTATCCATGTAATTCAATTTTTAAACTTCTGCCTCTTATAACTGACATCCACACTGCTATGCACAAAAGCAGATGAAGCCACCAGAATATGACATCAATTTTTTTTCTTCAAATAAAAGATAATAACTACCAGCTACAAGCTAAATTGACATCAAACCGAATTAGACAGTAATGAAGACCTCATGTTCTGTGGAAGTACAGCATCGAGGGTCAAAGGTCATTGAGATGGAAGTAAACACACAGCTGGAGTGCAGATTCCGCAATGAACAGAATTCATATTTACCCTATTTACTTTGTAGCTTTTTAAAGCCATGGGAGTACTTTCACACTTGAACAAAAATAGATAGAAAAGATCACTTGATATAAACTGAATGCTAGGTGTAATAATTATTTTAATGCTTGGCCTGCTTGATTATTAGATTGGTTGATCATAGACGGATTGCTTGATTTTTTAACTGATTGCTTGATTGATTACTAGATTTATTGCTTGATTATTTAGCTGAATGCTTGATTGATTACTTAATTGTTTCTGTGATTACTTAATTGAATATTTGATTGATTACTTGATTGTATGCTTGATTGAATACTTAAAGGAATGCTTGATTGATAACTTGGTCGATTGCTTGATTGATTACTTCATTGAATGCTTTATTGACAATACTTGTAATATCATTTATTTCATTTTTTTAATTTGTATCAATATACTATTTAAATGATTGGCAGACAGTATGGTTTCTTTTCAATAATTTAGTGACTAATTTTGTATTATTGGCTAAATTAAGTAATAATTTGATAAAATAAGAAAATGAATAAAAAACTATTTTGTTACCAATTAACTGATCAATCGATATCAGTAAAGGTTTATGAAATGCTCTATTAACACATGATATTAATGTCTGTTTGGAGCCAGAATGACATTAAATCTATGTGTGAACACCCTTCTGGCTCTATACAGACTATATCATAGTATGAACATGGCCATGCTCTCTGCAGGACCACATAGTATGCTCTCCATGGTTCCCCACACAAGCTGCAGAATGGCTCTATTAAAATGATACTGTAACACTTGAGAAATGCATTCCTTTAACCCATTCAGTTTAATGCACACATACACTTGTGGGGTTGGGTATAATTCTTGCACTCAGAATTAGTACAGATTAAATGTTACAAATTAAGATGAACATTGATTGTGTGGTGATACTGGGGAGGGGGAGGAGAGGGAGGGGGAGGGGGAGGGGGTCATTAGAAATCCTTTGCGAGGCTCTCTTTATAATAGTTCAAGTAAAGATGACATGAATGTTGAATGGATATGATATCTCCCCTACAAACATTGTTCTCCCATTCTCTTCCTCCCCCCCCCCTTCCCCCTCTCTATCTATCTATCTATCTATCTATCTCTCTCTCTCTCTCTCTCCCCCCCCCCCCTTCCCCCTCTCTATCTATCTATCTATCTATCTATCTATCTCTCTCTCTCTCTCTCTCTGATTTAGAGTTTTCCTGTCTTTATATCACATATTTGTATCTGCCCTTTTCTCTCTCCTATCCTGGAGAGAATATGTCCTCTCATTTTTTTTCTCTCTCTCATTTGTTTTCTCTCTCTCTTTCCTTCTCGATTCTTCTTTCTTTTTTCTCTATTTATTTGAACCCTTTCCCTCCATCTTCTTTCTTTCTCTCTCTCTCTCTCTCTTTCTTTCTGCTAATGAACAGCTGAATCGACTGGGGTGGCATGCACCTAAGCTGACCCTACGTTCCTCCTCTCTGCTGTGCCACAAGGCGTCCAGATCCCATTCACATCAGGGAAAAAAATAATATTTGTTTTTCAGGGGCTTCTTTTCAACCTTGCCTGCATGAAAATAACAATTTAAAAATTGTTTTGCATTGAACTCTATGCAAATTTAAGGGGGCTCTTTTTGATTTTAGGAGGCTCTTTTCGGGGGCTATTTCACCCTGAGCCCCCATGTAATTTTTTCACTGATTCACATCAGTAAATTATTCACATCAGTTGATCGGCTCAAACGATTATTCCTTTCATTAATAAACGACATGGGGTATTTATCATTTTCATTAATATATATACCTGTGGTTTGGTGATACATGACTTTGGGTCATGGTTTAAATCTTCGGTTTAAATCCATGCCACAGCACGCGTTTCCTTTTCTTAATTGTACGACATTTAACAGTATTTGCTGCTCGATACCCAGGAGTGGAAATGCATGGTTACTAGGAGGGAGCAAACAACTAATTTTTGCCCTTGAATGTGAAAACAATATAATTGTTTATCAAATTAGCCTGAAATACTTCCTATTTGCCACGAAGTGAAAGAAGAAGAATCGTTTAGCAAAAGACCATTTTCAACAACATTCCATTCTATTTCCTTTCTTTACAAAAAACTCCATCCACTTTTATAATCAACTATGACTGTGTTTGCAAATGAATCAATGTGTATATACTGGAATTCACAATCCGTTCACAATTTTGTTGGTGCAACAAGAAACCCTGTGTGAATGGGCCTGTTTCTGAACACTCTTTAATCGATGCGGTTGGCTTCGATTTCGTTTACACTATGCCCTATGGCAGAACGAACTTGAGTAGAAGATAATTACATGTACTTGCCTGCAAATACAAATGTTGCTTCTAATCGCTTTCATATCTTCTGTTGAGAGCGAGAGGGGCATTAGCCCCATGTGACAGTATATAAGCTAAAGCCCTTCTGGCTCCAAACATACATATTATCCTATTGCCTCAGACTAGAATTTGTAATAACTTTGACTAAATGCAATATGAATATACAAAGAAGGGGGAAAAAAATTCTGCCAGTACACAAATGGGGTGAGGCAATAATAACGGCTTCTTGGATATTATGTTTCCGTTTTATAAACTAGAAGGGGCGTTAACTAAGAATTTTACATTCAAGCGTTAATGCCGTTCGGGCTCCTAAAGATTATTTGTAAATTGACAGGACTTTTCTTTTCTTAACTTCTTATCCCTTCAAAATGAACTTTTCTCAAAGCTATTTCTATACGACTATTATACAGTATCACATGATTTGATAACATAATGTTCTTCAACCTATGAAATATTGTTTGCTTTGTCATAAATTGTTAAGCCTTCAATTGAATCAAAATGTACCAATTGTCAACTATGTTTGTGCAGGCCTCTTATCTATATTTCTTCTGCAATTATTGATTTAAAAATGTATAACATATTTCATAGATAATCTGTGTCCTTTCATTGTGTTCTTTTATTAAATATTTAATATCAGATGGGCAATAACAACACTAGGATCTTGGGAAGAAAAGCTGACAAAAGAGGAGAAGGGGTTTTACCTTTTTTTCCTTTTCTCATGATCTGGGCCCCATTTCACAAAACAAGTTATCTGTGACAAATGACAGTTTATGTCATATAAGCTAGTGAAATCCTTGCTTCTGATTGGTTATCAGCAGACTTGTCACTGATTTCTGTATATATTTGTCATTGAAAAGAGGTTTTGTGAAACAGGTCCTTGATCAAGTACAAACATTAATATGCAACTATGAGAAAGTTTAGGACAATTGTGTGAACAAGACAGCATTGGCGGGAACGCACTTTGATGTTGCCACAACAGGGAAGCCACGCACGGACACAGAGAGAGCACGTCATCCGAGGCACAGCATCATCATCAGCGGTCGGCGGCGGCAACCGAGGACCTGCTCAAAGGACATTGACCCACTGGGGGGTATAACTAGAAAAACCAATATTGGCGCTACAGTTACAAGTGAGCAGATAATGAAGCCGCCCGCTAGGTCGGTTCCGCAAGCCCAAATGGCACGAATGTGGAAGGAAGGGCGTGCGTGTTTACAAGCATCAAACTAGATGTAGGCCTAAAATGTGCATGATCAAACCTCTGGTTCTATTTCCACTTGCCTATGGGGAAAGTGTAATTTTCATAAAGGCCAAGGGGCATATAATTGTAGGTGCATTTTTGACAGAGGTTAGATTATCAAAATGAAACTACATTGATTCCTGCAAAGATGATGTCATATATCTTAAATAGTACTTTGCAGTTCAAACCATGAAACCCAGATTCTATTTCTATGGAGTAAGGCCTGCATATAAGATCACATAGGTCACAAAGGTCACATAATTGTAGGTGCACTAATGACAAAGGTTAGAATATGAAAATGAAACTATGGATACCTGCAAAGATGATGTCATATATCTTAAATAGTAATTTTCAGTTCAAACCATCAAACACTGAATCTATCCCTCCTTGCCTATGGAGAAAGACCTGCCTATAATTTTCCAAGAGGGCAAAGGTCATTAAAATGTAGGTTTACTTGTGACACAGGTCAAAAAGTAAAAATAATATGGCAAAACTATTGACAATTGCAGAAGCGAAGATTTATATATCTAAAACAGTACTTCACAGTTCAAAAAGCAATACACTTTAGTTCTATTCATAGTTTCATATACTTGCTTATAATATTTTTTTAAAGGCTAAAGGTCACTCAACTGTACATTTAGGTGTACTTTTGAAACAGGATCCTATTCCAAAATGAAAGTGCACAAAATACTGATTAGCATAAAGATGTCATATATACAGTACACTGAAGTCAAAGGTAAAGCGTGTCATAGAAAAAACTGGAAGGAAAAATAACAGACTTTCTGGAAAAAGATATATTTCTGGTGTGATTGACGTGTCTAAAAGGAAGCATCAAAGTCCACTTGCCAACAAAGAAAAGTACAACCTGCTTAACGACCACCTGTCTATAAAGACCATATTTTTTGTTCCCCTTGAAAATGGTTTCTCATTGAAACATGTACTGTAGGAACCTGTACATGAAGACGATCTGCCTATAAAGACCACTTTTCACATTTCCCTCCAGTTTTTTGTTATATACAGGTTGCACTGTAAATGTAATAAAGATCCTGCATGTACCTAGACCAATGACAATTTCAATAAGCAAAACTCTTTGCCTGGAAAGCACCAAAATATTTACCATGAAGCAAGTCACTGTCTATAAACTTTCATTTTCGGATATATTAAAGGTAATACAAAGTTTTGGTATGAAGTCATGAATTTGGTTCAAATGAACATATTGGAAGCATATGCGATCCTACAATATTCAGTGATCGTTGTCGCGGTTGAAATCGAGTCTAAAGTTATGAAAATATTAATAAACTCTTTATGTTGTAAAGCTCCCTCTCAATGTCAAGATATTAATTTGGCTATAAAACAATGTTTCTCGGCGACTAAAATCGACCGATTAGCTATTCCCGTTTGGAAATTATATATCACAACTACATATTCTGAGATTTTCATGGTCGCAGCTACCATTTGTACGGTTGTAGGCGCTTTTTGAAATTCATCAAAATTTACCGGGAGCACCGGTAAATTTTGATATTCAATTTATGTCGAAAGCAGAAGTGTTTTAGAGGCTACATTTTCTAGTGCTTATAATACATCCAAAGGGGCATCCAAATATATCAAAATTGTATAGAATGACTATCCACCCAATTTTCAAAATTTCCCAAAACTTTGTATTACCTTTAACATCAAGCTATACTCCCACATTAAACAGTCTTGTGCAACAGTCCACATAACTTCATGTACTTTATCTCTTTGTAACAAATTTTTAGGTTAATGTGTGAAGGTTTACATTGTATACCACAACATTTCGACAGCGTTATTTTGAACCAACGAATCCGTCAAAATAACGCTGACGATTGGTTTAATTGACTTCTCTTCAGTGGCGGATCCAGGGGGGGGGCCTGGGGGGCCCGGGCCCCCCCCCCTTGAGAAAAAAATCATGTAAAATCACGTGATTTTTACCTTTTTTGGGGGTTGGGCCCCCCCCCCCTGGCGCTCAAGGGGGGGGTGCAAATTGAAAAATTTTCGAGGACCAAAAAAAAAAAAAAAAATGTGCTCACTACCCCCCCCCCCCCCCCCCCCCCCCCCCCCCCCACTGAGCGACTTTTCGGTCGGCGCGATTTTCAAATTTTCGGGAGCAAAAAAAAAAAAAAAAAAAAATTGTGCTCACTACCCCCCCCCCCCCCCCCCCCCCCCCCCCCCCCCCCCCACTGAGCGACTTTTCGGCCGGCGCGATTTTCCAATTTTCGGGAGCAAACAAAAATGAAGAAAGTTGGGCCCCCTCCCCTAAGAAATCCTGGATCCGCGCCTGCTTCTCTTTATGTTGTAAAATTTATTGATACATAAATTGCATTTGATGTGAGTGTAAAAGGTCAGAAATCTACGTGTTGCTTTGAACATACTTCAAACACGTGTGCAAATTTTCTTGTCCCCAGTGTTATCTTTATAATAACCATGACCAAGGCATGAAAAATAAACTATTATCGAAGGCAAGGTAACAAAAGAAATAAAATTGCTGTTGTAATTATGGTCGTGGAGGGAAAAAATTACTTTAAAAATTTCGGGGGCTACTTTTCAAGCTTCTGGGGTCGTGCAAGTGAACTACCCATGATTCAAGCGAGGAAAACACTATATTTACAGGATCTCTACTTCTTTCTACTTTTCCCTTAATGAAATAACATTCTAGCCTACATCATTATATACAAGGGAGTCCACTTTGACTGAAAACAATTGTTGGCGTTTTGAAGACATACATGTAACATCTTCTTAAAAATTATAACAAATCTAAAATAACATGGCTAATAATCAAAAAGCTTGAAAGCTTAGAGGGGATGATGATTGTAGATAAAAACCTGCAAACAAGTAAACTTGGATTAGCGCCAAATTTGTATGCTATTGTGTAATACAGTATATTAACTACTCATTTTCCCTAAATGTACATAAGTGTAGGTCCCCTTTCCTTTAATTAAACAGCAATTGTTATTAGGGGAATTAATATCAAAATCTGATAATATCCTCTGAAAATGGAAAACTATCATGAAACCAAAACATAAACAGTAAAATGATTTTGGGTAATTGGTCCCTGAAACTGTTTCAAATCTACAGAAATGATAAAGGAAATCAAAAATTCAAACTACTTCACCCTAGCTTAAGGCGAACTCTGTCAGCTCGCGTCCCTAAAGAAAAAGGCTTTAATTTTTCTTGGTGCATGCATACTAGATGTCGTCAGCTTTTATCAACGATTATTTAATCTCTCTTGTTTTAGATTCTAACGATATGAGGCGGAGAGGCAAATCACTCGACACCTGCGATTGGTTGGCGGCTCATGCTACGAGATTAGGAACCTCACCAATCCGCGACCTTGCTTGACCCAATTCAACTTTCTTGTTCATATTGTCCCAATCATTTTTGTTCCACTGCCCTTTTATCGTTCATATCTTCAACTTTTATCAACACAATGTATTTCTTCTTTACTTTCTGCTCTTTTCTTCTCTTTTCTTCAATCGTCTTCTTTCCTTTTTGTTTTACTTTTTTCTCTCCCAATCTCGCCAGCAATTATTATGAGAGGGACAATATCTGAAAGAGCGACTTTACAATCATTTAGTTTTCTTTTTCTGATTAAATCTTCATCATCATCATCATCATCATCATCATCACCATCATCATCATCATCACCATCATCATTATCATCTTCTCTCTTCTCTTCTCTCTCTCTCTCTCTCTCTCTCTTTCTCTTCCCCTCTCTCTCACTCTTTCTCTATCTTTGTTCCTCTCACTTTCTTTTTGTTGATCTCCCTTGTTTATAGTATCTAAATTGATGTTCTTCTGGCTCTCAAAAAGAAGGTAATCATGAAATACACTTTCAAAATAATGCCTTTGATTTGAAATAGAAATAATGCAAACCGGTAGGCCAGACTATAATGATTCAGCCGAGCTACTAATTTTAATAGTCCCAAGACTAAGTCTGGAGGCAGGTCTAGTCAATTTCATGCTAGGCCTAGAAAGTCAAAGCTGGGTCCAATTCTGAGGCACCACCGAGATTTCATCAAGGCCATCGTTATTTCGGAGAACAATTACCGTCATCACAAGATCACTATCAAATGTAGCAACAGTGCAAAAAGAGTCAGAGCCATGAACTTGTGTCACTCTGTACTTCACAAATGCCATGTGACGTGATATGATATCATTATTTGTCACATAGTGTTGATTTATGAGGGTGTCAATAATAAATTTGAAACATCACAACAAGATTCTCTTAATGCCAATCATCTTTCTCTTATCGGTGGAAATTGTCTCAAGTTATTGGGTCCCTTTGCATTACAATGCATCTGCCGTGATTATGAACCAATGAATCTGCTACATGTACCAATTCATTGGTTTATAATATCTATGATGAATAAAAGTTTAGAATTGAAATGCACTTTCTTTCAATATATCAAATTTTTACATTTATTCAAAGAAACAAATAATAAATATGGATCTTTGTATTTGGGTTTCATTTCCTGTACAGACATACATGTAGCTCAAAGCATGTTATTATATGTTGAATGTACATCTATGCATTTTTTGTTTCTTCCCCCTTCTCATTTCTCTATGTATCTCATTCTAATTCTATCCCTCTGCGCCTCAGAATAGTTTACTAGATCGATGGCGCATAATAAATGCTGTATTATTATTATAATTATTAAAGGGGACACTCACTTTAAAATTGCTGTACAATAAATACATCATAAATTGCTGATCAAAATATCTAACACTCCAACTAATGTATTCCAGAGATGTGAAAATATAAATTTTGGGGAAAACTAACCTTTCTCTGTGATGCGGTTTGTGCAATCCTCTAGATATTCACTGCAATAGATTGCCAAATCTGCAAAGAACAGGGAAACAGTATATGTAATGTGATGAGATGTCACATCTCTTCAACCTTACATCTTTTCTCCCATGTAATCATGTCATTAATCTAATTGGAAAATGTCACAACAGTTGTGGTCGTACCCAATCATGAAAATAAATTACATAAACTCTAAATTTACAACATGCAGAATAAATCCCATACAAATTAAAAACAGCCAATCAGACAAACAAACATCCAACAAAGAAAACGGTACCAGTGAAAATTGAAGGTCCACAAATTATCCTGGCATTTGAACTGGTCACTTGAGCATATCACTCATGCAACAACAAAAAAAGATCCAAGAAATAATTGAACCCATTTAAAAAAAACATCACAAAAACAGGGCTGTAACCAATAAATTAACCCTTTTCACAAAAATTAAAAAATAGGGCTGTAACTTATAACTACCCCTTTCCAAAAAAAAATCACAAAGACAATATATCTAGACGTAGTTCAGAAAGAGACAATGAACAAAAGACATAGGCTATGAAATGAATGAGACTAAAGAAGAAAGAAAAAAGGGAAACTTCACATAATTATAGTTCAGTGAGAGACAATGAAAAAAGGCAGAGGCCTTGAACTGAATAAAACCAAAGAGGAAGGAGAAAATTGGAAAATTGCTTTATTTTGCAGTATTTAAAAACAAAATATCACAAAGGCAAAATCTAGATATAAAGAGACAGAGGAATAAGGCAGAGGCTAGGAATTGAATGAGACAATTAAAAGAGGCAGAAGATAAGAATAGAATGAAACCAAAGCCAGAGAAGACAGAGGAAAAGTGGAAATTGCTTTCAGATTTTCATTTCTGATTGACCATTCAATTGCTTGACTGGCCTTGAGGCATATGCTGCGCTCCTCCCACAACAGATTTATCCGAAAGAAAATGAATTTTGGGGAAAAGATGGTCCCCAGATAGAAGACCTCCCTAGTAGTGACGGCATTTATCTTGTTTAGCGTCAAAGGGTGTTAACAATGGGGGAGAAGCGGCAGCGTTTAAAGCCAAGCGTTGGTGGCCGTATCTAAGACCATAGGCCTGTCATCATCAGCTCGTGATTGCCAAATAGCGCGCTATTTCTGATTTGGGAAATAATCCGAAGTTACAAATCGCAAATCGCGTCTTCATCAGCTCGAGACTTAACCTCGAAACTTGAAACTTGAGCTCGAGACATTTTGCTCAGTGTTCGCGCATAGTGCGAGTCTTCGGGCTGGTGAGGACGCACCGGACAAATAGCGGGATATTTTGCAAACTAGCCAGAGATATCTTGGGATGATTATCTCGAACAAATATCCCGCTAATAGCAACTTCGGGCTGATGAAGATGCAAATTAACTGGATAATTTGCCATCGAGATAGTTCAAATAGCGGGATATTTGGCAATCTCGAGCCGATGAGGACAGGCCTCATGCTTCCAGTCGGGAGGCATGTAGCATACAGGAAATAGATAATGATGCTACAACTGACTCAAAGAGAAAGAAATGGTTTTTGTTTTGGTAACCAACAGAGTTTGGGTCAAATAACTGTTGCAGTACATCTGTAATACAGTAACATCACGGCATGGAAATAGATAATGATGCTACAACCGACTCATAGAGAGATGAAAAAAAAAGTTTTTCTTTTGGTAACCAACTGAGTTTGGGTCAAATAACTGTTGTAGTACATCTGTAATAAAGTAACATCATGGCATTGAAACTGTGGGTGGTATATGAAGAAATCAAGATAAAATTGCATCGGTTCAATTGTAGAATGAGGAGGCTATTGTCATATCTTATCTGTCTTGTCCAGAATGAATTATACTTTCATATTCTTCTCTCAAACTTTGGTTTAATAGTATCAAGGTGACAATTGTAATTTGTTAATCAATTGCCTACAGAATCAGGGCCATGTTTCATATAACTTGTTATCATTAACAAAATAATGCTAAATTTTTATGACAAAATTGCTCGCCGCCAATCATATGCAATGATTTACAGTAGCTTTTAACAGATATTGTAACTTGTTATTGAGTTTATGTTTTTTTTACAGGGCCCTAGTGGCCCCTTTTTTTAAACCTATGCTATGGGAATGAGAAAATTCAGTGATCAAAGGTTGACCCTTTTTATATACATCATCTCACTTTTATTTCATCCAAGCTCCTTTTTTTTAAATCTTGTCCTTTATGCTCTTCTGCTTTATTGAGATAACACTACAATTTACAAATTATCAGAGATACAAAGATACCGGTAGCCGTTATTTGGAAGGAAATATACATGTAACTCTATCTTAGAAACATGACATGAATGTTATACAAGCAGTGGACAGTTCCAAGTAAAATGATTGTTGTAAAGACCAAACAAAAATCCCATTTTATTATTCTCCATATTAATTTACAATTTACATTAATATAAATAACTGGGCTTAGCAATGCATTACAAAATGGCTTAGGAGGGGGGCACCGTGGCTTGGGGTAGAGCAATGTCCCCTTAACCGGGGGTCCCAGGTTCAAAACCAAGTCGATGCTCTAGTGCAGTTTGGTAAGGCATCAATCTTCATTACCAATTCCCACGGAGAGAACATAAAGCAGTTGGTCCCCTGGTTGCTTACTTACAAGGCAGCATACACATGCTTCCTTAGCAGTCAAATAAAACAAACAAACAAATCTTCCATTAGTAAATGGACTTATAAATGTATCTACATGTATTTTAGCTTTGCATTCCTATTGTATAACAACCATGAGATGAAGTAGAAGACAAGATCCCATTACTATTGATTACTTCAATCTGAGCCACTCATCGCCGAACAACATTGCTGCAATTGCCCCGATTACATTCCATCTAGTGGCTCAAACGAGGGAGACATTTAATTACTTGGGTGTCACTGCGCGTTGTTTGTGCATGTTGTGGCGTGACGAGCGATTGATAGTTGTGATGTCATCTTTTAGTATGATCGTACAATCGTCCATAGCTAGATACACGTCAGAATCAGAGTTGTATCTCTCCTGCATACCCGTGTTGGTCTCAATCGTACAAGGTGTACAGGAGATATAAACGTGGACAAGTCCAAGATTTTAGTATATGTACATACATGTACAATAGTATATGTCCGATCTTGTATTAGGTTAACAGACCTATGAAAACTTACATGTAGATCTGACCAAATATGAGAGGCAATGACATTTTTTGGCAAGTTATATTCAAACTATATATAATACTTGTGAAATTATGAGACATCAAATGCCCAGCTACAAATTAAGTATTTGTACTTCTAAACTGTTGTATATTGAAATCTAAAAACATAACTTTATCATTAGTATTAACATTTCAGGTGTGTGTGTGTGTGTGGTGGGGAGCTCTTTTTTAAAACTAAAAATTGTGCACAGGGAATTTCCTTGTGATGTTAATTCATTTCACTGTGCTTACCGTAGATATCTTTAGTATCAAATAATCAAATTTGATCTTTATTAAAACATTCTTTCATACAGTCACTTACATGAACTTGACACACAAGCATTAGTTCACCTTCATTGCCATGCACATCAATCCTTTCCCCCCCCCCCCCACCCCCCCCCCCCCCGAGAGCATCGAGCATGGCTATTGAAACTTGCTGCGGATAACAACAAAGTCCCTACACAAAATCTTTTATGAACTACGTCATCGGAAGGAGAAAACGAGACAGAGGGAATGGGAGTGTCGCAAGAAAACTAATGCCATTTGAAACAATTGCACTAATCACTCAAATTCTAGCCCCTATGGCGGCGGCACATTGATTCCCAACTGTCAAGTTTAAGGATAACGGATGGGGAGAGGATTAGGGTGGTGGAGGGGTGTGGAGGGGTGAGGATGGGGTGGAGGATGGGGTGGTGGAGGGGGTGAGGATGGGTGGTGGAGGGGTGTGGAGGGGTGAGGATGGGGTGGAGGATGGGTGGTGGAGGGGTTGAGGATGGGGTGGTGGAGGGGTGTGGAGGGGTGAGGATGGGGTGGAGGATGGGGTGGTGGAGGGGTGAGGATGGGGTGGTGGAGGGGGTGAGGATGGGGTGGTGGAGGGGTGTGGAGGGGTGAGGATGGGTGGAGGATGGGGTGGTGGAGGGGTGAGGATGGGGTGGTGGAGGGGTGTGGAGGGGTGAGGATGGGGTGGAGGATGGGGTGGTGGAGGGGTGAGGATGGGGTGGTGGAGGGGTGAGGATGGGGTGGTGGAGGGGAGAGGATTAGGGTGGTGAGGGGTGAGGATGGGGTGGGGAAGGGGTAAGGATAGGGTGGTGGAGGGGCGAGGATAGGGTGGTGGAGGGGAGAGGATAGGGTGGTGGAGGGGTGAGGATAGGGTGGTGGAGGGGAGAGGATTAGGGTGGTGGAGGGGTGAGGATGGGGTGGGGAAGGGTGAGGATGGGGTGGAGGATGGGGTGGAGGATGGGGTGGCGGAGGGGTGAGAATGGGGTGGTGGAGGGGTGAGGATAGGGTGGTGGAGGGGAGAGGATTAGGGTGGTGGAGGGGTGAGGATGGGGTGGGGAAGGGGTAGGATAGGGTGGTGGAGGGGCGAGGATAGGGTGGTGGAGGGGAGAGGATAGGGTGGTGGAGGGGTGAGGATAGGGTGGTGGAGGGGAGAGGATTAGGGTGGTGGAGGGGTGAGGATGGGGTGGGGAAGGGGTGAGGATAGGGTTGTGGAGGGGTGAGGATGGGGTGGTGGAGGGGAGAGGATTAGGGTGCTGGAGGGGTGAGGATGGGGTGGGGAAGGGGTACCAGAGGGGTGGTGGAGGGGGGCGGTAGGGGGACAGTCAGGGTGTGAGGGTGCAAGATGTCGCCTCTTGTGTCGTGATTGACTAACCTCTTGGCAAGGAGTGACAGGTATTGCACGGAGCAGAAAAAACGAAATAAAACCAAGAATGTGTTCGGGGGGAGATGAATTTGCAGGAGGTGTTTATGTCGACCATCAATGACTGTCTTGTGTATTGGAACAGGCAACAACACATTTTTTGTTCTTTATTTCCATATATTCATGTTGTACCTACTTTAGAATGTTTCCTGACATATTTTACTAGGACATTCAATTTCACATGCTGAAAAAAATTGCAAGATGAAGAGAAGACTGATTAACACAATGTAAAACTGAAAAACATACGGTATGTCATTGTTTGACAGGCAATTACGGAAACCTAACATAACAAAGAACTATTTCACTTATAATTCAAGATATAGTTTTGTTCAGGAAAGAGGTTTTGAGTAAAAAGATCCTCTACTTTAAATCCTACCTGTGGGACTAGCTGAGGATTCATATACTTTTATGATAAATAATTGGGTCTTATTTTCCTTGGGTAGCCACATCAGTGTTAAAGTATTCTGCTTGCTTGCCCTGCAATTATTATTACCCCCATCAATTTCCCAGGTACCCATTTACACCTGGGTTAAGGGTGCTAAATGTTTTAGCAAAGGACATTAGTGCCAGGCTGGAATTTGAACCCTCAACCCTTGGATTGAGAGTCAAGTGAATGAACCACTACACCACAACACCTTCATCTTTCACACTACAGGGTACTAATGCATTGAACTGGCGGCATAATAAGGGTTAAACTCAAAAGAAAGTGACACCGTTTTACCAAAATGGGACCAATTGGAGGGGATACATTTCAACCATAAAATAAAGTTATTCTCCAATAAATATCAAACTTTCATCATTCTGAAACAATTTCACATGAAAAGTTTAAGGATGTAATTCCAAACAACTATGATCAAGTTTCACATCAATTTGAAGCATTTCTAATTTATTGCTATACTGAGATATTTGTTGAAAAATTTCTTTCATAAATTCAACATGTCTGTCATCTGTGAGTTATACTTATTCCATGATCGTGAGATATGATTGCATAAAATTGTCAAAAATAAGATGACAAGTTCAGCTATTTATCGCATGTACTTCCATCACATCATAAGAGGATATTTTAATTCAATTACACTTTTTCAGCCTCTAAACTTTTTCTCTTCACTTTTCATTATTTGACATGTTTTATATTCATTGTTATCTGCTTGTACCTGTTTTTCACACATTTGTCTGTCTTGGTTTTACAACAAACTCTTTCTCCTTTGTTTTTCTGTCTGTCTTTTCTTTTTTCTGATTTATTTATTTTGTATCTATTATTTTTATTTCCAATTTTGTGTGTGGGGGGCATATCTAACATAACGTCATTGAGCATCATCTTTTAATCTTATATTTATACATTAATTAATTGGCAAAACACCCACTTACTTACTGTACCAGACTTCTCCCTAATAAAGTAGTTTGTTTCTCCTCTGGTTTTTTCCACTTAAAAAGGGGAAAAATAAACAAAATCCTAACCCCATCCTAATACCAACTATGAACAAATACAGTGAAATATACCACACACCTGCTGAAATTGACCAGCATCAAACAGAAACCTTGAACCAGCCAATGGTCTTGCCATAATAACAATCCAAATGTAAATTATGTGCAATTTTTAGAGAGGTTTTTAAATGTATATAATCTGTGTTTTCCTTTAGAATGTTTGAAAAAAACACCCCAAAAAAATAAACCATGGATCAATCCTGATATTCGTAAGTTGTCAAAGAAAAAATGTCGTTCATATCGACTTTATCTGAGAAACCCAACACCGTATCGAAAAGAAGTGTACAGAAAATGTCGGAATAAAGTCAATAATATGATTAAACAAGCTAAACAAGGAAACGCTCTCGGCGGTCTCGCCTGCATAACGCAATTCAATATGATAAACCAGAACGTCAATGACGTACATTGTAGTGCTCATCCGCATCTCGCAACAACAAATATCGTGGTACACTTTTGAACTGGTCAAAAAATAAAAATGTGATGCCCTGGAAGGGACATAATTTCATTTCATTTGCATAAAGTACCATAAATAATCAATGGAGCAAAATCTCAAAATTCTGTGTAGAAGTTTAGTGTTCCAAATTTAGCTCTACCAGATAAGGCAAACCAAATCAAAATCGGTCAAGAAATGAGGGAGAAGAAGCAATTTTTGTTATATTTGGAATAAATTTGCATAAATTACCATAATTAATTAATGGAGAACAATTTCAAAATTCTGTGTAGACCTTTAGTGTACCAAAGTTAGCTCTACGATATAAAGCAAACCAAATCAAAATAGGTCGAAATATGAAGGAGAAGAAGCATTTTTTGTGATTTTTAAATTATTTTTGGAATAAATTTGCATTATTATCATAATTAATCAATGGGAGTAAAATCTCAAAATTCTGTGTAGAAGTTTAGTGTTCCAAATTTAGCTCTACCAGATAAGGCAAACCAAATCAAAATCGGTCAAGAAATGAGGGAGAAGAAGCAATTTTTGTTATTTTTGGAAAAAATTTGCATAAATTACCATTATTAATTAATGGAGAACAATTTCAAAATTCGGTGTAGAAGTTTAGTGTACCAAAGTTAGCTCTACCAGATAAAGCAAACCAAATCAAAATCGGTCGAGAAATGAAGGAGAAGAAGCATTTTTTGTGATTTCAAATAAATTTGCATAAATTAGCATAGATAATGAATTTCACGATTCTGTGTACAAGTTTTAAATCCCCCTCCTAGCCCTATCATATGAAACAATCAGAATCAAAATCGGTTGAAAAATAAGGAAGCATTTTGAAAATCTTGATGATGATGCCACAACATAGTCCAAGTCTGTTGACCTGAAATGACCTTTGACCTTGACTTTGTGATCTGAATTACCCTATAATCCAAGTTTCATTGACTAAGAACCTATACTTTAAAAATTATATCAAAAATTCAAAAACTTAACCTTAGGTTAAGTTTTTGATGTTGACGCCGTCGCCGTCGCCGCCGCCGCCGTCGCCGTCGCCGCCGCCGTCACCGGAAAAGCGGCGCCTATGTCTCGCTTTTTGCTACGCAGGCGAGGGCGAGACAAAAACACTATTTTATGGAAAATTTTGCAACAGCCAAAGGGAATATGAAAAAGACTTGGAACATAGTTAATTGTGCAATGGGTCGTGTAAATAAAAAGTGCAGTATTAATTTTTTGATATCTAATGATCAGGTGTTACATGATACCTCCAAAATTTGTAATGTATTTAATGAATATTTCATTAATATTGTATCTGAATTGAAATATCCTGTTGATCAGGGCAATAATTTAAATTTGAATTCTTGTCGTTATTTGGATAGGAATTCTAGTACGTGTTATTTTAAACCAATCACATGTTCCGAGATCATTGATATTGTGTCTAATATAAAGAGTGATTGCAGTCCTGGGTACGATGATATAAGTATCAAGGTTATAAAGAAATCTATACATATTTTATGTCAACCCATCTGTGCAATATTCAATCAATGCTTAGATTTAGGTATATTTCCTGATGAATTAAAGATTGCTCGTGTGGTTCCTGTATATAAAAATGGTTCAAGTGAAAATGTTGCAAATTACAGACCCAATCAGTCTTGCCAATTTTTTCTAAAATTTTAGAAAAATGTATGTACAATAGATTATTTGATTTTATAAGCAAGTACAATATATTATCTTTGAACCAATATGGTTTCCGTCCTGGACATTCGACGTCATCGGCTCTTATTGATTTTGTTCACACTGTTGTTAATGCTCTTGATAACAAGAAATATATGATTGCAATGTTTTTAGATTTGAAGAAGGCCTTTGATACAGTAGATCACGCTATTTTATTACACAAACTTGAATTATATGGCATAAGAGGTATTGTACTTAAATTATTTGAAAGTTATTTATCAAATAGAAAACAATATGTTGAAATTTCTAAATGCAAATCACAGCAAGGGACTATTTCATGTGGGGTACCACAGGGTTCTATCTTAGGACCACTGTTGTTTCTTTTATTTATAAATGACCTTAGTAAAGTATCTAAATTATTACATTGTATTATGTTTGCTGACGACACCAGTCTGTTTTTATCTCATCCTAACTATCAGGACTTACATAATCTATTCAATTCTGAACTTGAATTAATATCTGAGTGGTTTTACGCAAATAAAATGATAATCAATGTAGCAAAAACCAGTTATATTATGTTTAGTAATTTATTGATACCAGATTATCTTTCAATTAGAGTGTGCAATACAGATATTAAGTGTGTAACGTCAGTAAAAATTTTAGGCATTACAATAGATCATAAACTTACATGGAAAAATCACATTGATAGTCTGTGCAATAAGCTGGCAAAAAATATAGGAATAATGTATTGTTTAAGATCATTTCCAAAGGAGATTTTAAAAATGATTTATTATGCAATTGTATATCCGTACCTTAATTATGGTATTCTTGTCTGGGGTAATGCAAGTAATAATCACATTGATAGATTGTTTATTTTACAAAAACGTGCGATACGAAATATGTCTCATGCACCTTACCTTGCCCATACCAACCCTCTATTTATTGAATCAGGTGTTTTGAAATTTCATGATATATATGTATTTCAGGTACTTATATTTATGTACTTATGTAACAATCACCTCTTGCCAGACTATATTAAAACATTCTTTCAGTTCAATAATGAATATCATGGATACAATACAAGAAATGCTAATGATTTTCAATTACCCAAACCGAGGCTCTCATCTTTTAAAAACTCAATATTATTTCAAGGACCCCAAATCTGGAACTCTCTTTCTTCAGACATTAAACAATCAGTTTCGTTAAATGTTTTTAAGTCAAAATCTAGGCACTTTATTTTAGACAGGTATTCACTAAGTTTGTTTTTTTAAATGTATAGGCATACCCCCCCCCCCCCCTTTATGTTGTAGTAAAGTGATTTGTTATTTTTTGTAGCGTCCTTAATGTATTATGTTACAGGGTCAGCTAACCACAAGGCTTGTTCCTTTCTTGCTGTCCCTCTCATACTTAATCTAAATGTATACTTTGTTATTAATTTTCTTGTGAATTTTACCCTTTGTATCATGTTGATTTATTAATGTTTGCATGTGTTTCTGGATTTTTATGAGCAAATAAATTGAAATTGAAATTGAATGTCATTGCCATGGCAACCAAGACAAATTTGTTTGTCCCCCTACAGGAAACTTACTTTGACCCCATTCAGACAAGAAATACTATACAACGTTTGTAGTGAATCTCAATAGATAAAGTGCTATAAGTTATTATATTCTTTGCTTTCTCAATGTCGTATACTGAAATGTTGTACAGCAAACATGAGGGTTGAGCTTCGTTAAATATTGAAAACTCTGTAAATAAACAGGGTTGACTCATTTTATATATTATAAGAAAAACTATATACTACTAGAATGTCCTGTACAACCCCATACATTTATACATGTACGAGAATTTTACACACCAATGTACTTCTCTCACCAGAATAGTTGTTTCTCTAGGATCTTTACGCAATACCCAGACCTGCCAACGTCTGCAGTTCAAAAACTGTATTCTTTAATCCAAAAAGTTGTATTTTACTGACAAAAGTTGTATTCTTAAAAATGAACACGGACTGTTACGCGGATCAATGCCTCTTACAGTTCCTACATACAGCAAGATTTTTTTTAAGGATCGTTGGTTGAATATGCATGATTTCGTCACGACTGGTGTGTTCGATAAACCAATGAACATCCCCAAATTGCTGATGTGAGATGCTTTATTGGACAGAATGGGCATTTTGCCATTGAAAATGGCACACACACAAACAAAATACCAATTAAAAAAATTAAAAAATAAAAAAATAAATAAAATTGTATTTTATTGAGGAAAATCGTACTGTCGTATTTGCTTCTAAAAATCGTACTAAATATGACTAAATCGTAATGGTTGGCAGGTCTGTATATCTTGTTTGAATACTCGTTCCACTGTGAAATTTAAGATACATGTTTATTCAAACATAATTTCATATGAATTACTTCTCTTTAGACAAGTCTTTTTAAACGTATTTTGTCATGAAAATGTATGAAAATAATACAAATTTCCTATCTTGTGTGAAAGAGTCTTATAGCAGGTTTTCAAGGAGTGTGAGATGAGCTTGGGATAGAGCCATAAAATAGCAAGTTTGCAAACCTCTGCTCCTTCAAATTGACCTCTAAATGGCAACCCCTTTCAAGGATAACTACTGGTAAAATGGAATTAAGAATGGGTTAGAACAGGGGATAAGTGTAAAATTGCCCAAAACAGCGCATAAAGTTGTAGGAAACATCCTACATATTTGGAAAATGGGTATAAAAAAGTTACTGCTGGTAGTCATATTTCAGAGAATGTGTAATTCTTAAGGTTTATTATCGGAAGGTTTATTAATCCAGTTGTTTATCTGAAGAAGTACTACAAAGAAATAGAGTTTGTAAAAATTGCAAGTCCATCAGTAAAAAGAGGAATTTTATTTTATTTAGGTTATCATGGATAGTACAGGGGCGATAGTGAGCACTCAAAAAAAATTACTATCAGGCCCGACAGTATCGCAAACTAAATGATAAATTATCATTTACAAAGTGCAAGACCAGCATTTTGTCCTGGGGTGTCAAGTAATGTGCAATCAGGGAGATCTTCCTGTTATAGTGTGACAAAAGTGTTGAATATAAAGACAGCAAAAACGTGATTCCACGAAAATACACATCAGTCTCTACACATCACAACCTAAAACATAGGCCTATATCTGATTGGTTTGAAGAGGATGCCCCTCCATTTCAGGGGCCTCTGCTCAGCTCTGGTACTCTCGGAACGGTGCCCAAATGGGTCCCTTAGGGGTGCTGCTATGGCCTCCCCAACGCAGACAGGTGTGGCCGAGCGTTATGGTGAGCCTTCTTTTAATTCGGAGGGAGGCAAAACAGAGCCATTCATCAAAGTGACACTTTATAACGGTGATTACCGTTACCCCAAGTTCAACTATTTGCTATTTTGGGGTATGGTCTGTTCTTCATTTGGTCACTATTCCATTTATTTATTTCTCTCTCTCTCTCTCTCCCTCTGTCTGTCTCTCTATCTCTCTCTTTTTTTCTCTCTCTCTGTCTCTCCCTCTCTCTCAACTAATTATAAATCTTACCATCTTCTAATCTATTTTCTCTGTCTTCAATCTGTTTTGCTTAACATTCCCAATTCTATTTTTCCTTTTATTAATCTAATCCATTAAATTTTAAATTGATCTACATATCGTCCCTATTTTCACGAAGTGACGGTAGTGAATGAAAATCGCATGCAATTTGCGAGTGGATTTTCCTCACTACCGTGAAAATAGGAACGATATACTTGTTAGTACAACCAAATAAGATAATTCTCTCTTTTAGTATATTTTCTTTTTTACTCATGAACATTTCTACAATGAATACAATTTCATTTGTGCGTTTGTTCATGGAGTAAGTCCATGGTTTGTTTAACAACAGTATTCCTTACACAACAATTTCTCCCAATATTTTCCTAAAAGTTTAAACAGGACATAATTACATCCTTAAAAGTAAAACACAACATCATTCTTTAATCACATCACCCATAAACCTTCCCAACACCACTATCTTCTGTCCATCTGTCTATCTTTCCTCTCCTCTTCCATCCAATGACCCTCCACCCACTCTCCTTCCTCCCCTCCACCCCATACACCATAACCTCTTTGAGGCACTTAACCTCAGTTGACCTCTAGCTTCACCTATCAACACAGCCCTGAATGAGATTTGCATGATTTATGAGCTGGCACACTGGCGAACACTTGACTTAAGAGGGCAACCTTGCACAAACACGAATAGTCAAGGAAAAAAAATATCCCTGTTAAAGAAAATCTCACAAGGAATAAAGACAGGATTTTTCTTCTTTTAAATCCTCCTCCATTCATAATTCACAAGACTTCTTAAATGTCTAAACAATTATTGTTTTTCATGATACATGGACAACAACAAATTAGGATAGATAAAACCTTTTGTGCTACAATAACGAAGAATACCTCTCATTTTATTATTATTTTAATTTACTTTTTAACACAATTACTTTTATGTGGACTGTCTAATCTATCTTGACACTCTTTTTTACATTATGGCTGGCCATGTAAAATCTCCTAAATCATTTTCACATTAAAACTCACCATTTCTTTCTTTCTTTCTTCCCTCCTTCTTCTTCTCCTAAACCACGTCCCCCCCCCCCCCCCCCTTCATCTTTTTCTTCATCTTCTCTCTCTCTCTCTCTCTCTCTCTTTCTCTGTCTCTCTGCTTTTCAGTCACTCACCCCTTCCATCAACACCTCAACGGCTCGAAACCATCATAAAATATGCAAAAACATATACTGTATACATCATGAAAGGAGAGGAGATATATTTTCCCCTCCTTGTATCCTTCCACCCCCCCCCCCTCTCTCTCTCTCTCTCTCTCCCCCCTTCTCTCCCTTCTCTTTCCTTCAACACCCCAAAGCCATCATAAAATACAGGCTAAATTTCAACTGTATACATCGTGAATAGAGAGGAGATACATTTCACCCTCCTTGTATCCCTCCACCACCCCCTCCCCCTCCCCTTCCCCCTCCCCCTCTTCTTATCTCTCTCTCTCTCTCTCCCTCTCTCTCCCTCCCCTCCCCCTCCCCTCCCTTCCCTCTTTCCACACACCCTTTCCTTCAACACCCCAAAGCCATCATAAAATATGAGCAAACTTTCCACTGTATACATCGTGAATAGAGAGATACATTTCCCCTCCTTGTATCCCCCCCCCCCCCTCTCTCTCTCTCTCTCTCTCTCTCTCACCCCCTCCCCTTCCCACCCCTCTCTTTCCTTCAACACCCCAAAGCCATCATAAAATATGAGCAAACTTTCCACTGTATACATCGTGAATAGAGAGATACATTTCCCCTCCTTGTATCCCCCCCCCCCCCTCTCTCTCTCTCTCTCTCTCTCTCACCCCCTCCCCTTCCCACCCCTCTCTTTCCTTCAACACCCCAAAGCCATCATAAAATACAGGCAAACTTTCCACTGTATACATCGTGAATAGAGAGGAAACACATTTATCAGCACCAGGACGTGGCAGGCAGGGCAATGTATTGACAGGGAATAGAGAAAGTAAACACACCCATGTTTATCTCAATAACATGAAGTTCAACCCCCAGGGTCATACCCCAAATACCTGGCAATAACGTGGATATTCAGGGTCTGTTCACACAATGCTGCAAGAACATTTCATATTTCTGTACAGAGAGCGATTTTTGTTGTTGTACAGTCTACCAATTTACTTTTACATGTAGTTTTCAGTTACACATTATCTCATTAAAGTGAAGTTGAACCCTTGGGGTCATACTCATAGCCCAAATATGTGCCAATAACGTGGATATTCAGGGTCTGTTCACACAATGCTACAAGAACATTTCATATACGCGATAGCTTAGTTGGTAGAGCAGTGGTGTCATAATACAGCGACCCGGGTTTGAAACCAAGACAATGCACTAGTGCCCTTTGGTAAGGCATTAATCCTCATTACCAGGTCTCTCGGAGAGGACCTAAAGCAGTCGCTCCTCTGGTTGCTTACTAACAAGCATTTATGCTTTCTTAGCAGTCAGGTAAAATAACCACCACTGTACAGACGGCAATTTTCTGTACTGTCTACCAATTTACTAGTAGTTTTCAGTTACACATTATCTCATTAAAGTGAAGTTGAACCCTTGGGGTCAGCCCTAATACGTGCCAATAATGTGCAAGTACAGGCACTGTTCACACAATACTATTTCCAGTCTTAACCCAAATGGCATTCACCAATGTATAAAGTAGAAGTGTCTTAGGGTGCGTTTAATCGACACTTTTTCACCCTAGAATCACGGTTTCTAAAGACGTTTAGTTTAAAACGCAATGCGTTCAAGCGATTTTTTTCGTCGGTCGTAAAAATAAACGTGTTTGAAAACACAAACATGAAACGCTGAAAAAGATGCGTTTTGTATCATGATTCAAAAGAATCACGGTCGCTAAAATTCGATTGAACGGACGGAGTTCTCAATCATGATTGTATGACGAAGCCTCTTCTGGTTTGGGAAAAACCGCGCGCCCGCTTTGCGTTCCGTTATGTTATTCCTTGTTTTTCCTTCTATCATTTTCTCTTTCTGTCTTTCCTTATGTTATTCTTTGTTTCTTCCTTCTATTTTTATGTTATTCGTTGTTTTTTCCTTCTATTACCTTTTCTTTTGTTATTCTTTGTTTCTTCCTTCTATTCTTATGTTATGCTTTGTTTTTTCCTTCTATCACCTTTTATGTAATTCTTTGTTTTTATCATTCTATCATTAATTTTGCTCTTTCTGTCTTTCCTTATGTTATTCTTTGTTTCTTCCTTCTATACTTATGTTATTCTTTGTTTTTTCCTTCTATCACCTTTTCTTATGTAATTCTTTGTTTTAAGCATTCTATCAATTTCTCTTTCTGTCTTTCCTTATGTTATTCTTTGTTTCTTCCTTCTATCATCTTCTCTTATGTTATTCTTTGTTTTTATAATTCTATCACTTTCTCTTATGTTATTCTTTGTTTTAATCATTCTGTTACTTTCTCTTTCTATCTTTCCTTATGTTATTCTTTGGTTCTTCCTTCTTTCACCTTCTCTTATGTTATTCTTTGTTTTAATCATTCTATCACTTTCTCTTTCTGTTCTTCCTTATGTCATTCTTTGTTCCTTCCTTTTTTCACATTCTCTTTCTGTCTAAATCCTTATGTTATTCTTTGTTTCTTCCTTCTATTTTTATGTTATTCTTTGTTTTTCCTTCTATTACCTTCTCTTTTGTTATTCTTTGTTTCTTCCTTCTATTCTTATCTTATGCTTTGTTTTTTCCTTCTATCACCTTTTATGTAATTGTTTGTTTTAAGCATTCTATCACTCTCTCTTTCTGTCTTTCTGTCTTTCCTTATGTTATTCTTCGATTCTTCCTTCTTTCACCTTCTCTTATGTTATTCTTTGTTTTAATCATTCTATCGACTTTATCTTTCTGTCTTTCCTTATGTTATTCTTTGTTTCTTCCTTCTATCACCTTCTCATTCTTTGACCCCGTTCTCACTCACTTCGTTGGAGCGCTCTGGAGCGCTCTAACTAAGACCCGCTCCTCAGGAGCGGTTCTTTGGTGAGTGAGAACGCTCAAAGTGGTCCAGGAAGCGGACTTCTGGACCGCCCCAGAAGTCCACCTTCCAAGGTGGTCTTGAGGAGCGGGTCTTATTAAGAGCGCTCCAGAGCGCTCTAACGTGCAATGTGAACGGAAAGCGTACTTTGAGCGGAAGTGAGCTAGTGACGTTGCGTGCGAAACATGTAGTACGGTACATACGGTTTGGATTCCGCGCGCGAAAAAAATTGACCCGCCTACCTGAGCTGCCATAGCAACAAGACCACTTTGACTCGTGGAGCGGTTTGAGCCATAAAAACTGCTCTGAGTGTGAACGCTCGCAAACCGTTCCTCAAGACCCGTTCCTCTGGAGCGGTCTGGAGCGGTCTAACTTGGAGCGCTCTCAAAGTGAGTGAGAACGGGGTCTTTGTCTTATTATTGCGATCTATGCTCAAAACAGCAGTCGACAGTCGGCCGTAAACAATTCCAGAAAGCGCGAGCCGAAGTTCCTGGGCCATACTGCGCAGTGTGATGCGCAGTGGTTTGGCTCGCAATGAGCTAGAATCAGCGTTGATGAAAAATCGCTTGAACGCAAACCGCAGTGACCTTGCTTTTTGTAACGGCGTTTTGAATTGTGATTCATGTTTGTGATTCTAGCTTCGAAAATTCGATTGAACGCACCCTTAGTCGAGTGGTTTAAGCTTCTGACTTGAAATTCGAAAGTCGTGGTTCGTTCCCCGACATGGCACTAATGTCTTTTGGTAAGGCATTAATCTACAAATGCCACACTTGACCCAGGTGAGGTAAGTGGGTACCTGGTAGGAATTAATTCCTTGAAATGCTAGAGCGCTGTAATGGCAGCTAGGCTAAAGCCGGGGTAATAATTAATTTGTGCGCCGCAGAATAAAATTGTCTACATGTAGATAGACGGTGCTATATAAATGCCTATCATTATTAAATTATTATTTTTTAAAGGTAAAGACCAGTAATGGTCATGCGATTGCATTGTGAAAGAAACGTTGTGGAATCGATCAGAAAAGGTTGATCATCTAGCATCTAGCATCTGCAAGGTTCTGGAATCATCAAAATGATAAGAAATTTGGCCCATTCTTCGTAAAGTTACAAGCACTATACACAGAAAGATGTATATGGGACTACCCTATCTCTCTCACACGACCATGAGAGAAATAAATTTACCAAATATATGAATTAGTAGGCGGTTTCCCGGCAAATTTTTTATCATCATGTATTAGTCAAAACATATTCTTTCACATGATTGGTAATGAGAGCTTCCATTGCATTTTTTGAAATTGGGGCGTTACCAATACTGGTCTTTACCTTTAAGTCATTTACCCCCTTCAATTATCATCATAAAAAAACTGGAGTCTGTGTGGGAACTGGATATAACTGCAATCTGCATTCATTTTTATTTTAAAAATCTATATTTCCAACCTTGCCTGTCCATCACTTATCTTTCCAAGAGTGAAATAATTGTTTTTAAAGTAGACATGTGACTAATAAAATTAGTGTTCTCCTGGGAATAAGGCCAGAAAAATTATCTTTCCTAATTTCTAGCCACATCCAATTAAAAGAAATCACTAGTTAAACCTTGACTCTTTTCATTTTTGTCCATTACTTCCCTCCCCCCCCCCCCCCCCCCTTCGCCCCACCCCTCCATGCAACGTATATATTATATACATATAGGTCTCCATTATTGTTAACTTCTTCATACTTCCGCTCAGCATTTTTCATTTATACCATGATATTTGTCAGAAAATCACAAAAGGGAATTGTAGGAACATGGATTTACCCCTCATTTTTAGCTTAACGCACCATTTAAGAATTAAATATTTACAGAGGTGCTGTACAATGGATGGCGGTAAGCTAAAAATGGAAGGGAAACAAAATCCATGTTTCTCCAATTCCCTTCTATGATTTCCTGACAAATATCCTGGTAGGAATAGCCTACTCATATATTTGCTTTGCTTGTGATTCTTTCCTCATTTTCCTGGGACATATCCTGGGTACATATACATCTATGGATGTACATGTACATGTATGGGTCTTGAATGTCCCAAAGTAAAAGTATTTTCAGGTCTTTCTTTTCTTCTACTCATTTACTTTCTACAAGAATTATGAGCAGTCTATTCAAAGGGAACTAAACAACTTGACAGAATGAAGAATCAACTACCGGGTATCAAATTTAAGAAATGTATGCAAACATGAGATGCAGTTAACTTCATCAGTTTAACTGATTAAACAAAGCCTTTCCAATGTAATTAATCAGGTAACAAAATATGCGTATATCTTTTCTTTTTTTTTTATATATTAAACCAATTTCAAATTAAAATCATATTGATAAATATTTTAAGTAATTCTTTCATTTAAAATATTTGCATAAAATCCTGAAATACCCATGAAATTGTTATCACAGGAACCTGTTTGCTTAGAACCTCTTTTGCCTTTCCTACCGGAAACTTTTAAGGCAAAGTAAAGGCAGTTTACCTCACGTTCAACTGTGCATTGGGACTGACGAAAAGGAGGAAGTTTGCTCTGGAGGTTTAGAGAAAGATTTGCCCGTATTTGATCCGGCACCTGCGAAGTGTTGATTCACTAAGAACGATTCAAACATCAGGCAACACACCAACACCTGACAGTGAAGAACTACATGTAGGATAGTCAGAGCCAAAAGGGCATTAACCCTCAGTTGTACTAACATCCTTCTATCGCTGAGCAGATCGAGGCAGATAGTATTCACCTTTTAGAATATGTAGTTGTGGGAATATATTGCCCTTTGAGAGCCAGAAGTGCATTAACCTGGACTTGACACCAACAGGCCAGGGTATGGGCCCCAACGATCTAACACCAGACTCACAAATTTAAAAAAATTAAGGAGGGGCACTACTTTTTAAAAACCCTAGAAATTACATTCTCCAAGTCATTAACAATATGGAATTGGAAATACAATCAATTCACAAGACAGACATTGTGTAGATCATGAAAAAGGATCCTATGTACATTTATGGGTTAAAGAGGATGAGAAAAGACCAATAACTTCAGACGAAAACCCGGTATACTACTTGGCATTTCCAAGTAAGACTATGAAGACAAGTTCAAGAGCTCTAATACTACATGTACTCAAGGACAAGAGTGGTTCAAGTACAACAAAAGAGGGAGCACTTCAACTCTTAGACGCATCAATCATTGACTTCCCTGTCCAACCTGCTGTACAAGCCTTGACCTCGCACATACATCTGTAATCTAGGGCTCTACAATAGTACAGTGTGCATTGGCCCCTGAATTTTATCTGTGAGCCCCCCCCCCCAAAAAAAAAAACAACAACAACAACAACAACAACAACAACAAAAACAGCAACAACAACAACACCAACAAATGGAATTCAAATATGGGCCAATATATACACAGAGGATTAAACCTTCTAATCTGAACTCCAAGTGAAAAAGAGTTAGTAAGGAGCCTTGACATTATCCAGTTCAAACATCACATAATATAAAAGAAAAAAAGAAGGGGGGGGGAGAGAGAAAGTGGCCTAGATCAAGATTTTGAGGAGACAAGAGGGAGAAAGGAGAGTCAATATATCTATAGATCGACATGTACTTACCCTTTTTCTGAATTTCATCTACTGTATGTATTTTGTAGGGCTTGTAGGCTCTAATGATCTTCAATTATACACACATAGGACTACAGCTGTCATCGTGGCAATAATCTAGGCAAAAAGAAGAAAATATTGATACAAAAATAAGATTAATTTTCCTTTGTATAGCCTTACATAAATCTATGTTAAATAAAAGTTAAATTTATCAATCAAATATATGTTCATTATTAGGAATATTCTCGGCATAAATACTCAAAACAATAACTTCAAAATCCTGTGACAACTTTCAGCCTAAAGTTCTACTGCTTCACAAGTATACATGTAAATCTCTTCTTGATGAAACCTGTTCTAGTTGGTCGTCAAAACCTAGTCAAAGGTCACTCACATCATGTATTATTTAACAATTTGCTAAAAAAAAAAACATTCAGCACTTAATTTACAAAATGGTGAGGCTGGACTAGCCTTATTAAAATGTTAGGTGGTATCCAATCCATTGAATGTAAGATAAGTGAGCACAAGAAAGTTTGGAGGAAATATTTCTGTTGAAAAAAGGGGAAAGCCAAAACAAAACATAGGCATGGAATCATGATGGGTGTTTCATTGTGTACACATGAACTGAGTATGTGATGAACTGTCATGCTTCCAGAGGTGAATATCTGATGTTAGTTCAAATTCATATGAAGTCATGTCAGCCTATACATGTAGATGTCAGGTACATGTATAAGTGCATTATACAACATCCATGTATGATGCATGTGATAGACCTCTTACAGTTCTTTAGGCTTTCTCTGCCATTCTTGTATATGTATATTATCTTAACCTTTTTTTAATTACAATCTTTCATTTGTATGAAATCAAACCCATGGTCACAATAAAGAAATTAATATGTATGAGTAAATGTAGGCCTCACAAGTATAAAGTTTTCAACTGGTCCTTTCCATATTCCATACTATATTTTGTATTATTTTTAGTATGCTTTTATGGTCATGGTTCATTAAATATCTTGAATTATCATCATCTTTTGGTAATCTATATTCTTCTACATGAACACTTCTTGGTGATAATCTTCTGAATATTTTTTTTTTTTTCATATAACTTTCCAAGTGCATAATTTATTAGGAACTAATAATTTAAGCTGTCTTTACTTTCTCAATAATACATAAAGAAAATCACCCCCCCCCCCCCGAAAAAGAAAAAAAGGGGAGAAAATACTAGTTTCTTTGTATCCTTGTCCTCCATGTATTCATAATCTCACATTTGTATGCGGAACAAGAGAAGAGTTTAGCCTAGAAAGCCAAGCTGTGTTTCATCTGTTTCTTACTAGTTTGGTGATACGGAGGCCATTGGCCTTCTTCTGACTCCAAAAGGTCAGCTAGTCTTCTTGGACAGCCACTAGGTAAGTAAAATATAACCTTTGATCTGTTTTACATTGTACTTGAGCATGTGAACAATCCTATAACTTGAAGGGGGAATGGAAATCCATGTGAAAGAAACTTTGATGGAATTTCCAAAAGTTTGATGCTGCAATCTACTATTGCCGGTCATAACTTTTCCAGAAAAATAAACTGTCATTGACATTGCAAACGAAAATGAAAGTTGCTTGCTTTACCACAGACCAACACACAATATAATCACAAGGTACTATGTTTTTTATATCCAAAATTGAACAAAGCTTGAACAGCAACTCTAGTTTTATTTAAGTAAAGTATACATGGACGTAATTTTTGTAATCATCTTCAACAAAAAAAAACAAATTGGTCACCTGTTTTTCCAACAAATAAGATCGAAAAAGATATTCTATTTCTATTTCCTTTACTTTTCAGATGAGGTGGCTGGCCTAGGTTACATCATTGATTGATAGAATGCATTACAACCATTCAACTTTTTTTAATAGGGGGAGGGGGTCCCTTCAGTTTTTAGTAGTGCTATTTTGACTATTTAAGGGGCACTTTGAAAATATCCATTTTCATTTTCAAGTCTAAAAGCCTGGTGACAGAAGGCTAACTGATCACATAGTTTGATTGTCCCAAGAGTAAGTGCATTGAAATCCAAATATCTCTCATCAACTCCTCCACACGGTTCTCACAAACATACACAACTTACAGACACATCAGGAAATATTTGACGTACATTCTGTGTATGAAAAATGATCTATTCTTAAATCTTTCTTTTAAATCACATACATGTAAGTCTAGTCTACAGACGATCAAGTATTGAATGTGTCTGTGATGCAGTTGGGTATAAAAACAATGCAATCATGCTGATGGGTCTACTGTGTACAAGATTCTGTAAACTAAATAATCACAAGCCAAATGACAGTACATATGATGTTGTTGATGTCGACAATGACAACAACGATGATTATGATGGTGATGACTGATGATGATGGTGATGAAGTTGGTGGTGGTTGTGTTGGTGGTGGTGGTGATGGTGGTGATGATGATGATGATGATAAATTGACAATTGTTAGTTTTGTTACAAAAACAAAAACATTAAAGAAATAAAAATTATAATAAATTATCTGATGTTTGGGGATATTATGTTTGTTGTTGCGTTTGTCTCTTTTTTTCTTTTTATTTTTTAACAACAAAAAAGGGCTTACCGGTATTCTCTATTCACATACTAGTTTCCTACTATTAGAAACCTTCACAAATATTGCGACTGATAGAGATTGGCAAAAGATATATGCCACAAAATAAAGTACATGTAAATAACAAGAATGAATTTCTACAATTCAAAGTGTTTTTTTTCCCCCTAAAGCAGCCATCATGTGGAAGAGTTTGTATTTTCACTTTGTACTCGACTGTTTCAAATTCATAGGGGGGGGGGGGCAAGATCAGAGATACCATCAACCACAACATGCCCGATTCCTGAAAACAAAATCTCCCTGGAAAAAAACAGGAGCACCATGCTGTGCATCTCCTACTGTTTGATGCCAGGAATGTCACGAATCGTTCAGATGCTCCGTTGGAAAGACGCTCCAAAGGGGGGTTTGTTGCGTGGAGTTTGACCCCGCTTGGCCGATACACCCGATAATGTGCAACCCGGCCCAGCTTGATGTCGAGTGCTGGAAATTATTCACTATAACAGATTGGGTTTGTGAGCCAAAATGGTCTTACAGACTTTCTTCTTCATGCGTTAGTGCATGTACATGTACTTGTATGTATCGTAAAATGTAGTTTACATGTACATGAATATTTATGTGTATCATAAACACAAACTAGACATGTACATGTACATGTAGAGGTGTCATGGTCTAGTGGATACGTCACCGGACACTGGAAGAAACGGTTCAAGTCGCACCGCAGCACTAATGTCCTTTGGCAAGACAGTAATCTGCATTTTGCCACTCTCCACCCAGGTAATGTAAATGGGTAACGGGTAGAAAGAAATTCCTTGAATGTCAGAGCGACTAATCATGACAGCAATAGAAACATTACTATCAATCAAGCACTATATACATGTTCAGTACATGTTACTATTATCATTATTTTTTATGACCAATTTGAACAGGGCAAACAAAGCAAAACGTTGAACTCTGTATAAGGCTTTCTAAAAAGGCTTTCTAAAAAGGCTTTCTAATCTCCTTTATAGATAAAATAAATGATGAAATGTTTTGTTCCACCAAAGAACTTTTCAAAGAATGTTCAGGATAATGCCAGGATTGCTAGCCCTAAAATGAAGTATCATTTCTTTTATTTTTCTATTGTTTTTTTAAAGCCTATCTCAAACAGCTAAAAGAAATGGCTTGTACCAAGCCAAAGGGCATTAACCCTTTGTTAAAGGATATGAGTTAACAGCCTTCTGGCTCTAAACAGACAATATTATCAAATAAGCCACAACATTGTCCCCCAAAGAGTAGAAAAACGGACATCACCAAAACTTGAATTGGGAAAAAAAATATTTAACAGTCTAGATGTGCACACCTGCTCTCCCACCCCCCCCCCCCCCCCCCAATTGTTAAGTCCAACTTAGAGTCCTTGTGAAACACCCCCCTGCACTGTACAGTTGTAGTTCAAATCATTGGGCTTACAAATTATGAATTTGAGCACAACTATATATTTTAGTTCATTCATGGTAGAAATGCACATGAGTACAACCTATTCCTGCATTGTCGGTCTACCATTCAAGCAGCGATTTAAAAAAAAATGATGATTATTAAATATGAATATGATTATGAACACAACTATATTTTACAATATAGTCACGTACATGAGTACAACTACAGTACATTCCGGCATTGCAAGTGATACAACCATCAATACAAAATTTTAAAATCTATAAATGATTATCAAATATGAATATGATTATGAACACAACTATATTTCAGTCCATGCAATGTACATCTGTACATGAATACGACCACATTCCGGCATTGCAGGTCTACCATGCTAGTATGGATAAAATAGATGAAGCTGGTATAAAAAACCTGAGCCGAAACATTCTCCCTAGAGAGGCCAACAACCTGGCAGGGGTTAATGAAAAATTGTTACAGTATCTGTTGACAGCAGGCATGGTTGCCATGGCAATGACCTCCAGACGTGACCCCTCAGATTATGATATTATGATGAAGAGGAAAAGGGAGACAAAGGTGGAGGAGGAGAAGGAGGAGGACAAAGGGGAGAGAGGGAGGGTAAATGATCGAGAGAGGGTAAAAGATAGAGAGAAGAAAAGCTCAGGAATTTTATTCCAGTCATGTGTGCCCAGTCCTACGAGAGAGGAAAGTGGTGGTGGAGGGGGGGGGGGGGGGGGGGGGAGGAGCAGAGATGATGACAATCATATCGTCGTCCATGTATATATATATATATGTATATATCTTGGGATAGTTTAAAACATGGTTGTATCACACAGACTTTTGAAAAAAATAATGCATGTACACTGTACCTCCAGTACTAGACAAAACAAAAAATTGATCCTCATTACCAAATCCTTCGGAGAGGACTGAAAGCCGTCGGTCCCCTGGTTGCTTACCAGTACTTACATGTACAGTAGTTACAAGCATAGCTTTATTAGCAGTCAAGGTAAACAAACAAAGCAAATAAAAACAAACAAAAAAGAGCCAGCCAGCCTTGCTAGAAGTTAGAACAACAGGCAACAAAATCATATCCTTGAAAAAAAAAAATCATTTCAAACCTTACACTTCTCCAACGAATGATGCATGTACTCATAATAACAATAATCATAATCGTTATAAAGATCTGATGAAATTAACAGGGCTCTGCATAAACTTTTTTGAAAGAGGGTCTATATACCTAAGCCATGTTGTTGTTTTAATTAAAAATTGGTGGGGGGGGGGGTCGGAATTGAGATTTTTGGGTACCTACATGTACATGTACTGTACATTTGAATGTGCCTCTGGCACCTAATAATAGCCCTGATATCAATAATAATTAAAATATAACAATAAATAACAAAGAGAATAACATTTGCAATAATAATAATACAAATATAATAGCAATAAATGATAATTAAAAAAAATAATAATCATAAAATATTAATAATAATAACAATATCATTATCAATGATAAACAAATAAAAAATGATAATGTTAATAATAATAATAACAATAATAGTTTAATAATCATAATCGAATAATTTTAAGTAATTCTATGGAACCTTTAAAAGCTATCACTTTCATTAAGAATAAGACAGAAATGGTAGAGGACCTTCATATCATTTATCTGTTGAGAGCCAGAATGGCGGGAAATGAAAGCTAAAATGGTGAGAAAAAGAAATTTTGAGCCATTTTAAGAGAAAAAAATCTAGGATCAAATAGATCAAGCAGCATTTTCTGAGTCATTCTGATTTACTTTCTCTCTCCTATGTTTCTGCCCTCCAAAAATCAGAAGCAAGAAATTGTGGAAAAGAAAAGTGAATATTTCATGGAGGTATTTTCACCACGGGGTTCCCTCCCTGATCCTTCATACAGTATATACTGTATGCACTCTTACACATTACCAAGCTACCCTCCTAAGCTTGCACAGAGGCTTACATGTCATGTCAGATACTGTCCTACACAACAAATGTTGTCCCCTTTGTCCGCTGCTGAATGTCCCTAACTTTAGTTTAGGATGCACGCAATAGTTCAAGTTCAAGTTCAAGTTCAAGTTTATTTGTCTTTCTTCCAACATAAATGTAATACAATTTAACAAATGTATAACATGCAAAGTATATAAGAGGAACATTTATAAGAATCAAGTTCACACAATGCATTTACATGAGAAAACAAAAGAAGAAAAGACGAGGAGACCTAATTAAAGCTTAGCTTGTAGAGGTCAGGTCCCTCAAAAACAATAACATAAACAACAAGAACAGCCTGGTTATATAATAGATTAATACAAGAAATGTTCGTCAAAGGCGCTAAAGTACTAAAACAAATAACTATAAACAATAACCATATGATTATACACATGGTTTAACTGAGTAATAAAAATGGGTGGGGAGAAGAGACTATGAACAAAAGGGGGAGATAAGAGTGATAATAATGTGGGATATAGAAATGAAGAGAGGGGCGGGAGTGGGAAAGAGAGGGGGAGCTCGAGTGGGGGGAGAAAGAAAAAAAATATATATATATACTTTCACTGTAAACTGAAAGCTAGCTACAGGCGAGAAAGGAAAGAAAAAGGAAAAGGTAAGTCGGCAGTTGCTGACTTACCTTTTAATACAATGGTTTCATGAATTAATTTTGAGACCACTGGATGAAATAGAGTAGGCCTTGAATTTTAATGAGTCTCCAATTAGTTGTAAATAATGTGATTCTGTTTTGATTTTAATGACTCTCCTATTATTTGTAAATAAAGTTATTCTGTTTTGATTACAATGACTCTCCAATTATTTGTACAATTGTGATTCTGTTTTGGTTTAATAAAACCTACCCAAAACAAAAATAAGTAAGCCTATTCTTAGTCAAAGACTTAATTAAATGTATCATTACGAAATTAGGACCAATCTGGGATAGGGTGGGGACAACAATAACAACAACAAGAAACAAACAAACAAACAAACACACACAAATATATATTTGTATGCTTTGGCCCACATCTAGAATATATTCTGAGTAATTCCAAAATAAAAAAGGGTGCTTGGGTCAACTTCTGAACAATTATTTATATAATATCACTTTTCAATTTCAATATATACATGTAAAAATACATGTACTTGTGTAAGTCTTCATCTTTGACTCAACAGTGATCAAAATTCTCACTCAAGGTGTCAACATTGCCTTCCAACAACTTGCCCTACAAATGTTGATTCCAACTACATGCACATGCATGTGCCATAAATATGTGGACCATAAATCATCTTCATGAACATGAAGTTACACTTCCCAATTTTTTCCCCCAAACCATCAAACGATCAAAGAATTTGAATTCAGACCCACACAATGGTAGAAATGTGGGGGCCGCTTTCCTGG